>OW026522.1:8379298-8979298 GCA_932274085.1 Protocalliphora azurea
TATATTCAATTAAGCTATTTATAAGTGAAGTTTTCTGAAAGCCCAAGTTCTTGTGATTAATTTCCTCATATATAATTTTTTAATCACTTAAATAGTTCAGAAGTTATAGCTTGTTTTACTTTGCCAAAAATTTCAAAATCAAAATCAATTTCCTTACTAGAGTTATACCCTGTAGCTCACCCTGTATAACATGAAGTTAATTTTAGGAGCAATTTTCTGAAAGCTTTAGTTCTTTTGCATATTTTTTATATACAATCTGTCCATTGATTAAATACTTTAGAAGTTATAGTTCATTTTTCCCTATGTAGAACTTAACAAATTGCAAATAATTTTCTTCCAATAAATGTTTAACTTTGACATCCCATTGCTCAGCTTGTATATGAACAAGCTTTATATAAGTTACATTTTCTTAAAGCCTGGATCTTTCTTTATAATTTTCTCATATATTCCTGTTTAATAAAATGAATGGTTTAGAAGATATATGTATGTAGTTAATTTTGCATTTATAGAATTTAAAAAATATGAAGCAATTTGCTTCCAAGAGATATGCAACTTTGACATACTGTGGTTCACATTGTATTCTAACAAGCTGCATATAAGCCACGTTTTTTGAATGCCTGGATCTTCCTCTATAATTATCTCATGCATTGTATTTCAAGCGATTAAATAGTTTAGAAGTTAAAGTTTCATATACAGAACTTAACATATCTAAAAAAAAAAAAATTCTTTAAAAAGATGTGCAACTTTGACGCTTTGAAGCTAACTCCATATTTAATGCAGTCATTTATAAGTTTGAATTTCAGAAAGCTCATTTCTTTTTATATAAAATTCATATACATTATTTTTACATCAGACTCCTAATTCAATAGATATATTCCTTTTATTAGGTTGCATTTTTTACTAAAAATGTTCAATTTTGCCAGTCAGTAAATTACAGTAATATTCATTTTTTAAAATCTTACATGTTCCTCTATAATTTTCATTCACATCTTTCGCTTTCCAAACCCACTGTTTTTTATAAAACAGCAAATAGAAGTGATCTTACTTGTTTAAACTTTAAACAACAACTACAATACGTACAAGAATTTCTTTTAAAGAAGAATAAGAATATTTTGCAATAGAGCATTAAATGATGACGTTTTTATTAAGCCTACACAACTACTTACTATTCGTACTATTATTAGTACATGTCGTAGTTGTAGCTATAGCTGTTGTTGTTATTATTATTATTGTTATTATTGTTGGCAATAAAAAGTGCATTGAACGCGTTGTGCATGTTTGTAAAAGGGTTAAAGACCCTTGTTGTTGCAGCTATAAAATGAAAAAATAATGAAAAAAAAACAACAACAACAACAGCGAAGAAGAATCAAACGTTTTACATACAAACACTTTATAGTGAGGCAGGCTGGGTAGGCAGGCAAACTGGCAGCCAGACCAAAGTAAAATTAAACGTGTTTTAAATACTTGCCGCTGTTGCTGTTGTTTGCATTTCAAATTGTTATTGCAACCGCAAATAATGGGATTTGATTGTTCGAAAAAATAAAGATCATTGGCTTTTGTGTGGTATAGAAAATAGGAAAGAAAAAGATTTTTTTTTGGAATCTTAAAATATTACCTTTATTAAATTTGCAATTACTTGCTGTAAAAAAATCTTTCTTTTGAACCTACATCAACATTTGTTTAAAGAAAATGAAAGAATTTGATATACTCAACTCGATAATGATGTAGACGATGTTAATGATCATGCTTTACTTTAATTTTCGTTATCATTTTCAGCTTGAATTTATTTTAGTGTAACCATAATAAATAAAAGCTGAGGCTTTGAAATTCAAATGAAGAAAAATTAAAAGAAACAATTCTTTGAGTCAATCACATACTCGTATGACAAGAAAGTGGGCTGTAATAGGAATTTTATTAGATTTTCGAAAAAATAGTCCTCCTAGTGAGAAATTTTGTCACCATATGAACATCTAAAAGAGGTGAATTTTGATTTCTACCGCGATTCTTTATAAAACCTAAAATTGGCTTACAATGTTGGTTTTTAAAACATCAAAGTTTAACCTTCAAAATTGACTCTTTTTAAAGTCTAAGTTTAGCTTTCAACATCGTATCAAATATGGGTTTTTATAAATCCCAATTTTACTCTCAAATGTGGGGGTTTGTGTATTCAAACTTCAGAGTTTATTACGCTACAATTTGATATCAAATATTCAAGTTCAAACATGAATTTCTGTAAATTATAATTTGATTTTAAAAGATGGTTTTTGTAAGGTCCAGTTTATGCTTTAAATGTGAGAGTTTATAAGACATAATTTTGACTTCAAAAGATCATTGTTAAATGTAAATATTTGACTTGAAACGATCACCATAAAGTACAGATACTTGACTTTAAAAGTGTGTCTTTGAAGTCTTAGTTTAACTTAAATTATTGATGCAAACTTGAGTTTCTATAAATCTCAATTTAAGTCCAATTTATTCTTTAAAAGTAAGACTTTATTGCGACTTAATATATTCAAAATTCGAATTCTCGACTTTGGTCTCTTTAGGATCAAATGTATTTATAAAGTCTATATTAAGCTGCAAATATGACTATTTTTTGAAACCAAATTTTTACTACAAACATAGGTCATTATATTTTTTTCTCAAAATATGAGTTTTGTTGTGCTTCAATGGGTTAAATTTTATCTTTAAATATGGGTCTTAAAGGTCCATAAATTTTGTTTCAAATACCTACCACCAAAATTTTGCTTCAAACATAATTCTTCTTAGAATTTATCTCTGCCCCCAACGTGGGTTTTTGTTGTCTTAGTTTGATTTCAAGCATTAGTTTAAACAATTTAAATCAAATTTATTATCTAAAAATAATTCTTTATAGCGACTGAATTTGGCTTCAAATGTAGGTCTTAATATATTCAAAATTTTGTTTCAAACGTTGGCATTTTTTGGGTCAAAACCTGAGTTTTAAAGAAGTCTAATTGTGATTTCGAACTTTGGTTCAAAGACTGTTCTTTGTAAAGTTCAGTTTGAACTTCAAATATGGGTTTTTGGAGTTCAAATTTGACTTGGCATATATTCCTAGATGAGTCTTTTAAGAATTTAATTTAATTTGTACTTTAAATGTGGGCCTTTATAGGATGCAAATAAGGCTTCAAATCTGCGTCTTTATAGTTTAGAAATAAAGAAAACATTTGTTTACAAATTTGGGTGTTTATAAAGTCAAATTTGTACCTCAAACATGAGACTTTCTTGAGTCTAAATTAGGCCTCAAACGTGCGTCTTTATATAGTTCATATAAAGACTACATTTGGCTTCATTAGAAAATGCAATTTTTAGCTCAAACATGAATCTTTAAAGAGTATAAATTTGGCTACAAATATGCTGTTTTAAAGATTCAAAATAAAGGCTCCATTTGGCTTCAAACAAGAGTCCAAATAATGCCTACATTTATCTTCAAAATCCAAATAAAATTTACATTTGGCTTCAAACTTGGGTCTTTCTTAAGTCTAAACTTATTATCAATCGTGAATCTTAATAAAATCCAAATAAAGTCAAACTTGCGCATTTATTAAGTCCAAATAAAGTATAAATTTATATTTAACCTTGGGTATTTATAAACTTTAATTTTTGCCTCAAAAGTGGGTCTCTCTAAATTCTAATTTTGCTTATAATGAGTGTTTATACAGAGCCAGATTTTGGCTTCAAAGTTGAGTCTTTAAAAAGAGTAATTTGGTTTCAAGCATGAGGCAGTATAGAGTCTACTTTAAACTTGTAAAACATTTAATTTGTTTTAAAAAGCATGTATTTATAGCGATAAAGTTTGGCTTCAAATATGGGTTTTGATAGAGCCCAAATTGTACTTCAGTCCTAGATATGTATGAATAATAATTTGGCTTCAGATGGGTATTTATAAAACCCAATTTCTGTTTCTACTTCGAGTCTCTATAACGCCAGCTTTGGCTTCAAACTTGAGTCTTTGAAAACTCTAATTTGGTTTCAAGCAAGAGACTCTATAAAGACTTTTTTGGACTTTTAAAATCTCTAATTTATACTTAGGTCTTCTAATGTGGGTTTTTTAGAAACTGGAAAAGCTTCTAATACAGACTCAATCGTAAGTATCTGTTGTGGGCATTAGTACAAGAACTTTAAAAAATATAACTTTAAAAAATACTTAGAATGTAGTTTAGACTTCAATTCTGGATCTTTAAAGAGTTTGAAATGAGTTTCTATTAAAGTCCTTCAAGCTTCAATTCTAGATATAAAAACAGTTTTATTTTGGCTGCTATCGTAGGTCTCTAAATTATTTAATGGGTTCCAAAAAATAACTAATTTTGGCTTTTAATACCACGTCTGAAAATACCCACATTTGGATCTCAATCTGAGATTTTAAAAAAGTCCAAACCTATATCTCTAAGTAGTATCCTTTGGATTTCTGTACTAGACCTGCCATAAGTCAAACGATCCACATTTGGACCTTAATCCTAGATCTTAAAAAAGTCTAAACATATATCTTTCTGCAGTCTATCTTGGGCTTCAATACTAGATCTCTTAAGAACCTAATTTTATATTAAATCCTTGAGCTCAAACCCAGGTCATCGAAATTTCTATGATAAACTCTGTTTCAAAACTTCTAAATCTCTAAAGAATGCAATATAAGCTTTAATTGAAGAGTTTAATTTGGACTTTAATCCAAGATCTTTAATAATTTTAAATTGATCTTCATTCCAATATACCGCAAGAGTTTAATTTGTCTTATTTTAGATTCAATCCTAGAACTCATGTGTATAAATTTAACTTCAGAGTTAGATCACTACAGGATTTGACTTGGACTTCAATCCCATGTAACTAAAAAGTCTCATTTAGGCTTTAATTCTAAATCTCTTAAGTATCATTAGGTTTAAATCTTGAATATTTGAAGAATATAATTTTTGCCTCAATACTAGATCGCTAAAAGGTCTCTTATTAGCTTCGATACCAGTCGATTATTAGGCCTCAATAATAGGTTTCTAAAGAATTTAAATTAGGCTTTAATTCTTGACTTTTAAGCATCTAGTTCTAACTGCAATCGTAGATCTCTAAAGCTTCTAAATCAGACTTCATTACTAGAACTCTAAAGAGTTTAATTTGTATAATTTGAGCTTCAATACTAGATCTTTAAAGTGGTTAATTTGGACTTCAATCTTAGAGCTCTAAAAACTTTTTAAATATCGCATTAATCACTGACTTCTATTGTGTTTAAATTAAGCTTCAATTTTAGATCTCTAAATTATTAAGTTTTAACATCAATTTTGGATCTCTAAAGAGTCCCATTTGGATTTCTAAAGAGGCTAACTTCCGCTTCAATCTTAGACCTCTAAATATTATAAGTTTAGTTTTACGACTCTTATCTTAATTTGGCATTACTAAAAGTCTGACTTTAGTTTAATCATAGGCCTCCAAAGAGTCTAAATTGAGCTTCAATTCTAAAACCCCAAATAAAATATTAAGCTTCAATCCTAGATCTGTAAAGAAACCAAATTGGAATTTATTCCCTGCTCCTTAAAGTGTTCAATGTTCATTAAAACTATTTCTTTCTACCAAATTTTCCTATGCTATTTTCCCAGCATGATTAACTCCCTGTAACAAATCTCCTCTTACTTAAACCAAAAATATTCGCTTTACTGCTTGGCAAAATCTAATGAAAATGCCAAACACTTTTAACACTAGAGTCAACAATCCCATGATCATTATGATGATCTTGTACATTTTGCTTCTTCATTATTATCACCAACATCATTTATTTTTTTTTATTGTTTTTTTTTTTTAAGATCAATGGCTCTTGAATCTTGTTGGATTCTCAACTCTTATGTCTTGCAGCTCTCATGCTAACAAAAACACAATAACAACAACACAAGTATTTAGGAGAGGAGTGCATTGCACGTTGTTGTTACTGCAATGGCTCTGTAGTAAACTGTTGTTAAAAAAAAAAAAAAAAAACAATAATAAAAATAAATCTGTGGGTACTTGATTAAAATGTCTCAATGTTTGTGTGTGTTTGTATATTGTACAAAAGAAATGCTGTAGCTGTTTATGTAGTTTCAATGTCGAGATCATTTTGAAAGATCACTTTTTATTTCTGTTCGAAAATGCATGCAACCACAACCATCGTTGTGGTGTTGTTGTTATTATGTATGAGTGAAAATAACGAGGAGTTAATGTTTATCTGAGAGTGTGTTTGTGTAAATAAATCTGTGTGAAGTTGGTGGAAAGAAAGAAGGCTTTTTGAATCTTGTTTCCACACCAGATCATTGAACGTTTTGAAGTGAATCGTAATAATATTTTTTTATTTTTTTGCTGCTTCTTTAAACGAGGCGATTTACTGCATGCCGTACGTTTAGCAGAGTACAATGATCCATTATTGTAAAATACAAAAAAAGAAATAAATAAAAATAAATTTTCAATCTTTAGTACAAACACATGTACTTACACAACCAGCATTTACACAAATTCAATGTAAAATAAAAGATTAAACTCAAGAGGATTTTTTTTTTTAGTTTTAATTTTGTTTTTCTTTTTTTATCAATTTCAAAGAGCCAACAACCCACTCTAAAGAAATTTACCACAAGATCGCTTACATTAAACAAATTTTCAGTTTTTCTTTTTTTTTAATAGAATTTTCTTTTCTTTTTTTTCTGTTACATAATAATTCTTTTCTCGAAATTTCTTCAACTTCCTTGAAAATTTCTATTAGAATTTTCTTGTTTTTTTTCTATCTACATTTCAACTTTATTTAAGAAAAATTCTAGCATGATTTTCAAGTTTATTCTTTCTTTCTTTATTTAAAAATTTTTCATGATCACGTTCTGTTTCATGATCATGCTCTCATGCATTATTTATAAGTTTGGCTTGTTAATCTGGAATTGAGTTCAAGTGCAATGATGTTGGAAAAGCAAAAAAAGAAAAACGCATAGGATTCGTTGCAAAAATTCTATCAAGAAAAATGAATTTCAATGTTACTTGACTTCTTTGGCAAAAAGGAAATGTTAACCAATGACTTGTTTTGTAATAAGTTGGAAAGAAAAAAAAAGAGTTAAATAATAAATCTGGTTTGTTTGGTTAGTAAGTTAAAATGTTAGTAATTAAATACATATTTAGAAAAATAATTAGTTATATAGAAAGACTAAGGAAAATATTTTAATGATTTGAAGATAAATGTCAATATAGCTCTTTACATAGTCTACTTTAGATTATAATAAGTTCTCTATAAAGTATAGTATGATTTTCAATTAAAGACCAATTTACCCCTTTAATTTGGGCCTTAGTCTAAGATCTTCATACAGTTATTTTGACCTATAATCGTAACTCTCTCCATATGATAATTTATATCATATACAGTTTCAGCTTTAATACTTGCTCTCTTTAGAAATATTGTACTAATTAAAAATACCCAGAGATAAGTACTAAAAATTCATAAGAAAAATTTTGTATTAAAAATTTTACTACTAAAAATTTTAGTAGTAATTTTAGATACAAAAAATTTTGAATCCATAGTACTAAATTTGAGTGCTAAATTTAAGTACTATATTTAAGTACTAAAATTTAGTACTGAATTTTAAGTATAAAATGTTTAATACAAAATTTTTAGTGAAAAATTTTTACTACTTCGTTTTTAGAACTATTTTATTTTTTTAATGGAAAATTTTTAGTAAATAATTTTTAGTGCAAAATTTTTAGTACCAAACTTTTAGTACTCAACGTTTATAGTATTAAATTCTTAAAAATACATTTCTGTATTAAATTTTTAGAAAAAATAGTATTAAAAATTTAAAATAAAATTTAAAGTACTAAAAATTTTTAGTAGCCAAATTTTATTACTAAACTTTTATTATTAATTTTTCAGCATAAAATTTTGAGTAGCAAACCTTTAGTTTTAAAAATTTGTATACTAAATTTTTAGTGCTTAATTTTTAGTACGAAATTTTTTGTACTAAATTTGTATTACTAAATATTTAGTGCTAAATTTTTAGTGGCAAATTTCTAGTACTTAATTTTTGGTAATAAATTTTTAGTACCAAATTTTTATTATAACATTTTTATTACAAAATTTTTAGTAACATAATTTTTTTGATTATGAGCACTTAATTTTTATTACAATTATAAACAATTTTTAGAACTAATTTTAGTCCTTAGTTTAAAGATCTAAATTTTTAGAACATAATTTTAAGTATTACATTTTTGGTATTGGATTTTTAATATTTATTGAAATTTTAATGAAATATTAAATTTTTAATATTAAATATTTCATACTAATTTTTTATTACTTAATTTTTATTTATACATTTTAAGTACTAAATTTGTAGTATGTATTAAATTTTTAGTACTCTATTTTTAGTATAAAAATTTTATAACAAATTTAATTTTTTTAGTATAAAATTTTAATTTTTAGTATAAGATTTTTAGAACTAATTTTTAGTCCTTGGTTTAAAGATCTAAATTTTTAGTACTTAATTTTTAATATTAAATTTTTAGTACAAAATCTCTTGTACGAAATTTTTGGTTCCATACTTTTAATACTACATTGTACTAAATTTTTAGTATAAAATTTTTAGTACTAAAAATGTTTGTACTAAATTTTAAGTATAACTTTTATAGGACTAAATTTTTAGTACCAATACTAAGAATTTTTAGTACTAAATTTTTGGATGTAAATGTCCAGAATTAAATTTCTAGTACTAAAATGTTTAGTACTATTTCTCAGTATGTAATTAATAGTGCCATATTTTTCGAACTAAAGTTTTAGTTCTTGATATATGAGAATATTTAGTCCTTAATTTTTAGCGCAGTGTTTAGTACTACATTCTAAGTAATTAATTGTTAGTACAATCTCTAATTACCAAACGTTTAGTACTAAATTTTTAGTATCAAATTCTTAATAGCAAAGTTTTTAGTATAACTAATATTTTCAGTGCTAAATTTTTAGTTGTAAACTTTTAGAACTAAATTTGTTATACTAAACATTTTAGCACTTAATTTTATATACAAAATTTTTAGTACAAAATTTGTATTATTACATTTTGATGCTAATTTTTCTGTACAAAATTTCTACCACAACATTTTTGATATACATTTTCTGTACTCAATTTTTAGTTTTAAAGTTTTAGTACTCAACTATAAGTTCTAAATTTTTAGTTCAAAATGTTTAGTACAAAATTTGAAGTAATTATTAATATAAAATATTTTAGTATAAAATTTTTTTGTATTAGATATTTAGTACTAAATTTTTTGAGGTAAATTTAGTTATAAATCCTTAAAACTATAATTCTTGTACCAAAAAAAAATTAGCACTAAATTGTTGGTACTAAACTTTTAGTACTTTAATTTTTAGTACAAAACTTTTAATTCTAAATTTTTAATAATAAATTGTTAGCACCAAATATTTAGTACTAAATTTTTAGCACAACTTTTGTGGTACTAAAAATTTATTACTAAATTTTTGTTACTAAATTCGTAGTACTAAATTTTTAGTACAAAATTTACAGTACTAAATTTAAGTACTAAAACTAAATTTTTACTTCTAAATTTTTAGTACAAAATTTTTAGAACTAAATTTTTAGTACTAAAATTTTTAATACTAAAATTTTTAGTACTAAATTTTTAGTACTAAATTTTTAGTACTAAATTTTTAGTACTAAAATTTTTGTACTTAATTTTTAGTATCAAATTTTTAGCAAAAAATTTAAGTACCAAATTTTGCTAATTTTTTTAACTAGATTTTTGTAACTAAATCTTTAGACCTAGAGTTTTTAGAACTAAAAATTTTATGGGTAAAAATTTTATGTATAAAATTTTTAATAATTTTTCAAACTAAATTTTTATTACTAAATTTTTTGAAATAAATTTTTATAATGAAATTTTTATTGCAAATTGATACCAGACTTTTTTAGTACTTTAGCTTTTTCTCTTATTTAAAAAAATAGGGGATTTTATGTAAATTTGTTTAACTGTTTATGTCATACACAAGTTATCTGTTTTGACAATTATAAATTTCCACTTCAGATATTATTTATTTTTATTATAGATTTTGTATCTGTCAAAAACAGTTGACTAATTTGTCAAGTTTATTGTAGTTTGCTAGACTCTAACTCAAAATAAAAGACTTAAAAATTAACATTTTTCTAAACAAATAAAATTATGTAAAAAAGAACATAAGCGAATTTTTCGCAGTGAGTTAAATTGAGTTGATATACTATTTTTTTCAATTCTTTTTTTGCAAAGACTTAAAATTTATTTCATTAAAATTACATAAAAAAAATAAATAAATAATAATGTTAAATAATACCCAAATGTATAACAGAGTTCTAAATGTCTGTCTGTCCGTCTGTCTTTCACAATACCAAATGCCTGTTTGTTAAATAAAATATCTGCTGGATAAATTTTCATACTAAATAAATATGTATGAGTAAAAGAGTGTTAATGTGTGTATGTGTTTGTGTTTAAGTATGTGTGTGTTATAATGGCGGTTAATAGAGGTCATTCACTTTCGCACGAATTGTAATGTTTCTGTTGATTTTTTTTTTATTTCATTTGCTAAAATTTTGCAAAGACTGTCTTCAGTCGAGTACACACACATATGTAGATGTGTGTATGTATATAATTTTCAAAGGCGGACTTTGATTTTTTTCTTCTTCTGCTTTTTTTGCGCAGTAAAATAAGGTTTAATTTTGTACTTTTTTTTGCACAAATTTTGTTTAACAAAAATAAAGAATACTTGGTTTCATTTCTGTTGTTTGAAGTATTTTTTTTTTTTATAAAAAAGTTTTATTTTTTAGTATTATAAGTTATTAGGTCTTATTCTTTTGATTTCTTTATTTTTAATTTTGAGTTTTTTTTTTTGCCAGTTGCTTGATTTTATGGGCAGGGTTTTCAAAGGAAATTATTATGGTTTTTTTATATATTTTTTTATTTATAAAGTCCGTGAGTATTATTATAGTGTTTTTGTTTCTGTGGGGCATTTGTTAGATTTGTTTGTTAAAGGAACAGGTGGTAAAAGGTAAAAGAAAAGGAATTATTTTTTTTTTTCTTTTTTGTTAATAAAGGCAAATGATTATTATAAAGATTGTAGATTTATGTATGAACTAATTTGGGTTTTTGGAGTACAATTTGGATTTTAATCCTACGCCTATTTCAAGTTTAATTTTAGCTTCAATTGTAATTCTTTTTAGCTGCAGTTGAAGATGTTTTAAAAGGCAAATTTCGGGCTTCAATTGAAGATTTTCTTAATGTCTAAATTTAGTATTAACAAAAGATCAGCTTTGAGTCTATTTTGGGTTATTATCGAATACCTATTTCAAGTTCTATTTTAGCCTCAATTACAAAATACTTTATGCTTCAACTGTAGAACCCTTTATAGAAAAATTTTAGGCTTCACCGCAGACTTTTTATAAAGGTATAATTTTAGGTTTAATTGAAGGTTTCTCTGCATAATTCTTTAAAACCCAATTAAGCTTTAATTCGGGGTCTAATTTTGTCTTCAAAAGTATCACCTTTTATGACGCTATTATTTAGCCTTCTTTAAAGGCTTATTTTGGTTTCAATTAAAAATTTTGTTGAGATAAAATGTTGAGCTCAATTGCAAGTTTAGCTGAGGTCAAATTTAAACTTTAATATAGGTCTTTGTGATATTAAAATCTATCTTCAATTGCAGGTCTAATTAGGACCTAATTTTAAACTCTAATATTGTCTACAAAAGTAAATTTGTTTAAAATGTAATATTCAAAAGTTTTAAAATTATTGAACGCTCAATTTAATAACACACAATTTTTTTTTTTTTTTTTTTTTTTTGTTTTTAATGAGTGAAAACTTTTGTAAAATATTATAAAGAAATTTTATAAATAATAAAATTTTTTATATCGATTGAAAGCTTTATTATTTAAATATTTTAATATGAGATTTGTTATTATTATTTTTTTATTTTGTTTTTTTTTTTAATAATAATAATTGAGATATTATTCGTTTAATTAATGATTCCTTGAAAAATTTTCAAATTAAGGATTAAATAGATTTAGTAATAAATAAATTGCAAAATTAAATCATAAAATTTTTTATACATAAAATTTTTACACATAAAATTTTTAGTTCTGAAAACTCTAGGTCTAAAGATTTAGTTACAAAAATCTAGTTAAAAAAATTAGCACTGAAAATTTTAGTATTTAATTTGGTATTTAAATTTTGTGCTAAAAATTTGATACTAAAAATTAAGTACTAAAAATTAATTCGTAGTACTAAATTTTAAATACAAAATTTACAGTTTCAAATTTAAGTACTAAAAATTTAGTACTGAAAATTTAGTACTCAAAATTTAGTACTAAAAATTTAGTACTAAAAATTTAGTACTTAAATTTGGTACTGTAAATTTTGTACTAAAAATTTAGTACTACGAATTTAGTAACAAAAATTTAGTAATAAAATTTTTAGTACCAAAAAAGTTGTACTAAAAATTTAGTACTAAATATTTGGTACTAACAATTTATTATTAAAAATTTAGAATTAAAAGTTTTGTACTAAAAACTAAAGTACTAAAAGTTTAGTACTAATAATTTAGTGCTAAAATTTTAACATAAAATAAATTTCAAAAGTTTTGTAAAGAATTCTTTAAATTTATAATAAAAAATATTTATAAAAATACAAAAACCTTTCTGAGATAAATTTAAGCAAAACTATTTCATTAAATAAAAAGCTTTGACTACTTTTTAATTAACAAATAAAATTTCAAGTTAAAATAGTTTTGAAAATGTAATACTTCAGTGGGAATTTTTTACAGATAATTTTTTTCCCACAGATAAATATTCTAAATTAAAAATAAATAGCTTTAAAGGTTTTAACAAACATTTTGAAAGTTTTTATTATTACGGAATATTTTGTTTTTTTTTTTTTTTTTTTTTATAAACTTTTAAAAAGATTTTAAATTTAAAATAAATAGTTTTAAAGCTTTTAATTCAAATTTGGAATTTTGAAGGAAATTGTTACTTTTTTTCAGAATATTTTGACAGCTTTTCATAAAAGATAAAGCGTGATTCATTTCGAAGTTCCCTTCTTTTTTAAAGAAAAAAACACAGAAAATTCAAATTGAATAGGGAAAATTTATTATCATTTGAAAGAACATTCTTTGGCATTTATTTTTTGAAGATTATGTCTATCAAATGTTGGCCGTTGAGTCCAATTTTCGATGACTCGTTCGAGCATTTCGGCTGGTAACTGGCGAATGACACGCGTGATGTTTTCCTCCAAGGCCTGAATCGAAGCGGGTTTGTCTGCATAAACATTAGACTTTACATATTCCCACAGGAAAAAGTCTAACGGTGTGATATCACATGATCTTGGTGGTCAATCGACCGGCCCAAAACGTGAAATTATGTGCTCACCGAAGTGTTCTCTCAATAAATCCATTGATTGATGCGATGTGCCGTCTTGCTGAAACCAAATGTCGCAGAGATCACGAGCTTCAATTTCAGGCATCAAATAGTCGGTTATCATGGCACGATAACGGTCGCCATTGAGGTTACGTTCGCACCGGCATCATTTTTAAAGAAATATGGATCGATGATTCCACCGGCCCACAAACCACACCAAACCGTTGTTTTTTCTGGATGAAGTGACAGTTCTTGAATCTTTTCAGTTTGCTCTTCATTGCAAATGCGGCAATTTTGTTTGTTTACATACCCATTGAGCCAGAAATGGACCTCATTGCTGAACAAAATTTGCCTCGAAAACGTCGGATCTTCTTGGAACTTTTCAAGAGCCCATAGAGCGAAACGATGTCGTTTGGGAAGGTCGAGCGGCTTCAGTTGTTGCACAAGCTGTATTTTGTACGCTTTCAATTTAAGATCTCGACGTAAAATGCGCCAAGTAGTTCCATACGTCAGTCCGAGTTGCTGCGAACGGCGCCAAATCGACTCTCCACGGCCGCTATATTTTCTTCACAGCGTGCTAGACGTGGTCTATTCGGTCGAATATTATCCAATAATGAATGCTGGATCTCAAAATGGGTGATGGTGTTGCGAATACTACGCTCAGTAGGCCGATTATGTTGACCATAAGTTGAGCGAAGTGCACGAAACATAATAAAGTTGAACGATTTGTAAACATTGTTCAGGCGTAAGTCTTTCCATTATGAAATGCCAAAGAATACTAAACAAAAATAACATGACAGCATGACACGACTCACACGTGATCTGTCAAAAAAAGGCTATTGAAAAAAGTATCTATACTTGAATCACTCATTATATATTTTTTTAACTTTTTAAACATTATTTTTTTTTTTAATTTTAAAATATGTAGCTTTAGAGCTTTTAATTAAAAACTTCATTTTAATTACCTTCAATTACAAGAAAGTTTTAAAAAGTTTTATAAAAAGTTCTAAAATATTTTGGAAGCTTTTGCTTTAAAGATTTTTTTTTATAATTTATTTTTCTATTTTTTTTTTTTTTTTTAATAATTTTATATAAATCCTAGAAAATTCTCTAGTCAGCTTCCAAGTTAAAATGGTTTTAAAAACATAAGACTTTAGTAACTATTTGCCATAGATTAATATAAAAAAACTAACGATTTTAAATTTAAAATAAATAGCCTTAAAGCTTTTAGTTAAGAATTTAATTTTTGATTCTTGAATTATAAGAAAGTTTTTATTTTTTCGAGACTCTTCTTTGAGCTTTTATTATAAAATTTGTTTTTTATAAACTTTGTTAATAATAAAAGACTTTATTTTGAAATAATTTTAGGGATCTTAATTATAGTTTTGAAAAACGGAAGCTATGATTAAAATTTTTATTAGAGCTTTTCATAAAGCTTTTTATTGGAAGTTAAATTAAATTAAATTATAATGTACAATGCATTTAATGCCTTTTATAAGCTTTAGAATTTAAAAAGATTTTCAAAAAAAAGCTTTCTCGGATTTTTGATTTTTTTTTTTTATCAAATTTGCTTTATTATTCATAGAAAATGTTCTAAAATGGGGAAAATTTGACTTTAATCTGACATCTCTTGTTTTCACTGACTGTTAATAATCAAACTGATTTCTAATGAAACATAAATTAAATGACGAAATTTTTTTTTTTTATTTATTTTCTTTTTTTTTTTTCTATAATAACTGATAAGGAAGAAAACTTTTGCTACACACATTTATATTTATTTATAGGAATTTGTGATGGTGACCTTAAATTTTTTTTTCCAAAAATAAAACAACAAATATATTATGCGATAATATTTTAAGTTAAAATGAGATAAGACAACAAAACGCACGTAATGAATTAGGAGAAAAAGAAGAAGCAGAAAAATTAAAAAGAGTTATTTAATAGAATTAAAGGCCAAAAAATTTTTAGCAAACTTTTAGGAATGAAAAGGAATTTTTGTATTTTTTTTTTTAATTTAAATTATTAAAAAAGCAGGTTTGATTTTTAAAAAATAATAGGGGTAATCACTTCGAAAAGTAGCTAAAAGAAATTTATTTATCTTTTAAATAAAATTAAAAATTCTTTTTTTTTTTTAGGTATTGTTATATAAAATGTTTTGTCAGATTATTTTTTTTAGTTTTATGTGATTTCCCCTAATTGTGTGTTTTTTCATCCACACGCATTTTTTAGATTTATTTTTGGGGTTCTATCTAAATTACGCGTTTATTTATTATGGCATTTTTTTTTTTTTTTTGTTCCGTATGTGTTTTTGTCATTTATTATCTCATCCATATGTTTTAGTGCTATTAACATAGAAAGAAACTTATACATTATAAGTTCCATGAACTCGGTCAATTTGAAGGCCATTTGTGCTAAATTTTATTCAGAATAAAAAGAATTCTACAAAAACTACAACAAAGCTATGTATACAATTAGTTTAATCGGCCATTGTTTAATTCTATTTGTTTAATTCTATTTAAAGAAAAAAAAAACATGATTTTTTGTCTAATGGCGGGATATTTTTTTTTTATAGAAAAAAAAACTATAACATTGTTAACAATTACAATCACGTGTTCGTTCAAAAATTTTACAATTGTAATAATTTATCAAGTCTAAATAAAAAAAATTCTAAGTGATACTAGTTTTAATAAACCAATTTTATGATATTTAAATGACTTAAAAACTCAAGTTTAATGACTCTGAAAATTAAGCTAATTGGTCACTTATATCACAAGATAAAATAGAAAACGTGAGTTAAAATAAAAAAAAAAAAAAAAAACCTTTTAGCAAATATTATGGAAAAACATAAAAATCTTAAGATTTTTTTAAATCCAAAAAAAAGAATTTTTGAAAGAGTTTATATAAAAAACAAGACCATATCATACCCCACACCATTGGGCATGTCCTTCAAAATTCATTTAGGGTTCTTATATTAGACATGTGGAGTTTACAATTGTGGACCGATACTTTTACTAAGTGTAAAATAAAATATACGAATACAGAATATTACGTAAATACTAACATTTATTTGAATTTATAGACTTTTGGGTGATTCCCGTAAGTGGACTTATATGGGCGCTATGGTAAATTATGGAGAGATGCTCTTAAAATTTGTTACTATGATTTTTACTTATATAAAACTTATTTGTATCGAATATGAACCTGATACTAACATGTGTATGTAATTTATGCACGTTAAGGTGATTTTCAGAAGAGTGTTTTATATGGGAGCTATGATCAATTATGAACCGATCTTTATGAAATTTGCCACAAAAATTTAAACTTTCTTACACAGAATTTCATAAAAATATTGCTATATTTAGCATTTATAATCGTTAAACCCCTATTCCGGGAGGACATTTGTATGGGGGCTAGATGAAATAATGGACCGATCATAACCAATTTCAATAGGTTATGTGTATGTGTATGTGATTTATGCACGTTCAAGTGATTTTCGGAAGAGTGTTTTATATGGGAGCTATGATCAATTATGTACCGATCTTTATGAAATTTGGCACAAAAATTTAAACTTTCTTTCACGGAATTTCATAAATATATTGCTATATGTAGGATTTATAATCGTTAAACCCCTATTTCGGGAAGACATTTGTATGGGGGCTAGATGAAATAATGGACCGATCATAACCAATTTCAATAGGTTATGATTCTTGTATTATGAAAGTCCTATGTGCCAAAATTTCATTGAATTATTTTCAAAATTGCGATCTGTACTTTGCGCACAAGGTTTTCATGGACAGCCAGCAGTCCAGCCAGCCAGACGGACGGACATCGTTAGATCAACTCAAAAAGTTAATCTGAGACGATTGGTACACTTTAAGAGATGATCTTTTCTGTTTGTTACAAACATCACAAATGCACCTATGGTGGTGTAAGGTATAATTAAAATTAAGGAAGAAATCTGGAAAAATTTTTTTTTTAATTAAAAAAGAAAAAATTATAATTTTTAAAATTATTATATAAAATCAAAACCTTAACAGCTTCAATTTTTTTAATTTTCTATGGAGTAAACATCATACTTTCAAAAATATTAAAATCTAAAAACTAATATAGTCGTCCCATTGTGCCCAATGCTAGCGACCTATAAATTTAAGTCTAAGGTTGACAGAAATTGTGGAAAAATATTTAATTTTAAAATGCCCTAAAATAAAAATGCCTAAAGCTAGAAATACTAAATTTAGCACAAATATTTTAAAGATAGTTGAAAATAAATCTTAATAAAAATAAATTTAATTTATGCTTCCAAAAACTGTTTAAAATTACTTAATTTAAGCTAACAAATGAAAAACGTAAAATTAAAAAATAAATTGTGAAATAATCGTCATTTTTAAAATGCTATAAAATTTAAACTAACAAAGCTATATTAATCAAATTTGGTACATATATTCCTCATAATAGAAGAATTTAATAGAATTAAAAACAAACAATAGGGAGTAAATTTTATGAAAGTTATGGTTTATTTAAAAAAAGCAATTTTGAAATAAGAAAAAAAAAATTTTTTTTTTTTCAGAACCCTTTAACCAAAAGAGCTAAGGTTCTTAAAATTTTCAAAAGTATTAGAAAGACCTTCGGAAATTATAATTTCCAAAAATAAATAAAATCTGATGCTATAAATATACAGAATATAATAGATATGCGTAATTCCATTTTAAATTTAAAAAACTTTCACCTTTGATTACCGATTTAGATAAAATTTGGTGCATGTGTAGAGGAGGATACAGAGGCATGTAAAATGAATTTTTCTAATTTTTATTTTGAGAACTATGGCAACTCTATAGATTAACATATTTATTTAAATGACCATAACTTTTGTTATATAAAAGATATCAAAATAATTTTTTATTTACGAACATTATTTTGAAAATATTTTTATTAATATATTTTTTTGTAAGACGTTTTTTTTTAGTGATGTTTATCTAAAAAAGTCCGACTTTATTTTTTTATACTTTTTTTTTTTTTTTGTCAGGAAGCCCTACTTGCTGCAGAGATAATTTTAGACTCATATGAAAGACAAAAAGTAAAATTTAATAATAAAAATTAGTTTTAGTAAATGTTGAGATATTTTAACACTTAAAAAATACTACTTTGTTTTTATTTAACCCCTTCACACAGGTGAAAAATCAATTTTTTCTGGCATAAATTCAAAAAGCATTATTAGGATATATCAAAGTCATTTTATCTAAAATTAACAATAATATTTATTAAAACAGATTTGAAATATTTTTGCTTAAACCTCTATAATACATAATTTTAATAAATTACTTTTGTTTTTTTGAAATAAGATATTTAGTTCTTTGCTTTTGACTTTTTTTTATTATTTTGTAAGTTTTTAAATTTTTGTTGAAAACCAAGATATTTCCGCTCAAGTTTACCAAAATTTAACTGCAAGAAAATTGACGATTGCTAGAGTTTGCCAAAAAATGGCTGACGCTAACTAAATTGTTACATAATATAGACACTTTGGCGAACATCTTCACAAGTTCATACCCTAACATAACTTTTCATCTTTCAAAGTTATAGTTTACCTTGATAAACTACCCATATAATAACAAAAATTAATAAGAAAGACAAATACACGACTTAAAAAATATTTAAAATAATGGTCTTCATATATCTCCTAGGCAGCAATTTTCATTATACAACATTGTTATATATTTTTTAGGTATTAACCTAGCAAAAACTTTTTGGTTTTCGGTAATAACAACTACTTATTAAAGTAGTTTCTTGGTAATGAGGCGTCATTATTATTTGCCTACTCTGTATTACATTAATAAGTAATCAATAGTATAATAGCACTCACGTGGATGAGTTGGCTAGAGCGCCGGATTAACAACCAGAAGGTTGTTGGTTCAACCCCATTCTAAAGCTGTTAGTTTTTATAACAAAATATTTAAAAAGATATTTTAAACTAAATAGAGTTTTTGTCGCTTAGGATGCTATGTGCGAGATGGTGTACTGAGTAAGACGTAAGTCAGTAAAAACGAATGGTTAGTGTGTGTCCACGTTCGAGTCTCACTGACGGTAAAATTTTTTTGTTTTTTTTTTATTTTTGTTTTCGTTTAGGTACATATTTTTGAGTACCCCTAGAGTCAAAAAATAACTACATGAATTTGTGGACAAGTCGAACAAAAATAACTAGTTATTCAGGAAAAAAAATAAGTAGTTTAATTTTATTTCCAATTTTGCTGGGAAGACATGTATTTCTGTGGTACTATTTCGTGTGTTACTTGAATAAGGAATTCTTTTAATATTACTCAGGAAGGCTATGATTTGAATTTCTTTCAATACAAACGGCTAGAGAATTTTTAATTTGCTAGTTTTTAAATAGTTTTTATTCAAAATGGAACGAGGTAAGGCTTTTAATATCTCTAAAAAAGAAATAAATTCTGATTTTGAAATCTCAGGGTCAGAATCCGGTCCAAATAGCCAAAAACATTAATAGAGGAAAGACAGTTGTGTACACTTATTAAAATAACGTGGAAAGTTATGGAAAAAACATGAAAGGGTGGAAGAAAATTGCAACAACTCCAAAAGAAAGACGAAAAATTCTTAGAATTGCATCAAATTCTGCCATGTCGGTATTAAAAATACGTGAAAAAAGTGAAGTCAGATTCAGTCTAAGAACAGTGCACCGTATTTTAAAGTCGTGCCCATACATAGTCCGACGAAAACTGCAAAAAAAAAACACCACTTAATGGAAAACACAAATCACAACGTCTACAGTTTTCCAAAAATACAAAGACATGGTCCGACAAATGGTTTAAAGTTGTATTTTCCGATAAAAAAAAGTTTAATATAGATGGTCCCGACGGGTTTAACTATTACTATTACTATTACTATTACTATTACTATTACTATTACTATTACTATTACTATTACTATTACCATTACCATTACTATTACTATTACTATTACTATTACTATTACTATTACTATTACTATTACTATTACTATTACTATTACTATTACTATTACTATTACTATTACTATTACTATTACTATTACTATTACTATTACTATTACTATTACTATTACTATTACTATTACTATTACTATTACTATTACTATTACTATTACTATTACTATTACTATTACTATTACTATTACTATTACTATTACTATTACTATTACTATTACTATTACTATTACTATTACTATTACTATTACTATTACTATTACTATTACTATTACTATTACTATTACTATTACTATTACTATTACTATTACTATTACTATTACTATTACTATTACTATTACTATTACTATTACTATTACTATTACTATTACTATTACTATTACTATTACTATTACTATTACTATTACTATTACTATTACTATTACTATTACTATTACTATTACTATTACTATTACTATTACTATTACTATTACTATTACTATTACTATTACTATTACTATTACTATTACTATTACTATTACTATTACTATTACTATTACTATTACTATTACTATTACTATTACTATTACTATTACTATTACTATTACTATTACTATTACTATTACTATTACTATTACTATTACTATTACTATTACTATTACTATTACTATTACTATTACTATTACTATTACTATTACTATTACTATTACTATTACTATTACTATTACTATTACTATTACTATTACTATTACTATTACTATTACTATTACTATTACTATTACTATTACTATTACTATTACTATTACTATTACTATTACTATTACTATTACTATTACTATTACTATTACTATTACTATTACTATTACTATTACTATTACTATTACTATTACTATTACTATTACTATTACTATTACTATTACTATTACTATTACTATTACTATTACTATTACTATTACTATTACTATTACTATTACTATTACTATTACTATTACTATTACTATTACTATTACTATTACTATTACTATTACTATTACTATTACTATTACTATTACTATTACTATTACTATTACTATTACTATTACTATTACTATTACTATTACTATTACTATTACTATTACTATTACTATTACTATTACTATTACTATTACTATTACTATTACTATTACTATTACTATTACTATTACTATTACTATTACTATTACTATTACTATTACTATTACTATTACTATTACTATTACTATTACTATTACTATTACTATTACTATTACTATTACTATTACTATTACTATTACTATTACTATTACTATTACTATTACTATTACTATTACTATTACTATTACTATTACTATTACTATTACTATTACTATTACTATTACTATTACTATTACTATTACTATTACTATTACTATTACTATTACTATTACTATTACTATTACTATTACTATTACTATTACTATTACTATTACTATTACTATTACTATTACTATTACTATTACTATTACTATTACTATTACTATTACTATTACTATTACTATTACTATTACTATTACTATTACTATTACTATTACTATTACTATTACTATTACTATTACTATTACTATTACTATTACTATTACTATTACTATTACTATTACTATTACTATTACTATTACTATTACTATTACTATTACTATTACTATTACTATTACTATTACTATTACTATTACTATTACTATTACTATTACTATTACTATTACTATTACTATTACTATTACTATTACTATTACTATTACTATTACTATTACTATTACTATTACTATTACTATTACTATTACTATTACTATTACTATTACTATTACTATTACTATTACTATTACTATTACTATTACTATTACTATTACTATTACTATTACTATTACTATTACTATTACTATTACTATTACTATTACTATTACTATTACTATTACTATTACTATTACTATTACTATTACTATTACTATTACTATTACTATTACTATTACTATTACTATTACTATTACTATTACTATTACTATTACTATTACTATTACTATTACTATTACTATTACTATTACTATTACTATTACTATTACTATTACTATTACTATTACTATTACTATTACTATTACTATTACTATTACTATTACTATTACTATTACTATTACTATTACTATTACTATTACTATTACTATTACTATTACTATTACTATTACTATTACTATTACTATTACTATTACTATTACTATTACTATTACTATTACTATTACTATTACTATTACTATTACTATTACTATTACTATTACTATTACTATTACTATTACTATTACTATTACTATTACTATTACTATTACTATTACTATTACTATTACTATTACTATTACTATTACTATTACTATTACTATTACTATTACTATTACTATTACTATTACTATTACTATTACTATTACTATTACTATTACTATTACTATTACTATTACTATTACTATTACTATTACTATTACTATTACTATTACTATTACTATTACTATTACTATTACTATTACTATTACTATTACTATTACTATTACTATTACTATTACTATTACTATTACTATTACTATTACTATTACTATTACTATTACTATTACTATTACTATTACTATTACTATTACCATTACTATTACTATTACTATTACTATTACTATTACTATTACTATTACTATTACTATTACTATTACTATTACTATTACTATTACTATTACTATTACTATTACTATTACTATTACTTCCATGACCTAAATAAGGAGGAATTAGTTTTGAACCGCAGACACAGCAGAGAGGGCGGAATAATGGTATGGGGTGCCATTTCGTATTATGGTACCATAGAATTGGTTTTTGTATCCAATAAAATGACTGCAACGACTTACAAAAACGTTCTGGAGAACGTACCAAAACAACAATGCTCCGATTCATACCGCCAGAGCATTAAAACAATGAATTAATCAACAAGGTGTTCAACTTTTGGATTGGCCCCCATAATCACCATTATTTCACTAAATTACTTAAAGTCATTATACAAGTCGATGCCAAATCGCATTTTTGAGGTTATTTCTAAAAATGGTGGCAGTACTCATTACTAATTGAATGCTAGAAGATAATAACTTTCATTTTTATAAGCTAAAGTTTAAAAATAAATTACAGTTTGCTTAGTCTTAAAATATTTCTTATTCAAGTGACAAACGAAAAAGTACCACAGAAATACATGTCTTTAAATAAATGTATAATTTTACTATAAGAAAATATGTATATTTTTTATTTCTTCAGGAAACTAAAGCCAACACTTTGAAATTTGGTTGAGCAAAAAATTATTTTTTTCTGAACTTTACTTTAGGAGATATACTTAATTAAAGTTAAAAAAAAATGTGATTCCTTATACAAGTGGCAGGCAGTGTATGTTCATGATTACTTGGTCTATTAACATTTATAAAATACATTCACTTTTTATAATTTCTTAATTTTTATTTTGGAATTTCTGCAAAAAAAAAAAATAGGATTTTTGACCAGTGTGCCCTCTAGAACTTTCATAGCAAAATCATTATAATAATCCTTGAATATTTTTTATTATCAAATAAAGTTCATTTACCGCCAAAAAAAAAAAATAACTCTAACTCTAATACTAACAAAAATAACTATGTCACTTGACTGCTTTAGATAAATGTCATAAAAAAAACTATTTTGTCAATTTTATAAAGAAAAGATAAAAAAAAAACGGAAATTGAACAAATTTTTTGTTTAATAAAAATTATGCTATTTCATAATGACCCTGTTAAATCTCATAATATTTTCCTAGTGTTAACGCACTTTCAATTGTTAACCTTGTTACGCTTGTAGAAATCGTCATATAACAGAATTAACACTTAATAACTGATAAATAAATAAATAAAAAAAGTTTTGGCCTACGTATTTTAATTTTACTTTTTTTTTATTAAAAATAAAATTTTATGTTTATTTAAAAATTTAACAATTTGTTGATGAAAATAAACAAATTTCATTTGTTATAGATTATATATATATATATATATATATATATATATATATATATATATATATATTGACCTTGTTTTTTGGCAATAAAATACCTTAAATTAAATACCTTAAATTATTTAAATTCAAATTTTATAAATTTATTAATTTTAGTCTTAGCTAAATTTAGTCATTAGATACTTTGTATTTATCAAAACATGTGTTGCTCTCTTGATCTCTTGCCCCCTATTTCTCTTAATTTGTTCGGAATTCTCTTCCTCCTAAGTTGATGATTTATTTTATTTAATAATTTATTTTCAATAAAAATAGCTTAAACTGACAAAAATTTATGTTGGCAACAAAATTTTTTTTATTGTTGTTGCTTACTAGCTGATATGGTAACCTTGAATTTTTGTTATCGAATTTTCACCTTTTGCTTTATTTATGTTTTTTTTTTTTGCAAATAAAAACTACAAAAAATAATAATAATTTTCCATAATAGACACACACTATTACCTGTATATTTTTCTTTTCAACACAAAGGGATGCCAGATTGGAAATAAAAACAAATATCCCTATTAATAAAATAAATAAAAATCACTTATTCATAATTTTATGGCGCCTCAAACGTAATAAGTTGTTGCCCATTTTAAACAAAATAATTTTCCGCATTTGCCAAATTTGAGGTCATCCAAATGTTCTAAATTTTTTTTTTCAGATTTTATTTATTTTCAAGAATTAATATTTCCTAAGGCTTGTAGAATATACTCAAGAAATTTGTAGTCCCTAGTATTCTAGCTAAAATTTTAAAACGGTTTTAAAAATAGTAACTTTTGTTAGAAGACTCCTTTTTCTAAAAAGCTTTTTTATCCATAACTTTTATAAAATTAAAACGTTTAATTCAGTTTGTATTTCATATGAATTTTGATTAAGTTGGGAATAGAGACCTGCGCCGAACGGCTGAAATTCGGCTAAGCCGAGCCGCCGAGAAAAGCAGCGGCCGTTTTTAAATTCTTTTTGAAAAAATATGTTAAAAACGAAACCTTTTTATTATTTTAATGCAGTATTTGCCATTTATGTTGTATTTAAATATGAAAGAAAAATATTTGCATCATTTTGAACTTCAAATAATTATAAATCAATCAAGTATTTTTGGTGACTTATAATTGATTATTTTTTATGCTAATACTGTAAAAAAATAATATTAACAGTTGCTAATAAATTTTAATCAGCCTTAATCGACATCCTCGGTCACAAGATTTTGTCAGCTAATAAATTACTTCTATTCACTAACGATATGTGGTTGGGAATTATCAAAATAATTGATATAAATTACATTATTTATTGTACTTTTTTATTTCTTTAGCATATCTTAAGAATTGATATTTTTTCATATCGGAGGAGACTATTTCTTATTCTAATATTATTCTAATATTTTATGTAAAAATCCAAAAATATCCTTAGATCACTCGCATATTTTTTTTTTATATTTTTTCAATAAATTAATAATTCTGTTTATATTTTCGTTGGAAAAAACCTTGTCCTATTTTTATGAACAATATTAATCAATGGAGCATGAAAATATAAAATTTTGAATTAGAAAAATATGTGCGTAACATCAGCCGGCTGACAGCCGATTTTAAACCGCCGCCGAAGCTTTTTAACACAAGCCGCCGCCGCTGTTAAAATTCCTCGGCGCAGGTCTCTGGTTTGGAATACCTACAATAATTTTTATTTTTCACTCTTTCATAAATTTCATACTATTAGGTCCAGAAAATGATGAGTTTTTCAATCTATAGAAAATAAATATTTTGCCAGTCAGTCAAACTCTTGACTTCATAACAGGATTTTAAATATTTTTAATAATAAACTTTTTCTAAAATCTTTTAAATATATTTGACAAATTTGAAATCTAGATCTTTCGATTGGTATTCTTAAGAAGACTTGAAAATATACATTATTTTAAGGCTTTTTATTAAAAAAAAAAACTTTTGTTTTTTGGTTCATAACTTTTATAAAATTTGCAAGATTTTTTCAGTTTTGAATTTTCATTAATTTTGATTAAGAGAGAAATATTCACTGTAGTTTTGATTAATCAATTTTACATCATTCTCATTTAATTATTATTATCATTACTTTTTTAAAATAAACTTTTTTTTCACATTAAACAAATTTGAGCATTTATAGGTTTTTATCGTTAATATTAATATATTTTCAATTTTAATGAAATTTAAACATTTTTAGACTTTTTTCTAAAGAATTAGCAAAAGCTTGCTAAAAGCTTTCAAGGAAAAAAATGGGAAAAAATAAAATAATTATATTAAGTATTTCTAACATATTTTAGATTAACAATGTTTTTAAAAACTTTTTCAAAAATATTATAAGAGCTTTCTGAAAGCTTTCACGGAAATAATAGATAATACTATGTCACATTTCGAATTTTTAATTAACTTTTAATGATTAACAACGAATTTGAAAGCTTTAAAGAAAAAATACATGAGCTTTTTAAAAGCTTTTAACGAAATCAAATCAAAAAAAAAAAAAAAAAGAAATACAATAACTTTACATCATTAAATGTAGTATTTGTGTTTAATTTTCTAGATTTAACGGTGAATTTAAAAGCTTTTGCAAGAAAAGTTTTGGACAAACTTGATCATTAATAACTTTTTTGGCATAATATTTATGCATTTTCAATTTTATTGGAATTTAAAAATTTTTGTATAATTTAAGAAAAAAAAAAATAATTTGTAAGAGCTTTTGAAAAGCTTTCACGGAAGTATTGGAGAAAAAAATAATACAGTAAATATATTTTGTTACCGTTCGAATTTACAATTAATTTTTTAAGGGTACCAAAGTTTTGAGAACTTTTTTAAAAAATTTGAATAAGAAAAAATAAAATACTATAACAATATGTTGTTAAATTTCTAATTTGAAATTCATTTTTTAATCTTGCTGAAAGATTTTAAACCTTTTATGAAAAAATCGCGAGTTTCTTGAAAGCTTTTACCGAAATAATGGGAAAAAACTAAGCACAATAAATTTATTTTATTAAATTTTGAATTTGTAATTAAGTTTTTACGATCAACAATAGTTTTGAATGAATGGGGAATATCATTATTTTTTTTAAGCTTAGCGATCGATGGTTTTAAACGGTTTTCACAAGAATTTAGAAGAGCTTTTTGAAAGATTTTACGGAAATAATTTGAAAGATTAATAAAACAACTATGTTCTGTTACTTTTTGAATTTGTAATTAATTTTTTACGTTTAATCGTGCTTTTTGAAAAAACTATATTTTGTTGTCTTTTGAATTTGTAATACATTTCTAGAGGTTAATGGAGTTTTTTGAAAGCTCTTTTTTTAAGAATTTGTATAAGCTTTCTGAAAGCTTCTACGAAAATAATAGAAAAAATTCAACACAATAAATATATTTAATATTTCTGATTAATTTTTTAAAGTTAACGAAAGTTTTTAAAGCTTATAAAAATTTGCATGAGCTTTTTGAAAGCTTTCACAGAAATAAAGGGAAAACATTAATAAGATAACTATATTTACTTGAATTTAGTATTTGTGGTCAATTTTCGTGTATTAGTGATGAATTTGAAAGCTTTTTTAAACAAGCTGTTAATGGAAATTATGCAAATTTCATAAAATTAAATCTTTTGTACTAAATTTATTATATTTATGATTAATTTATACATTTTCGATTCATTGACAAATCTCATAAGCTTCTTTTAAACTTTTTTTATTAAAACCTTTTAAAAAACATTTAAACAAAATCGTTTAAAAGATTTAAATAAATCATTTGTTATTATTAAATTTATTATATTTAACCTTTTTTGCCTTTCAAAATTTCGCCTGTTTAAACAAAACTGATAAGTTTACAAAACTTCCTTATTGCTGGTTGCTTTCCCAAAAAAAAAAAAAAAAAAAAAAAAAAAAAAACAAATATTAAGAACCTCGAATTACATTTAAATATAAATTTACAATCAACCACTTGATAAGAAACAATTTATGACGAAAACAACAAAAATGATTGTGATGATGAAGACAACGTCGACGACCGTCCATGTCATCATTTTGCATTGTTTTGTTGTGTTTTATTTTATAACCAAAATGAGAATGCACTTTTTGCATTCTCATTTTGCAACAAAAGGTCAATGGTATGAAGCCAAGTTCAGTGGAGTATTTTTTCGCACATTTTTTCTTTTTATTATAAAAAAACAAAAACAAACTGACAAAAAAAATAAAAGTATATATAAAATAAAATCATAGCGTTTCCTTACAATATTCAATAAATGTTTATTTTATTTTCTTTTATTTATTTAAATGAAATATGAGTAATAACTTTTCATAAAAAAAAAAAAAATATAAAAAGAAGACAAATATCAAGCCAACAAACCGATTGCCACATTATTAAATTATTAAATTTTTTATTTTTGTTGTTGTTCATGTTTATTTTGTAAATTAAGATGAATAAACTTTTGTAAAATAAATAAAAAACGGTTTCACTTTATTTCAAAAAGTTCAAAAACCTTTTGGAAAAATATCAAAAAAAAAAAAAAAAAAAATGAAATTACGAAGAAAAATTTTGTTTTTTTTTTTTTTTTTTTTTTTTTTTTTGAAAAGTAACATTAATGTGATAAACTTTCGCGTTATTTTACATTTGTAAAGCAAATTCCCTCCCAAAATAAAAATCACATGTATTTAACATGCAAAAGTCGGCATTTTTTAAATTTATTTCAATCATTTGCTTTTATAGTTGAAATTATTACTTTTTGATTTGTTTTCATTTTTTAACAAAAGTTGTTACAATTACAAATTTCAAGCTATTAAAATTAATAGTGCGAGAGAGCTTTTATATAAAAGAAGGAGAAAAATTTACTCACATATAAATAATAGCATAACAGAAAAAAAAAATGAAATAATTTTGGAAAATGTGTAAATTAAGCAAAAAGCAAAACTGGTAGCAAAAATTAAAAATACCCTAAACTATAATTTAGATTATAGTTAAGACTATAGACAAGAATATAATCCAGACTATAGACTAAACTATAGACTAGTGTATAGAATAGACTTTAGCCAAGACTATAGTCTAGACTATAGCTTAGACTGTAGTTCTGACTATAGCTTAGACTATAGTAATAACTATAGCTCAGAATATAGTCCTGACTATAGCTCAGACTATAGTCCTGACTATAGCTTAGACTATAGTCCTGACTATAGCTTAGACTATAGTCCTGATTATAGCTTAGACTATAGTCCAGACTATAGCTTATAGTCCTGACTATAGCTTAGACTATAGTCCAGACTATAGCTTATAGTCCAGACTATAGCTTAGACTATAGTCCAGACTATAGCTCAGACTATAGTCCTGACTATAGCTTAGACTATAGTTCTGACTATAGCTTAGGCTATAGTCCAGACTATAGCTTAGACTATAGTCCAGACTATAGCTTACACTATAGTCCAGACTATAGCTTATACTATAGTCCAGACTATAGCTTACACTATAGTCCAGACTATAGCTTATACTATAGTCCAGACTATAGCTTATACTATAAAACTGACTATAGTGATGACATTAGCTTAGAATTTACTCCTAACTATAGTCCAGCTTATACTATAGTCCTAACTATAGCATAGAATATAGTCCTGACTATAGCTTAGACTACATTTGTGACTATAGTTTAGGCCATAGTCCAGACTATAGCTAAAAATATAGTCCATGGTTATAGCTAGAAATATAGTCCAGACTACAGCTTAGACTATAGTCTAGACAGTAGTTTAGGTTATATGACAGACTATAGTCTAGACTATAGTAAATATAGACTAGATTACAGACTAGACTATTAACTAGATTATAGTTCACACTATTGACTAGACTTTAGTCCATAATACAGACTTGATTAAACTTTATATTTCATTCTGTACACCAAACTATACACTAGTCTATAACTTCAGAGTTAACTTAAAAAGCTTTCTAACTTAAAAATTTCAATTAGTTTTGTTGTAGCGTATTCCTAAATTATAACAAATTTATTTGAAATAACTTAAACGTTCATTGACATTTTAACATTATCAACAACAATAAATTTGTTGCTGTTATTATTTTTGTTACAATTAATGTTATTGAATTGTTTCGATTGCTGTTGCTAATGCTGCTGCTTAATGTTTAAAGTCATTGTATTATGTTGGCGCAATGTCGTGGCTTCAAACTTGTTTTTATCATACACTTACATTCACTCACACTCACCACACTCTCACTTTAAGATCAATGCCACTCTCTACATATAAACAACATAATGTTGTATTACAATTATTATTGCTGTTGCCGTTGTAGACAACCATTTGCTATGGTTGTTGTAATAAATAGTTTTAGTTGCTGTTACTATTATTTAGATTATGGTTATTAAAAACCATTTGCCTTAAAGTTTAAGAGGAGCACCAAATGACAATTAAATGTGTTTTTATGGATGCTGATGGAAGAAATGTCATTACACTGATTTTTTTTTTTTTTTTTTTTGTTTTCATTATTGGCAATATAAACAAAATATTTTGAATTTTTTTTTATTTTTTTTGCAAACAATCAAATTGTATTGTTAAAATTATTATGTTTTAAGCTATTGCTTGTTTTTGCTTTTTTTTTTTTTTTTGCTTGTTGATGCGTCCGTCTGTCCATTCAATTGGCATGTGTTTATTGGTAAAAAAAAACATACAAATTTATTTTCTTTTATTTTTTTCTATTTATTTTTTCATTAAATGAAATAAAAAAGAAAGTGGTTGCACGACTTTGTTCATTTGCAATGCAACATATATTTTTATTTAATTTTTTGTTTTTATTTTCTTTTTTTTTTAATCAAAATATTTATTGAGGGGATTTGGTATTTTGTCAAAAAGGTTAGAAAGCAACTGAAGGAGATTTAATTTCATGGCGATTTTTTTTAATAATTGCTATTTGCAAAAATGGAAAGAGAAAACTTATAAACTGGAGTATGGATTAGGCTACAGAAAAAGTTGTAGTCCAGACTATAGAAAAGACTATAATTCCAACTATAGAATAGACTATAGTCCAGAATGTACGATAGACTATAGTCCAGACTATAGAATAGAATATAGTCTAGACTATAAAATAGACTATAGTCCAGACTAGAGAATATATTATGGTAGGGACTGTAGAATAAACTATAGCCCAGAATGTACTGTAGTTCAGACTATAGAGTAGACTATAGTCCAGACCATAGAATAGACTATAGTCCAGATTATAGAATAAACTATATTCCAGACCATAGAATAGACTAAAATAGACATAGTCTGACTATAGAATAGACTATGGAATAAACTATAGTCTAGATTATAGAATAGATTATAGTCTAGACTATACAATAGACTATAGTCCAGACTATGAAATAGACTATAGTCCAGACTATAATATAGACTATAGTTCAGACTACAAAATAAACTGTAGTCCACACTATAAAATAGTCTATAGTCGAGAATATAGAACACACTATAATCCAAACTAAAAAATAGACTATAGTCCAAAGTAGACTATAGTCCAAACTATAGATTAGTTTATTTTTTATTTAGGGAAGTTTGTTACCAATGAAACATCCTCCTTTTTTTTCTTCTCAAAATTATTCATTTTTCCTTTCAAAAAACAATTCAAGCCATGTCAACGACTCTTTTTTCGAGGTAAACATCAAAATAAAACTTTAAAGCATTTTAAAACGTTAAAAAATAATAAATAAAAAATTCAAAAACCAAACAGTTAATTAAATTTATTTATGAAACACTTTAACATATACTGCAAAAAAAGACTAAAAACGATCAATGAACTCTGTCAATAAAATAACATACAACTACAAAAAAAAAAAAAAAAAAAAAACATCACAATAATGACAATAATTAAAAAAAATATAAAGTATCTTATTGAATTTTTAAAATTATAGATCATTTTTAAAATAAAAAAATAAAAAAAAACAGGAAAATAAATTGAAGGGCGAAAAAAAGTTTATTAACCTAAAAAACTATACGCAGATACAAAGATTTATACACATCCACAAGATACAGTTTTAAAGTGTATGAGGGGGAGATTATTATTTTTTATTATATTTTTTTATGCCTTTGATGATGTTGTTGTTAGTGTTTGGGATTTCAACCTAGGACAACATAGAGAAAGTTACAGGCTGCATATTGTTATTATTTGTATACACACACAAACAAACACCCACCATTTACTTTTTTTTTTTTGAGCAAGAAAAATATAAAAATTTTGAGGGGGAGTCTGAAAGATTTTTATTAAAAAAAATTAATTTTGTTATAGAGCATTAAAAAGTACTCACACGTGTCGATTTTGGTAAAATATTTCCTCTCTCGTTCATGCTCTTTCAAGGCAAATTTTAGTTTATCTAAAGAAGAAAAAATACTTAGCCCTGAATACTCCGAAAAACTAATCAGCCAAAACTCATCAATAAAATAAATGATTAAATAATATACAAAATACTCTCTATATTAGTATTTTTTTTTCTCTATATATATAATGTATCTCTTGATCAATATTTATTTTTTTATAAATAAGAAAAAACATTGGCCATGACTAAGCAAACATATGAAAAAACGAAACATAATAGGGAGTAAAGTAATGCATCACAGTGTAGCTCACAGTGGGATAGGAAGAAAAAAGTAAATGGATTAAATAAAACTAATGTTTTATTATTATTTTGAGATTTTTTCTTTTTAAAATTAAGAAAAAATTAAAAATTGCAGCTTTAATTTAAAAATTTAAAACTTAATTTTACTATAAATTCATTTTAAAATTTTAAGAAATAATTTGTCAAAAAAAAATTTTTTTTTCTTTAAAATTAAAATTTTTCTCCCTAGCTTAAAAATTTATTTTTTCAAAGAACTCTTAAACCTTTGAAACGATGTAGAAAATATTCACCATATAAATTCTTAATAATTTTGTAAGGAATTAGCAGAAAATTAAGCCTTTTATCTAAAATACTATCCAAGTTAAAGAAAATTAAATATAAAATTATTATTTTTTTTTTTTTTTTTTTCATTATTATGAACCGGCGAACCATTAAATAAATTTTAATTTTTTTGAAAATAATAGTATTTTCAAAAGCTTAAGGAATAATTTGCCATGAAAATTTTTTAAATCAACAAACGTAAACAAATTGTTTTCTCTTTAACCTCAAATAATATTTTCTTTAATAACTATTATATTCTTGGAGCGATTTTGAAAATATTCGGCATAATAATTCTTGGTAATTTCGATAATAGTTTGGCAAAATAATTTGCCTTAATTAGTAAATACATTTAAAAATAAAAAAAAACTTAAAAATAAAAATATTTTATTTTGATATTTTCTTAATTAAGTTAAAATGAATTTAAGTAATTTTTGGTATAAATATTTCCAAAAAATTAAGAAACATTTTTCTTTAAAATATTTTTAATTTATAAAAAAAGAAAGAAAATCCTTAAATTCAAAAATTGTTTGCTTTAATAACTTCTAAATCTTTAAATTAATTTTTAAAATATTAATAAATAAATAAATAAAAATCTACTTCACCTCAAAGAACTATTTCTTAAATAACTCTTAAACTCCTGAAGCGATTTTAGAAATATTCGGCATAAAAACTGTGTCAACATTTTTCGTGAAAAGATTAATCTTAATTTTATATTATTATTTAATATTTTATTATTTTTCTTATTATTAAATAAAATATTATTTTATTTTTAAAATTATTTTCTTAAATATGTCGAAAATCCTTGAAGTAATTAAAATTATTTTTGATATAAATTCTTTTCATAAATTAAGAAATATTTTCCCTTGAAACTTTTTCTTTTTAATAAACATAGAAAAACTACTTCTTCTTAACCTCAAAAACTAATCTCTTTAATAACTCCTAAACCTATGCAGCGATCTCAAAAATATTTGGCACAAATTTTGGGAATATTTCGCAAAAGAATTTATGAAATTTAATTGTTAAAATTTTTTCAAAATATAAAAAAATAATAAAAAAATTAAAAAAATAAATTATTTTATTTTTAAAAATATCAATTAAAATAATTTTTGATATAAATACTTAAAAAAAATTAAGAAATAATTTTGCCTTAAATTTTCGCGTTCATCAAACATAAAAATACTTTTTTCTTCTTAACCTCTAAAAACTGTTTCTTTAAGAGCTCCTAAACTACAGCACCGTTTGTAAAAATATTCAGCACAATAATTCTTGGCAATTCCGCCAATAGTTTGGCAAAACAATTTGGCTTAATTCTAATTAATAAATATTTTTTTTAAATTATAAAAAAAATCAAAAATGAAATAATTTTCTTAGCAATTGAAGTAATTTTTTGGTATAAATACTTTTCAAAAATTAATAAACATTTACTCTTGAAAAAGTTTCTGTTTAATAAATATAGAAAAATTTATTTCTCCTTAACCTCAAATATTTCTTACTTAAATAACTACTAAATATATCAAACAATTCTGTTCGATGTAAAAGTTCTTGGAAATTATGCTAAAATTTTGGCGAAAATATTTATCTTAATTTAATTTAGTATAATTTAATAATATTAATTAATTTTTTAATTTAATTTAATAATATTAATTAATAATAATAATTAATAATAATTTTTTTCTATGACAAAATTATTTTATTTTTAAAATTATCTTTTAAATATCTCCAAAACGGCTAAAGCAATTAGAATAATTTTGGGAAAAAATACTTTTCAAAAATTAAGAAATATTTTCCCCGAAAAATTTATTTCTCCTTAAGCTCAAAAATATAGTTCTTAAATAACTTTTAAACCCCTAAAAAGATTTTAACAATATTAGACATAAAAATTCTTAGCAAACATTTTGACGAAAATATTTATCATAATTTTAATTAATAACATTTTTTCAAGAAAAAAAAAAAAATAAATAAAAATAAATAAATAAAAAATAAATAAAATTATTTTATTTTTTTTTTTATCTCGAAACCCGTTGCAGCAATTGGATTCATTTTGGGTACAAATACTTTTGAAAGATTAAGAAATATTTTTCCTTGAAAATTTTTCTGTGTAATAAATATAGAAAAATTTATTTGTCCTTAACCTCAAAAATGTATTTCTAAAGATATCTCCTAAACCCCTCAAGCATTTTTTTTTTTTCGGAAACTAAATGAAATTTTTATTTCCATTTTTTTATTAAATTTTTTATTCTTTATATTATGCGCTCTGCTCCACTGTCTTTTATGGTGTGCGTATTTATTGTGAAAAATTTTTCAAGAGCACGTGAGTTCAACAGTTTGTATTATCTCTGCTTTAATATTACCGGAGAATATTATTAAACTGGAATAGCTATAGAGAGAAAGAGAGAGAGAGCGAATAAAATAATCACAAACTCAGGGTCTTTTCGACTCTTGGTCTTATGTTTTAACGGAAACAATAAGGGGTGTCTTGTAGTTTGAATGAGTATGAGTGGTGTTCAGTAGAGTAAAGTTTTTGAACTGAAAACGAACAAGATCCAATGTAAATGTTGATTTTCCTTTCATTAACAAGCGGCGCTTCGTAATAAGCAGATCGTTATTTACGTGTTACGGTAGAAATGCGATGAAGTTTGTTATAAAGAAAATAAAGATTATTTAAAGAAAAAAAAAAAACTAATTAAAAAAATATTTTATGAAAATAATAAAAAAAAAAAACAACTGAATTTTTTAAATGAAAAAAAAAATCAAAAAAAAATATATATATGAATAGAAAGTGAATGAATGAATAAAATTTTGAAAATTATTAATTTGAAAGAAATTAAAAAAAAAGAAACAAACCAAATGAATTTTTTTAAACAAAAATCATAAAAATTTTAGTAAAACAAATTTTGTGTTACAAAAAAAAAAAAAAAAAAAAAAAAAAAAATAAAAATAATAAAAAAAAAAGAAAAAAAAAATGTGTTTTTAAAAACATCTTAAAACAAGTGAAAGAAATTGGAATAAAATAAAATGTATTTTTAAAAATCTCAAAATAAAGAAATTCCTTTTAAGAAATCTTAATATTAAAGAAAAATGAAAATGGTTATGTCAGCTGACAGTTCGGACTGTCATCCATCTAGCAGTAGTGTGGTAGTGGGTTCTGAAGTTCCCACTCAAAGTGCTAAAATATCGGTTATATGTCACATAACAAATCAACAAAATCTACAACCCCAACAACATTTAAATGTGGTAGAGGCTTCACCTGCCTCTTCTACCACTTCGGGTCCTCAAATATTAATGGGCCGTTCCCATTTAGAAAATGCTTTAAAATTACCACCCAATACCAGTGTTTCTACTTATTATCAAAATACTAAACTTTTAACACAAAATAACTCCAATATGGAGGACCAACAACAACAACAATTACAAAATATAAACAATTATCAAAACTCCTTAAATGCTACACAGGAGTATCAACAAAATAGACCTATAAACTTTATCAGAACTCCTTTGAGAGCACAAACAGCTACAACAAATACACCTGTCACAGACATGGATACTGTGCCCACAGGTGCTTCAACATCATCATTAGCATCAGCTCCAATAGCCCTTAAACTTAATACCCAATTAAACAATTCCTCTACCTCTTCCCATCTTTCCCCTAATTCCTCCTCTGCTAATTCTTCCCTGATTTATACTTCCAAAACTTCCTGCCATAATTCTCTAATATTATCACAAGCTATGCAACAACCTTGCAACATCAACAACTCTAATAATATCTATCATCAAACACTTAATCAAAATAACAACAATAATATTGTTTCAACTTCGGAAAATCTTAATTCATCTTATGATAATTTCCTCAATTATCATCATTCTAACCAAAATAATAATGCAAATATATATCAACAACATCATCATTTGCAACAGCAGCAACAACAACATGCTACAAATATGCATCACCATTCGCTACAACAGCAACAACATTCTTCGGGTGTTGTTGTGGTAGCTGCTGATTCTAGACCCCAAACACCGGATTATATAAAATCTTATCCCGTTATGGATACTACAGTGGCTAGTTCGGTTAAGGGAGAACCAGAACTTAATATTGGTAAGAGAGATAGAGAAACGCAAAATAATATATATATATATATATATATATATATATATATATATATATATATATATTTGTCTAAATCGATTTTAAAATAATGATAACAATAATTTATACCCTAAATTATTGTTATCACCTTAAAAAATATTTCGCCATCAAAGTTTTCCTTTTTAAATTATAAATAAAAAAGTTTTTCTCCTTAACCTCAAAAAACATTTTCTTTAATAACGCCTAAACCCCTCAAGCGATTTTAATAAAATTCAATACAAAAATTCTATGATATAAAGATTATATGGGGAAAAAATAGTTTTAGATTTTTAAATATTTATGAAAAAAATTGTAAATAAAAAATAAAATATTTTTTTTTTTCTAAAATAAACTAATGTTCTTAAATAATTTGGAAACATTTTTAAAACAATATTTTTTATATCGAAAAATTAATTTCACATAAAAGTGTTTTGATTAAATAAATCTTGAAAATAATTTTTTTCTGCTTAACCTTATAATTATAATTAAAATACTAAACGATTTCTTAAATTATTCTCAATATTTAAAAATTATTAAAATTTAAAAAAATTCTTTAGGAATAAAAATTCTTTTCATTTAAATATTTTTATTTAAAATTCATTTAAATAATGTTTTTTTTTTTTTTTTTTTTGTACATTATAATTAAAAAAAAGTTTGCCATCAATATTTTAGCTTTGCAAACAGAAAGAAACATTTTTTTCTCCTTAACCTCAAAATTTTCCTTGCTTTATAACTCGACCAAACTTTAAGCGATTTGGAAAATATTTGGCACAAATATTCCTTGTTTTATTATTATTTGTTTTTTTTTTATAAATTTAGAAAGAAATAAAGTGAAAAAAAATGTCCAGCTTCTGTGGAATATTTTCTAAATTATCTTGAAAATCTTTAAGAGATTTAAATAATTTATTTCTATGATTTCTTGCAAGTCTCCTAATAATAGTTTAATATAAAAATTTTGGCCTTAAAGGTTTAGGGATTTTTTTCTGTTTAACCTCAAAATTTTATTTTATTTATAACTCGGGAATTCTTTAAGAAATTTTAAACATATATGGCACAATTATACTTGGGTTATTAGGAAATAAATGTGTTATTTAATTTTAATGTGTAATATTTAATGATTTTTAATAATTTTTATAATTTATTTATAAAAAAATAAAAAAATTAATATTTTTTTTTTAATAATTTTATATAAATCTTGGTTAAGTTTAATTTTACTAATTTTCTAGATTTTTAGTCAATGCTGTTAAACAGTATTTGGATAAAGAATAATATTTTTTGTGAAAAATCTTATGAAAAAATTTTTTTCTACTTAACCTCAAATAATGTATTTGTTAACAACTCGAAAATGCTGGAAGCTAGAAGAAAAATATTTAACATGATTATTCTCGGAATCGAAAGAAATAAATTAATACAACATATTAGTTTTTTTTTTAGAGTTTTTATAATTTTGATAAATAAATTAAGAAAAGATTGCAAAAAAAATTAGAAAATTTTATAATTTTTTTAACAATATTTTCTTAAATAATTTTTTAGATTTAAATGTACATTTTTTAGCAATAATTTGCATTAAAAATTTTTGCTTTAAAAGCTGTGTGAAAAAAATTTGTTCTCCTTAACCTCAAAAATTTTAATTGTTAATAACTTTAAAATGCTTCAAGTTATTAAAAAGATATTTGATTTATTTATTCTTTAGACCTAATAGAATAAATTAATAAGACATTTTTGTTTTAATTCAAGTTTTCATAATTTTTGTAATTGGAATAAAAAAAAAAAAAATAATAAAAATAAACTATAAATTATATTTTCTTAAATTAAAAAAAAATGTGGGCTTTTTTGAAAGCTTTTTTATTTAGATTTACTTCGACAATTTTTATCAATAATTTGAGATAAAATTTTTTTTTATTTTAAAAGCTTTTTTAAAGAACTTTTTCTCCCTAACCTCCAAAATTTCATACTTTAATAACTCTCTAATGCTTCAAGCGATTTATATGAAATTTTACACAATAACACTTGGAGTTGAAGGAAGCAATGGTTATCAACTTTTGGTAATTTCGGTAAAAATTTTTAAATTATGACTTTGAGAAAAAAGAAATTTAAGAAAAAAATTTTAAATTATTTGTAAAGCTTTGAGCAGCAGCTTTAACTAAAGTTTAACTAAAGTTTATAATTTATTTTCAAAAATAATAATAATAATAATAATAATAATAATAATAATAACTTGAGCTTAGTAGCGTAATTTCGTAACTTTTTAACAACAAAAATTTATCATTGGTGAAATAATTTTGTCATTAAGTGCTATTCTGTAGTAAAATTTTACCGATTTTTGTCGTTAAACACATCGGAGGTTAAGGACAATAGTAATAAGTTAAGTTAAGTTTTTGAAAATGTATTATAAAAAAGAAGATCTCAAATACCTTTTCTATAATATTGATAACACTGTTTTATAAATATAATGAATAATAAGTGTGTGGGTTTACGTAAAAGGTTTTACTAAGCTTTCGTTTACCAAAATTTTTTACTGAATTTTGGCAAAACTTGAGAGAACAAAATAAAAGTTTATAACTGAATACTTACAATTTTGTAGCAGATTTATTATTATCTTTACAATAAAATTCTATTCTTAAGCTATGTTCACATTTGGCAAATATTTGACAAAAATTGCATGATCACTAGTTATACAAAAAAAAAAAAAAAAATTGTTTGCTGCTGTTTGATGTCGAAAATGTTTTGTAAAAGAAATCAGCATCAAACATGATTCGATAAAATGTCAGCTATGGCTAATAATAAGTAAATAATGTTTTCCCATTAAAAAGGAGAAATTGGAAAATATTTCATATAATGGTTACGTCATTTTGGTCAAATATTTATCTAGTCTGAACATACCTTTATTGATTTTTTTTTTTTTTTGTAAACAAATTAATTTTGGTGAAAATACTGAATTTTTGGTGAAAATTTTATTTTTAATGAATGACTGAATTTTGAATAAAATTTTAGAATTTTATGAAAATTTGGATTTTTAGTAAAAATTTCTTTTGTTTTTACAAAATTAGGATTTTTTTGTGACTAAAGGGGATTTTTATAATATTTAGATTTTTAGTAAAAATTTAAGTTTTAAGTCAAAATTTAGGCGTTTGTGAAAATTTGTGTGTGTGTTTTTTTTTAGAAAAAAATTTGTATTTTAGTGAGTTTTTAGTATTTTTTTTAGTAAAAAAATTAATACTAAAGCTTATATTTATTTAATAGAGCTTTAAGCTCTAAAGTATACATTTCTAGAATTTCCAAAAAATCGTTTGAAATTGTAATACGATATTTTAAAAATAAATTTTGTGAGGTTAGGGTGAACAACTTTTTTTTTCTTTGTTAAAAAAAAAAATAATATTAATAATAATAATAATAATAATAATATTAATAATAATAATAATTATATTAATAATAATAATAATATTAATAATAATAATAATTATAATAATAATAATATTAATAATAATAATTATAATAATAATAATAATAATAATATTAATAATAACAATAATTATAATAATAATAATAATAATAATAATAATAATAACATTAATATTAATAATAATAATAAATAAATAAAATTAGCAATAATATTGCCAAAAGAATTAAGAAATCTTTATATTAAATTTTAATAAGTTTGAATTAAAAAGTTAACAAATATTTTACTAATTATTTGGAAAACTTTTTTTTAAATTTCATTTTATTAGAAAATTTTAAAATTTTTCTAAAGATAAGAAAAATCTTTAGAAAAATTTTCTTCATATTTTCTAATGCTTAAATTATTAGATAATATTTTTGTTTATTTGTATTACTTATTATTTATTGTTCTTGTTGTTGTTGTTTTTTTTTTTTTCTTACATTTTTGAAATTATCTAACAGAGTTTTTGCTAGTAAATATTTTTATTTATTTCACAAATATTTTCAACAACATACCATCCATACATATACTCATATTGATATGCGGTTGGAAGACAATTTGCACACATTTATTTAATATTTCCACTTTTTTTCACATTTTCTCAAGCAAATAGTTTTATTTTTAAATAAAAAAAAAAGATTCAAATTATATCGTTTTATCATTTCTATCAATATATATAATATTCATCGTTAAAGTATACTGACGAAAAAAAAATCGTTAACTTATATTAGGCAATAGCAAAATCGTTAAAAGAATCGATATTTATTGTTATTGTTAACGATATCGCTAGTAACTGAAAAAAAGTTAGGGAATTGCGGTATAGATCTAAAATTTTTTTAAATCAAAATTATGGAAAAAACTGATATTTTTTCTTTTTTATTTTTTATTTTTCTTAACAGATTTGTTTCATTTTAATAACTTCCTTATAACTTTAAATAAATTAAACCATAAAATACCGTTAAAATTCTTATGAAAAAGGTCATTTAAAAAAAAAAGATAAAAAAAGTTCATTGGTTTTCATTAATTTTAAAGGTTTTTGAAGTCAATATGCCCGGCAGCCTTTATATTATACGGAAATTAAATTAGTATTAATCTGTAACTAAGAGATGTTTTTTTTTTTTGCCTAGAGTAAAATCTTTTAAACAAATTTCATTTGCTAATATTTCAATAAATATCAAAGATCAAGAAAATTTAAGTTTTTTTTTATAATTTAATTTGTTGAACAAGGTCATCATCACACATAACTTCAAGAAATTTTGATTCCGTATTTTTAAATGAAATTTTTGTGTATGATTAATTTAATTGAAGTTCAAAGCTGGTCATGTACTTTTTTTTTTTTTTTTGAAAAAAAAAAGTTCAAACAACTTTTTGGAGGAAAAATTAAGTGATTTTTTTTACAAAAATAAACTTGTTTAAATAAAGTTAATGCAAAATTGAAACAAGTTATAAAAATAAATTTAAACAATTGTTTATATTTTAAGTTCATTAACTTTTTTATGCAATTACGGTGCAAAAGCTTTTGAATAAATTGTGGTTAAGCCAAGCTTTTTTTTTCTGTTCAACTTTCTTTGTAATGAAAGTGAAATTAAAAAATTTCACTTTGTTTTAAATATTTTTCAAAACAATTCTAAAAAAAATTTGACGTCATTTTTTTTAACATTTCACATACATATCTCCTACACAAGTATTGCTGATTTTTTTTTCTTGTGCTAAAAACCCACTCACTTTAAATTTTAGGAAATAAAAACAACAACATTAGTATGTTAAAAATAGTTTTCAAGTTCTCGCTAAATAATCAATTCGTCAAAAAAAAAAAAAAAGTTTTTCAAATTTTCTGTTTCATGTTATCAATATCAGAAGTTTGTTTAAACAATTATAAGCAAAAACAAATTCCCTACAATTACCAATAGAAACAACAAAAAATAAATAAAAAATATTTACTAGCAAAAAGATAACAACACTCTTTTTTAGATAATTTCGAAAATGTAAGAAAAAAAGTAACAACAACAATAAATAATAAGAAATACAAATAAACAAAAATATTATCTAATAATTGAAGCATTGGAAAATATATAGAAAATATTTCTAAAGATAAGAAAAAAAAAAGAAAATTTTAAAATTTTCTAACAAAATGAAAGTAAAAGAAAATTTTTCAAATAATTAGTAAAATATTTCTTAATTTTTTAATTCACTTATTAAAATTTAATATAAAAATTTCTTAATTTTTTTAGTAATATTTTTGCTAATTTTATTTATTTATTATTATTATTATTATTATTATTATTATTATTTTTAACAAAGAAACAAAAGCTGTTCACCCTAACCTCACAAAATTTATTTTTTAAATATCGCATTACAATTTCAAACGATTTCTTTGAAATTCTAGAAATGTAAACTTTAGAGCCTAAAACTCTATTAAAATAAATATAAGCTTTAGTATTAATTTTTAAGAAATTTATAAAAAAAAAGAAAATCTTCTTTTTAACCTCAAAATTTGAAATGGCTTCTAAACTCCAAAATTCCTCACGGAATTAAATAAAATTTTTTTTATAAATACTTTCTCAAATTTACAATAAATTACAAAGAAATTTTTCCCCCAAAATTAATTTTGAAAATTTTATTTGATTTATTTATGTATTTATTATTTTTTTCAACTTAACCTAATTAAAATATTATATTTGTAAATAAATAGGAAATTATTTAAGCAATTTATTACATAATTTTTATTTATTAAAAACTTCAATTTTAAAGAATATTTTAGTCAAAAATTTTGTTGAAAAAAATTTAAAGGAAAAAAGTTTTTCACCCTAACCTCACAAAATTTAGTTTACAAATATTTTAATAAAACTTCATGCGATTTCTTTGAAATTCTAGAATACAATACTTTAGATGATAAGGGTTCCGTATAAACAAAATAAACTTATTATATTTATTATAAAGAAAGTTATGGCAGAATGAAATTTTTCATTCTAACCTCAAATTTATATTTTGCTTATAATTTTAAAAATCCTAGCCAGAATTGAATAAAATTTAAAATATAAATTTTTAATAATTTTTATCTTTTTAATTTTTTAGAGCCGTATTTCATTTACATTTTATAGGATTAAATAAACATTTTTTCAACCTAACCTCAAAAACATAGTTTGCTTAATGTTAAGGCTAATTTTTATTTAATTTCTTTAAAAATTTGCTGAATAATTTTTAAGAGTTTATGTATAATTTGTGTGTTAATATTTTATTTTAATTTTAGTTTAAAAGAAAGTTATTAAAGAAACAAAATGTTCATTCTAACCTCAAAATTTTATTTTGTTAATAACTTTTAGAAACTTGAGCAGAAAATATTTTTAATAAATTTTTCTATAACTTAACCTTACAAATATATTTCGTTTAACAAGATTTCACCGATTTATTTGAAAATTAGTTAAATAGTTCTCTAGATTTTTAAGAAATTTTGGTTTTTGGAATTATTTTTCCAAATTATTTTATTTCAATTCTATTTGAAAAAGAAAATTTTCAACTTAACCACAAAATTTTATTTTGCTTATAACTTTAAAAATCTTGAGCGGAATCAAATGAAATTTTGTTGGCGAATAACTGGTTTTGTTTTTTTTTTTTTTTTTTTTTTTTTTTTAAAAAATAACGTTTCAAATTTTAAAAAAAAATTTTCTTTACATTAAAATCATTAATTAATTAATTGCTTAATATTTAGGCTAAACCAAGAGGGATTTTTCAGAAATTAGACTAAAAAAATCGGCAAAAGAACTTATCAGGGCATTTAAAAGGCATAATTTCAAAATAAAAAAAAAAACTTGTGAAAAATTTTTAAAATTAATAATTAAAATTTTTTGATACAATTAAAACTATTTTTTTTTTTTTTTTTTTTTTGAAAAATAGTAAATACTAAACTAAAATCCCGGTGTATAAGACTATAGTCTGAATATAAGCCTTCAGTCTGAACATAACCTTGTATATGTTGGTAGCCTAAGCATAAGATGATAGTCTGAACATAACACTATTGTACACTCTGAGCATAAGACCATAGTTCAAGTTTAAGTCTTAGTATAAGACCATGGTCTAAGTATAAGACAATAGTCTGTGTATAAGATAGTCTGAGTATAAGACAATAGATTAATTCTATAATACTATTGTACACTCTGAGCATAAGACCATAGTTCAAGTTTAAGTCTTAGTATAAGACGCTGGTCTAAGTATAAGACAATAGTCTGTGTATAAGACGATAGCCTGAGTATAAGACAATAGATTAATTCTATAACACTGTTGTACACTCTGAGCATAAGACCATAGTTCAAGTTTAAGTCTTAGTATAAGACGCTGGTCTAAGTATAAGACAATAGTCTGTGTATAAGACAATAGTCTGTGTATAAGACGATAGCCTAAGTATAAGACAATTGATTAATTCTATAACACTATTGTACACTCTGAGCATAAGACCATAGTTCAAGTTTAAGTCTTAGTATAAGACTATGGTCTAAGTATAAGACAATAGTCTGTGTATAAGACGATAGTCTGAGTATAAGACAATAGATTAATTCTATAACACTATTGTACACTCTGAGCATAAGACCATAGTTCAAGTTTAAGTCTTAGTATAAGACGCTGATCTAAGTATAAGACAATAGTCTGTGTATAAGACGATAGCCTGAGTATAAGACAATAGATTAATTCTATAACACTATTGTACACTCTGAGCATAAGACCATAGTTCAAGTTTAAGTCTTAGTATAAGACGCTGATCTAAGTATAAGACAATAGTCTGTGTATAAGACGATAGCCTGAGTATAAGACAATAGATTAATTCTATAACACTATTGTACACTCTGAGCATAAGACCATAGTTCAAGTTTAAGTCTTAGTATAAGACGCTGGTCTAAGTATAAGACGATAGTCTGAGTATAAGACAATAGATTAATTCTATAACACTATTGTACACTCCGAGCATAAGACCATAGTTCAAGTTTAAGTCTTAGTATAAGACGATGGTCTAAGTATAAGACGATGGTCTAAGTGTAAGACGCTGGTCTAAGTATAAGACAATAGTCTGTGTATAAGACGATAGCCTAAGTATAGATTAATTCTACTAGTCTGAGAATGAGAGTCAAAGTGTAAGACGATAGTCTGAGTATAAGACTAAAGTATGTGTATAAGATAATAGTGTAAGTATAAGACATTAGTTTATTCTTAATAGATTTATTTATTAAAGGAAATACATATTTTTATTTTCATATTTGTTTATATTTCAAGACATTTAAAAGAAAATTTTTTATCAATTAAAAACTAAAAACTTAAATATTAAAATCTTTTTAATTTTATTTTTATGCTTTATTTTATTTAAATATTTTATTAAATATTTTTGTATGTTAAAATTTTTTGCTAAAATTCATTCACCTTTTTTTCTGTCAAAAAAGTTCATTTACTTTTTTATTTTTTTCAAGTTGTTCCGTTTAATTCTTACATAATTTCAATAAAAAATTTTGCATATTTTCAATAAAAATCATTCACCTTTTTTTCATGGGGTCTTTATCTGGTATTTAACAAGCCTCCTACAAATACAAAACGAAATGCATTCAAAATTTTGTATTTAAAACAAAAGTTTATTTACCTTTTAAAAAATTCAATGATCTTTTTAAAAATATAAAATTTTTTTCAAAATCAAACCAACTGTTTTATTAGGTGATCGATTTTATTAATATAAAAACGCGAAAATTACCTTATCCTAGGTTTTTGAACTTTTATGTTAATTTGCTGCTGATTTTTTTCTTTTGGAGACTAAAGTATTGATTTAATTTTTTGTTAATAAAAATCAAACCTGTTCGAAACAAAACATGTTAAAATAAATATTTCCGCATTTGTTTAATGAGCATTAAGATTGTATTCATTTTAAAATGTTTTTCATGTGTGTGTTTGCCTGGTTTTTTATGGTTAAACAACTGCTAAATTTGTATTTTGTTGATGTTAATTTAGATAAGTACTCAACGTTTATTTTTTATATTTTTAAATTCAATGTCAAAATTTATTATTGTATAAAAAAACTAAATAAACGCTTTATGAGTAATAGAGATTTTGTGGTTTTTGAGGAAAAAGATCAATTTTTTTTTTTGCACTGAAACAATAGTTTTTTGTTAATTACGCACGTTTTTTTAATTAATTCTGAGAGTGTACATGATTATCAGACGTTTAGCTCAAATTTTAGCATGCGTAAACGTTTCTTTTTTTATACAAATAAAGTGAATGAAACTTTCAAGGTTGTCGGAGAATTATAGCAGTGTAAAGCAAAATTTTGTATATAAAATTAAGAATTATGGAAATTCGAATAAGAATTAAATAAATAAAAATCTAACTTAAAACAATAGCTTAAATAAGAAAAAACAAATAATTTACATTTTGTTTAAACATTTTGTTAAATATCTCTGTAATCTTTCAGCTAAATTTATTCAAATTTTATATATGTTTTATCCCCAATTCCATAGCATTATTTTTCCCAAAAAAATTTTTCAAAAAACCTTAAAGAAAAAAAGTTTTTCTTTCTAACCTCACAAAATTTCTTATTTAAATAACTTGATTTCATTTTAAACGATTTCCTTCAAAATGCTCACAATCATTCTCTGGACTCTTAAGAATAAGGCTAGCAAAAATTATCTTTTAATCTTGATTAACTTAAGTTTTTGAAAAAAGAAAATTTTCTTTCTAACCTCAAAATTTTAAATTTCATACAACTTCCATAATAATTTACAAAACTTAACGAAATTTTATGCCAATATACTTTATGACAAGTTGAATATGTTACGATGAAATTTTTCTTAAAAATTAATTCACAAAAAATATTAAAATTTATTTAAATTTTAAAAAATTTCCATATATCTTGTTAAATTTCTCTGTAGCCCTTGGCCTAAGTTTGTTCAAATTTTATGCGCTTAATCTTTATTTTCTGTATAATATTTTTGCTAAAATTTTTCCTCAAAAACTCTTAAAGAAGAAATATCTTTCCTTCTAACCTCACAAAATTTCTTTCTTAAAAATCTCAACTCTGGTTTAAATGATTTTTTTTTTTTTCAAATTTCTCACAATTATTCTTCAGACTTTGAAGAATAAGTCTAGCAAAAATTAGCTTAATAATAATTTATAGAAAAGTTATTAAAGAAATAAAATTTAAATTATAACTACCGAAAAGCTTAACGAATTTTAATAGAATTTAATATACACATAACTTAAGTCTAACAGAATATGATAAGATAAAATTCAGCTTCATAATAAATTTACAAAAAAATTTCTTCAACCTAACCTCACAATTTTTTTGGATTTTTTTAATAAATAAATAAACTATTAATATCTTTATATATTTAAAAATTCATTGTCAAAAAAATCACTTCATATTTTCACTTTTTTTTAACTGTTTACAAGTTTTACGTTCATTAAAATTTTGCCAAATAAAAATTGTGCGTGTTTTTCATTTTTACATTTTATAGCCAATAAAATCAAATGTTTCAAGCAGGCTTTGAAATAAAAGTGAAATTAAAAAAAACAAGAGAAATTTTTATTGACTAGAAGCCAAGAAAATGTAAAATCGTAATAAAAATAAAAAAATCGAAAAATGTTAAATATAACTTCAAAAAAGCCACAATAAACTTTAATTAATAAAAAAATCACACAAAATTTAAATGTAATAAAAATTAAGACAAAAGTAGTGAGAAATTTAGGAAGAAAAAAATCTTATATTTTTCTTTTTTTAATTTTATTTTATATTTTTGCTTTATTTTTTATCTTTATAATTTCCTTTTTTTATCCTAAAGAAAAATTAAATATATTTTCTAGAAATATTTCAAAATTCCTCATTTCTTTTTCTTACAAAAAAAAAAATAAATAAATAAAAAAAACTAGTTTCTAAAACTCTGTAGAAAAATAAAATAAAACATCTCATTATTTAATTATGTACATTTCTATTAAATAACACCTATACACTCTCAATTTCTTCTTTATTCCATCAAAAGAAATTTTTCAAGTTCACCCATACTCTTACAAAAAATAAATAAAAGAAAGAAAAATAAAAAAACATGTTTACCTTCTTTCTCTTTACAATCGTCATTATAACAACAAACCATTACCACAGATAATCCAAAAAGAAATGTAATAATCAGACTTACAACAACAAGAATGTACATACAAACAAACATAATTGTATACGTGACTGATCTAAAACTCCCAGAGCATTCAAGAGAAAGACTTTCTTCTGTTAACAAACCAAAAAGGAAGACAAGAAACCAATAAGAGCCTACAACAACAATATTCATACTTTCTTTCTGAGAGTTCTTATCGGGAAATTCTTTACTAAGAACATAAACAAAAACTCGGACACGAATGTTAATCGTTATTTGAAAACAACCAGTTTTCTTTGATAGTATTAGTAACAATGATATTCTTTCTTTTCTCTGTTATATTTTGCTACTTTCTTCGTTTTTTAAAATAAACTTGTTTTTTTTTTCTTTCTATTTTGTTTCCATGAATGAATTTATATATATATATATTTTTTTTTAATGAATGAAATTGTTGTTTGCTGTTGTCTCTGAAGAGAAAGTTATGTAATGTTTAATTTAAGAGCTACTATTTAGAGCTTAAATTCTTGGTGTTTATGTTATGAACTTTCTTCGTTTGGTTGTTTATTAATGGGAATTTTATATGAAAAAGAAAGTATATTTATGTTTTATTTTCCTTTTATAGAGAGCTGAGAGTGAGAAAGCGAATGTTATTAAGAGCAAAAGTCAAATTGTAAACAATACAATAAGAGATCTGGGTAATTAATTAAAAAGGAAATAAATAAATAATTTTAAAATTTTAAAGAAATATTTAGAATTAGGATTCGATTCTAATATTTAGAAAATATTACTACTGAGAAGTTTTTAAGAAAAAATATTGGAAATATATACATATATTTTTTTATTTTTTAAAATCATGAAGATTTTGAAATATCGTAAATTTTCTTTTATATAACGTACTTTTTGTAAAATACACAAAATTAACTAAAATATAAATTTTTTTTAGATATTGTAAATTTAAAAAAAAAAATATTCAAAATTTTTGGAAATTGTAAAATAGCTATACGTCAACTTTTTTCAAATATTGTATATTTTTAAAAAATTTATGAATTTTGTTATATATCGTAAATTTTATAAATTATCGTAGATTTAGGCAAATATCATAATTTTTTCAAAAATCATATATTTTGTAAAAATATAGCAAACTTTGTGAAATTTTGTTAAATAACGTAAATTTTATAAAATATCATAAATTTTGATTAATAACGTAAATTTTATAAAATAATGCAAATTTTCTTAATATCGTACATTTTGTCAAATATCGTTAATTTAATAAATTATAGCAAAATTTTTAAAGTATCGTAAATATTTCGAAATATTTAAAAAAATTTAATATGTAGGAAATATTAGCTAATATCGTAAATTTGTTCAAATACCGTAAATTTTGTAAAATATCGTAAAATTTGAAAAATATCATATACTTAGTCATATTTTTGTAAAATATCAAAGTTTGTGAAGTATCGTAAAATTTGTTAAATATCGTAAATTTTATGAAATATTGTAATATTGTAAAATATTTTAAAAATTGCAAATATGGAAAAAATGTTTAAAATTTGTAGAATAAAGTAAAAATTTTAAAATATCGTAAAATTTGTAGAATATTGGAAATTTTGTTATTTTTATAAAATAACGTACATTTTATAAAATATCGTAACTTTTGTAAAATATCGCAAATTTCTTCAAATTTCGTAAATTTTGTAAAATGTCGCAAGTTTTGCAGATATCGTAAATTTTATGAAATATAAAAAATTTTGTAAAATAGCCTAAATTTTGTCATATATCGTAAATTACTCAAAATATTTTAAATTTTATGAAGATCGTAAAATTTCTTATATGTCGCAAATTTTAGAAAAAAAATGTTAATTATTACAAAATATCGTAAAAATTTTAGAATATCTTAAAGGTTTTAAAATAACGACACTATTCTAAAATATTATCAATTTTGCAAAAATATTGAACATTTTGGAAAATATCGTAAATTATGTAACAAATCGTTATTTTTCTAAAATATCGTAATTTTCTGTATTATCTTAAAATGTTCCTTTGCTTATAACTTCCAAAAGAGTTAACGAAACTTAATAAAATTTTACGTATAAATTATATATAATTTTCTAAACAATATTGCAGTTTCAAAATACTTTTAGAGACTTAAAGAAAAATGTTTTTCAACTTAACCTCACTTTTTACGTTTTGCGAAATATTAGGAGTAATTTTTATTTGATTTTAATGAAATTTGGTTAATTAATTTTTGTGGATTTAAGGAAAATTTTCAATAAAAATAAATAAAGAACATTTTCTTTAAAAAACCTCAAACCTTTTTATTAAAAAATTATATATATTTAAATAAATTTTTTTTTATTTTTTTTTTTTAGAATTTGATGGCACCACTGTTTTGTGTCGTGTTTGCGGTGACAAGGCTTCTGGTTTCCATTATGGTGTCCATTCCTGTGAAGGTTGCAAGGTAAGTGATCTTTATTTTCCTTTTATTATTTTAAAATAAATAAAACGCAATAAAACCTCCTGAAAAATAAACCTTTACAAAAACAATATATGTATGACATTGAAATGGAAGTTAAAAGTTCATTTAACCCAAAAATGAAGTGGCTAAACAAAATAAACCTAAAATAAGCGGCTGCCAGACAAACTCAGGGTTTTATACAAAAAAGAAAAAAATAATAAATTTAAGCAGCAAAAAACCCTTTAATTTGGTAAAATTTGCACACTATAGAATTTAGGATGATATTTTTAGTTCTAGGAAAATTTTAAGACATTTTTTTTAGATGAAATTTTTTTAAATAAAAAACAATTATGATTTCCTTTTTTCAATTTTAATTGTTAATATTTGTTTTTTTTTTTAATTTTAACCATTTTTCAAAAATTTCTTTTAGTTTTTAAAAATTTACTTAGATTTTTTAAAATTTTATTATTTAATTTAAATTTTTAATATTTTTCTATTAATTTTTTTTTATATTTTGCTATTATTTTTTAAAAATTTATTTAGATTTTTTTAAATTTTATTATTTAAATTAAATTTTTAATATTTTTCTATTAATTTTATAATTCTGAAAATTTTGCAAAAAAAAATATTTTAATTTTGTATTTCATAACTTTATTTTAATATTTTTTTTTTCTTTAATTTTATAACTATGAATATTTAAATTTTTTTTTTTTAATTTTAATTTTTTATCAGTTTTTTTAATTTTGGAAATTTATTTTCATATTTTTTAATTATTTTTTTAAATTTTAATTTTTTGTTTTGAATTTAAATTTTAATTTTGTTTTACTTAAATATTAATTTATGCCTATACAAAGTTTTTTTTTCTTTCTCCCTTTTTATTCCTTGTTCTGTGTTGTAGTTCTCTTTGTTTTTACATTTTTTTATATAAAAACAACAAAAACGTATTGAGCGCGTGCTTAACCTTGAAAAAGTAGTTTGCCCTATTCCCTTATATATAGCAAAAGCAATATATTCTTATTTCTAGTTTTTTTTTTATTTTTGCATGAAGTTGTTGCTATTTTTATACGCCATCCAGACTCAATGTAGTTATGTCTCAATGACGACGTCCTTGATTTAGGTTAAATCACCATACATGTATGATCATCATTATACAGGCTCTTTTAAACTCACTCACACATTAAGAAAAATTTTTTATATATATTTTTTTTTCTATAAAAAGAACAATGAAGATAATAATAAAGAGAACCCTTTTTTATTATTTATGAATACATGTTTTCAACAGATTAAATTGATTATTACAAGTGTTTAAATTATTCAAAGAATTAAATCCCTTTTTCAAAAAAAAAAAAAAATCCACCCTATATTTTTAAATAAATCCCATTTAAAACACCTTTTACCCAACAAACTCACCACGATCTCTTTCTTTATTTTAATAAAATTTATTTTTGAAGTTCAAGGTTAAATACATTTTCTGCTTGAACTCATTTCTCTTGGTTGTGCTCCTCTCCCAATAAAACACAATCAACGTTAACTTGATTTACTTCGTTTTACATAGACACGATAAACAAACAATTCGTTTTTATAACAATAACAATACAGCGAGGTTTATAAAAAGGGCTTTTTGGCCAAACATAAACGCATACAAATAAATGACCACTACTCTTTTACTTATAAACAAAAAAAAAATTAAGAGTTTTTATTATACACTCATGCACACACTTAAAACTTTAACTGCGTCAGTTTAAACATGCGTGTAGTTTATTATTTTGTGTTAATCAGGAAGTTTTTTTTATAGATTTTTTTTCCATTTGTTTGTCCGTCTGTCTGTCTTTTTTTCTGATCTTCAGCCAGTTCAGTTTATTTTAATAACCTTCATTTTGATTATTGACCTTTAAAGTTTTAGAATATTTTTTTGGTGATTTTATTTTTCGGCAAGCAGGGTAGAATTTCTTTTATACAAATACATTTATTTTCGGCTAGACTTATTAAGAAATCTTTAATAAAAAAAAAAAAAGAAAACTGGTTAAAGATCTTTTGGGAAACTAATTAGTTCTATAAAAGAATACAAAGACACTGAAATTTTGAATATAAAAAATCACACAGAAAATAATAATAAAAAAATAATAAAAAAAAAACAATAATAAAAAAGAGACAGGCAAAATAAAGGCTTTTCCATACAAAATTATAAAAACAAAATATTAAATTTTATAAATAAATTAAACAAATATTTTTCCTTTTTAAGGGAATTTTTGGAGTAAATTTCAAGCGGTGGAAAAAAGGGAGGGAATTTTAATTTTAGCCAAAATAAAGGGAATTTTTAAATTGTTAAAATTTTTTTCAATAAACAACTAAAAATGGGAATAAAAAAGATAAAATGTAATATTATGAATGAATTTTTTCGAGGTTTAAAAATATTTCTTTGTGATCATTAAAATTTAATTATATGCATGTAGTGTTTTATTTACTTACAAACACAAAATAAACTTTTTGTTATTTTTTTATTACAAACAGCGATTTTAAGAAGGAAAGAAAATAAGAGGGAAAACTTTTTTGAACATAGAGAAAAAAGGGGATTTTTTTTCACAAAACGGAGGGATTTTTCCTAAATTGTATCTGGCATCACTGAGATAGAGATAGATAGATAGATGTATAGATAGATATATAGATAGATTGATAGATATATAGATAGATAGATAGATAGATAGATAGATCGATCGCTGGATAGATAAATAGATCGATAGATAGATAAATAACTTAAAAAATTTAATTTCTAAAGAAGGGGAAAGGGACTTTTTTTAAGCAAAATTGATAAATTCTATATTAAATATAAGAAATATATGTATATTGAAAAATTAAAAATATAACAGATTTTAAAAGGTTATATAAACATAAAAAATATTTTGATATTTTAAATTCTAGGTAGATTTTCAGTTAATTTTAAAAATGAAAAAAATTATTTATATTTATTTTTTTGTTTTTTTTTAATAAAACATTTTGTCATTAAAACAAAAAAATATATATTAAATTATTTAAAAAATGTACAAAATTGCTTACATGGAAAAGTATTTTGAACTTTTAAATCATTAGTAGATTTTTAGTAAAAGAAAAACTACATTTTTCCCTTGTTTTTTAATAAAAATTTTTGAACCTAAATTGAAAAAATATATACATATTTTAAAAATTTGAAAAGTTTTTAAAAGCTTATATATAAAGCTCTCCCTGCATGGAAAAATATATTGAACATTTAAAATTTTTTCCCAAATATTTTATACAATAGATATTTATTATTTTAAAGTACAGAAAAGTTTGATCTTAAATTTAAAAAAAAACGTATAAAAATATTTGCGAATTTTGAAAAGTTTCTGAAAGCTCAAATATTTCTAAATGGAAACATATTTTGAACTTTTAAGTTTTATGTTATGATTTTTAACGAAAGAAAATATAACTTTTTCTCTTTTGCTATTTGAAATAACAAAGTTTGATCTTAAATTCAAAAAATTTTTACAAAAATATCTTAAAAATATAAACAGCCCATGAAAGCTCATATATAAGCTATTTGTTCAGATAAAAATATTGTAAACTTTACATTTTTCCCAAATTTTCTAAAACAAAATAAAATTTTTAATTTTTAGGATTATTATAAAAGATAGTAAAGTTTGTTATTAAATTAAAGAAATGTTTAATTTTTTGAAAGCTCATACCAATGGCTATCCCAATGTGAAAAAATATTTGGAACCTTTTATATTTTCTAAAATTTTTGTAAGAAATGAAAAATAATAAAAGAAATTTATAACAAAAAAATAAAAAAAAAAATTATCTTGATTTAAAAATAATAATAGCAATAATAATAAATTTAAATATCTTTAATATTAATATAGTTTCCGAAAGCTCATACTAAATGCTGTCTTTCTGTGAAAAAATATTTAGAACTTTTTTATTTTTCCTAAATTTTCTAAAACAGAATAAAAATTAAATATTTTCAAGTTATTATAAAAAATAGTAATTTATTATTAAATTAAAGAAAAAAAACTATATATATATATATATATATATATAGTTGAAAACAATTTTTTTTCCATTTACAACAAAAAATAGTAAATTTTTACCTCATATTAAAAGCTTTCTCATGATAAAACAAAAAAATATTTTTAACTTAAAATTTTTTCTAAATTTCACGTTTCTTCATTATTAAGTTCAGAATCTTAACCAAAAGTACTCGTTTGACTTTAATTTAAGAAAATAAGTACTAAAATATTTAGAAAATTACAAATATTTTTTAAAGATCATATAATCTTTAACATATTGTAAAAATACATTTTGCAATTTTAATATTTTAAAGAAAATTTTTAAATACAAGATAAAATTATTTTAATGACTTTTTATTATTATTTTTTTTAATTTCTAAGGATTTTTTTAATTTAAAAAAATTTTTATTAGATAAATTTGTATACAAATTAAGTTAAAATGTTTCAAAAGTTTTGTCAATTTGTAACAAAATTAAAGTAAAATTTTTGACAATTGTTCAATTTTTTTTTTTTTAATTATTTCAGTTTTTGTTTTTAATACTTAAAAAGAATTTTTAAAACTTTTATTAAAAAATAAAGTGTTTAAAATATTATTCTGTTTTTTTAAATAATTGATAAAAATTTTTAAATTAATTTTTAAAATTTTTTTAAAAATTTAAAAATTTTAAAATAATTTTTAGATTTTTTAAATGATTTTTATAATTAAAAAAATTAAATTCGAAGATTTAAAAAAAAATATCAAAAATTTAAATTTTGTTTATTATTTACTAAAATATAATCTTTATCATTTATTGAAATAATTTTTTTCAAATTTTTCCTATGAAACAATAATATGCTTTAACTATTAACCCCCTGCCGCTTAACATTGTAATTGTTTATTTTTGTTTATTAATTTTAGAGTTAAAATAAGTGACTTATTTTTGTTGTATTTTAATTTCTTTAAATCATGCATACATATGAAAGCTCTTATAATGTTTTTATTATGTTAAAATCGTTGTCATCATCACCACCTCCCGAAAAACAAATTAAACTCCTGTTTTGCTCTCCCCCTCTTTTTTTTAGAAGAAAAAAAAAACAAAACAAAAAATACGTTGTGTAGTAAAATATTCTGATTGTGATAGTAATTTTATTTATTATTTATTTTTTCTTGTTATTGTTTTTTTTTTTTTTTTTTTGCTGGCATATTATAGATTTAAAAAAATTATTTGTTGTTTTGATTATTTATTGTATTATATTTTTTAAACTTAAGCAAAAAAAAAAACACTACTAAAGTAAATACAACAACATCATATTAACATAACATAATAGCAACACGATTATAGTAAACGAAGAGAACCTAAAAAACGAACCAAGCAAGGCAGATTTAACGCTGCCATAGACGCAAGCATATAACACACGAATGAACATTTAATATGAGTAAACTTAAAACATCCAAACGAACTAGTGTACATTTTTTATACGGGTATAAACAGCGTTGCCAGAATGATGATTTTATCATATATTTTACTATTTTTGAAAGGAAATATGATTTGATGATTTCCTACTACAAAAAATGATTTTTATTTCAATCAATAAAACAACACTTTTTAAATTTTAGTAAAGATTTATAACAAGATTTCAAATAAAATTATTAAACTAATTTGAAGATTTTTTGTATTTTTTTTTTTAATTAAAAGTGGAATGTTGAATTTTAACTTTTTACAATTGACGACATAATTCCTTCAATCGATTTATATCTTCTTATGGGAATAGCAGAAGATTATTTATTATTCTATGGTATGTTTAAATTTTTTTTCTCCTGTATCCAAATAAGTCTATTTTACGATTCTCCAACAGACTTTGGAGATAATGACATGAACGCCGGAGCAATGATAAAGCTCTAGTAAGTTGTGAAACATTATTGAACTCTGATCGACTAATTGCGAATTGCCAACGAAAAACAGTTCACAACAAGTAAATTCAACAGCACACCTAAGCTTTCCAAATTTGGATTAAATTTGTGCTTTTAAATCACGCTCGTATTGTTTAGACCTTTCAGACTTTTTGTTCAATGCTCATTTATGAAGAGTATGTTGACAAAGGCACTGAAAACAATAGATTGTATACGTATTTTATTTATTTTGTTTAAATTATTTTTGACCAAAGTAAACTTTTTGATGTCATAATAGGTGGCTTTCCAACAAACCATTATCGAAAACTTCTTTTTGAACTCTAGGAAAACTGTCATTATGTTGGAGTGTAAGAATGGCTTCATTTGTGAACAGAGTGTGACGAATCAATAAAAAATAGTTAGAACTTGTTTGATTTATGCATTAAAATTCAAACAAACTCTTTTTAGAATCGATGTACACATTATATATCCAGATATAAACTTTCACTCCCAATGTTCATTGGTTTTTTTTAGTTGTGAGGATTTAATCATGTGTCACATATAATCAGAATCACTAACTAGATAAATGGGTTAAAATTTAAATAAAATGGAAAATTTGATGATTTTTACAGCAAAATAATGATTTTTCTATATTCAAATGATGATTTCTTGTCAGAAGTTTCTGGCAACGCTGGGTACAAACAACAAGCATACGTATTTAGTATATATGTTTATTATACAAATGAACATTTCTACATACTCTTCGTATGTATATAGTACAATCATACATACGTACAACATCGGTAATTGACCAGGCCCATAGTGTGAATGAACTCGTTCAATGTCAACGCGTAGTAGTTTTTTTTTTCGTATTATTTTTTGCTGCTTATTTTCATGCTCTGTTATTATTTTTCTTTAACATTTATAAAATGCTCTTCTCTCTTTAGTTTTTAATTAGAGTGAGAAATTTTTTGGGGGAAAAAGATATGGAGTTTGTATTGTGTGTGCATATGTTTTTAGGGAAAATAATTGTGTGTTCTTTTTAGTTCTCTCTCTATCTCTCTCGATTTTGCTTTTTAGAACCAGTATCTTTTTTATTTTTTTATTTGTTTGATATTATTGAATTTTACTTCCTTCTTGTTGGTAGTGTATTTTAGAATATTTATCTTTTGGATGTTTGTTGTTGTTAATTTTATTGGATATGGTATAGAATTTTTTTGCTGTTACTTAAAATTTATGGCGGTTTATGTGTTTGTTGTCAATATTTATGAAAATTTAATATAAATTATAAAAATTGTAAATGACAAATTAGGTGTAGAGAGAAGGAAGTAAATAAAAAATAAATGTAAAAAACAAAATCGAAAAAGGAAAGATTGTAATTAAAAGAAAAAACAGGGAACATTTTTGTAATTAAAATAAAATATTAAATTTAAAAAAATTAACTTATTTAAATTCTTTTTAATTTTTAAAAAATAATTGGAACTTTTTCAAGAATAAAAATTTTTAATTTCTAAAAATAAAAATCTAATTTATTTTTTTAGAAATAAAAAACTTTATTAGGAATTTGTTTTAAAATAAAACTATATAATTTGAATTTTTTAAAACTAAAAATTTACAAATTTTTGAAATATAAAAAAATAGCTTTTTAACTTCTAAAAAAATTAAAAAATGAGAAAATAAGGAAAAATCTTTGAAAAAAATTTGCCAAATTAAAAAAAAAATAATTTTTTAAAAAAGTAATTTTAAAATACTTAAAAATTTTCAAAATTACAAATTTTTAATTTAAATTTATTCTAAAATAATTTAAAATTTTCAGCTTGATTTTTTAAGAAATAAAAATTTTTAATTGGAATATCTAAAAAATAAAATTTTCATTAAATTTCATAAAAACAAAAGTTTTTAATTTGAGCTTTTTAACTTTTAAAATATTTCAAAAAAGAGAATACAGGAAATAAAGTTTAATTTTATTCTAAAGGGATAGAAAAAATTTGCCAAAAATTAAATTTTCCAAAAGCAAAAATCTTTTAAAATTAAAAAAAAGAATGTAAAATAATCAATTAGGTATATTCTAGAGGGATAGAAATATGTTTGTCAAAAAATATTTGTTATATTTACTTTATTGGTTTGTAATTACAAAATAAAAAATTTGAGAAATTAAAAAATAAATGAATAAAATTGATTTTTAAATTAAAAATTTCATTAAATTATTATTTTAATTTTTATTTTTGTAATTTGGACAAATATAGAAAAATTTTTAAAATTACTTTTTTTAATTTAAATTTATTTGTGAGATTTTTTAATCTAATAAATTTTTTTAATGAAAAATTATTTTTTTTTTTTTAATTTATAGAATTTAAGTGATTTTTTTTCAAATTTTTAAAAAAACTGTAAATTTGTTTTTCATTTTCCAAATATTCTTTAATTTTAATTTTATTTTTTCTTTTTTAATTTTGAGAATTTTTTTAATTTGTTTCGCTTTATAACCTGAAAAGGGGGTGTTTTGATTCGGCAAAAATGCTTTTCATTCCCTTCTTTTTGTTTTTCTCTTTTTGTGCTTTATACTCTCTTCTTCCTTTTTTAAATTTCTTCCCTTTACGAAAAGAGCGAAATTGTGTCATTTTATTTTTGCTTTTCTTCAGGTTGAATGACCGATAATGCACTTGAAACTACGGGACATACATATATAGTTATTTTATACATAAAATTTATTAAATAATGAAAGGAAAAAATAGAGAAATAGAATTGGAGAAAAAATCAAGAAAATTTAAAAATTGATTAAATATAAATATTTATAAAAATTGTCTCTTCCTAAATTTTGATGACTTAATTTTTTTAATATGTATAGGTATAAATCTTTTTTTTTTTTTCTTTTACAAAATTTTCAATCTAAACCATTTTTTTCTTAAACTAATTTTTTCCTCAAAAATATTTTTTTGAAAATTTAAAAAACAAAAATATTTCAAAAATAATATATTCCAAACATATTCCAAATTCATTATCTCTTGTTTAAAAAAAAAATCTTTTAAATCTCCCCCTCACAAAAATTATGTCTATTATTTTTTCTGATGCTGGAAAAATGTTGTCTAAAAGGTGAATGGCCTAAAATGCACTTGAAACTCAACTGAACTCAAACATATTCGTACACATTTTTACACTATTGCTAAGGGTTGCTTGGATGCTGACAAAAAATCCCCCAAAAAATCTCAAATTTACAATAGAAATTTCAAAAAAAAAAAGAACTTAAAACCCCCTTGTGCAAATTGCTCTTACGCAAACAGAGCAAAAAATAATTTCAACATATATTTTTACTATTTATTACATTAGTATTTGTTTTTGCTTTGCTTATTTTTTTACACAAAAAGTTCAATGCACTGCAATTTAGGTCAACAACCTTAAACAACCATCAATTGCAATACTATACATACAACAATGTATTCATGTAAAAGAGTATGTGTATACAACACTATTTAGGTTAAGACCAGGCAGGGATGAAAACAACACACTCTGCACTCTTCACAAAAAGAAAAAAAGATAAGAAAACGCATAAAACCTAAAAACAAACAACAAAAACAATAATAATAAAATGCAATATATATAAAGCAAATAAATAATGACACACTCACACACTTTACAATTTGTAGCTCTCAATATCTAGAAAATTCTCAATAGAGATTCTTATAAAAAAAACGAGCAAGAATTTACAAAGAGAGCTTTTTTTAGATAACAGTTTATTTTTATGTCGTGTGAGTTATCTCTTAGATAATATTAATAGTTTTTATTTTCTATAGCCTACTTTTAGGACTTAATTATTATTATTATTATTATCTTTGTTTTTGCTTATAAATCCCTAAGATAGGCTTTGGTTTTTTATAGATATTTTTGTTATATTTAATAGTTTTTATTAATTTTTTTCTTGTTTAATAGACAAATTTAAATGTTTATGTTAATAAAAAAAAGCTTTTTTTGTTAAGCTTATTTTTGATTGATGACGTCAATTAACAAAAAGCTTTTATTTCATAAAGCTTTTTTGTGTTAAATATTTTTTTGTGTTTTTAAAAATGATTTGCTTTTATTTCAATTGAACAATGTATAGCAAAATAGCAACAAATTGTATAGAAAAAAAAAAAAAACAGAAAAATAATGAAAAAAAAGTAATTGACAAGTACGAAGTTGATTGTATTTTATGTAGGTTGAGGTAAAATTGTTAGTAATTTTTATTTTTTGCTACAAACGATGTCGTCGATGCTAGTTTTGTTGTTAAGAAAAATAAAAACAAATTATTCTAAAAAAAATTAACAACAAATTAAAAAACCGAAAATATATTAGAGATTAAAGAAAGTCGATTAAAAATCCAATAGTTAAGCTTGAAACCCTAACAATTTGTTTCCAAATTAATTCCGAACACAAATTTTTAGTAGAGAATTTAAACGTTATTAAATATTTTCACCCAAAAATTCTGAAAAAAATTGTATATTAATAGAAAAAAACTTAAATTTTCCCTTTTAACTTATTTTTATAAAAATTTTCAAATAACGTTTTCCTATTTCGCTTACTTTTATTTATTTTTATTTTATTGTTTAAAGTTTAGAGAAAATAACGAAAATAAAAATTAAATTTTTAGTTTTAAACTCAAATTTATCAAAATTTTCTAAAATTGTTTTTTAGTGTTATTAAATATTTTTACCTAAAATTAGCTAAATAATTAATTTTTCACAGATGTTTATTTTATTCATTAAATAGTATTTTTAAGAAAATTTTCCAATAACGTTAACGTTGTTAGCTATTTTCTGAGAAAAATGCTTAAAATTGTACTATTTTATCATAAAAATTTTAATTTGGCAACTTTAAATAATTTTTAACCAAATTGTTTAATAACGGCTTTTAACGTTATTGAAAATGTTTACCCAAAAATGTTTAATTTTTATATTTTTATTCATAAAGTGTTAAATTTATAAATTTTAAACCATTTTAAGAATATTTTCCTATAACGTTGTTTAACGTTATTAGCTATTTTCTTCTTAAATTTATTATATTTTATAACAAAAAGTTAAATTTAACAATTTTAAATCATTTAAAAAAAAATCAATAAAGTTTTTTAACGTTATTAGCTATTTGCTCGGTAAGATCCTTAAATTTGTATTTGATCACAGAAAATTTACAACTTTAAAATATTTTAACAAGATTTTCTAATAACGTTTTTTAACGTTATTGGGTATTTTTACAAAATGCTAAAAGTTATTATTTATAATTTTAGAATAGTGTCATGTTATTAAAATTTCACATAACGTGTTTTAAAGTGATTAAGTATTGTCTTTATAAAGTGTTTGCATTGTATATTTTTAATCTTAAAATAGCCAATTTATCAATTTAAAATAATTTTGAAGCAAAAATGCAAATAACGACTTTTTTCGTTATTGCTTAATTTTACAGTAAATGCTTTATAAAGTCAATATTTATGCTTAAAGAAGTTAGAAGAACGTCTTTAACTATTTTTGAAAAAATTTTCTAATAACGACTTTTAACGTTATTGGCTTATTTTACTTAATATTGCCCAAAAATTAAAACTTTTAGCGTAAAAACTTAAAATAAATGTTTTTTGGAAGTTTTTAACGAAGTTTTTCTTTAACAAATAGTGATAAAATAAATATTTTTCATCACTTCATATACAAAATTTTTAACTTTATTGGCAATTTTCATAAGAAAGTTCTTAAAAAGTATTTTCTTTTTATTAAATAAAAAAAAAATGTTAAAATAATTGTCTCTATATGATTTTGCAATAACGACTTTTAACGTTATTGCCTAATTTCTCAGGAAAATTAAGGAAATTAGATGTTTATACCATACTGATAAAATATATATATATATTTTTTTTAACGATTTTTAGCAAAATTTTCTAATAACGGCTTTTAATGTTTTGCCTATATTCATAAGAAAAATCTTAAAAATCTTACATTTATACACAAAATGTTAAAATAAAAGTTTCTTAATGATTTTTACCCAATTTTTCTTCTAAAAATTTTTAACGTTAACACGTTATAACGTTTCACAGTAAAATGAACGAAATTGTTTTTTTTTTAGTCTAAATGCTAAAGCAAAGTTTTGTAACAACGATTTTTAACATTATTGTCTTATTTCATATTTTTAATTGATTTTTAAACAAACTGCCTTATAATGCTTTTTAACGTTATTAGCTTCTTTAAGGAAATTACAAAAATAAAGATAAAGAAGAAAATAAAAATAAAAAAGAAAATAAAAATAAAAAATAAAATTTTTAATAATCAATAATAAAATAAAAGTTTTTAAATGATTTTTAGCAAAACTTTCTTATAACGATTTTAACGTTATTGTCTTATTACACAGGAAATGCCATAAAAATCTTATTTTTAGATACAAAATATTAAAAATAGTATTTTTAAATGATTTTTTAAAAAAATTTTCTTACAACGACTTTTAACGTTATTAGCCAATTTCACAACAAAATGCATTAAATTCAAATTTTTTAACTCATAGTGATAAAATAAACTTTTTAAAATAATTTTTTACAAAATTTTCTCATAACGATTTTTAACGTTATTAGCTATTTTCACAAGAAATTACAAAAAAAATCAAATTTTTAGCAAGCAGTAATAAAATAAACTTTTTTTAAATGGTTTTTAGCAACATTTTCTAATAACGAGATTTAACGTTATTAGCTATTTGCACTGAAAATGTTAAATTATGACAGAAAGAGACAGTTTCTCACTAGCTAGAAACTCTTTGTTAGAAATTGAATAGAGAAAAATATTTTTACACAGGGAAGTTGCTTATCAAAATTCTTACTATTACGAAATATTTCACAAATTTTGCAAATTTTTTATAATTATTGAAAAAAAGATTTTTTTTTTTTTTTTTGTTAGAAAATCTTTGTAAAAGTTTAAAAGAGGAAAATATTTTTCCACAAACTAATAGCTTATATTATATACTTTTATAAAGTGTTTATAGTTTTAAAAAATTTTAATATATATTTTTTTCAATTAAATAATAAAGTTTAATGATTTTTCTTGGAAAATTGAATATTTTAAATTTTAGTTAAAAAAATTGTTGGTATTTAAAAATTTTAAAAATCGAAAAGTGGAAAATATTTCTTCAGGGAAAGGTAGTTCCTTAAATTAACTTTTTGAAACATTAAATATTTTACAAGTATTTTAAATACATATTTTTAAATTTAATAACAAATTTGGCAATTTTTTTGTAATATAGGGAAAGCAGGATACTTTTTATTTGTTAGAATAAAATCGTAAAAAATGGAAAAGAGAAAAATATTCTGTCGCGGAGATATAGTTTTTAATGTTTACTTTCAAAAAGGGTTTACTGTTAAGAAATATTTTTTTTTTTTAAAGAAACAGCTTTTTGTTAAAAAAAAATATTGAAAAAGACATTTTCTTTTGCTTTGAAAATATTGAAAAAAAGAGGAAAATATTTTTTCAGAGAGCAATAGTTTATATTATATATTTAAAAAAAAAAAAATTACATTTTCCAAATATTTTAATAAATATATTTTTTAATTAAACAACAAGCTTTAATAATTGCCTTTCGAAATATCTTTTGTATAGAATTTAGAAACTGAAAAATTCGAAAAGAGGAAAATATTTTTTTTTTTTTTTAAATGAAAGTTTGTTAAATTAACTTTCAGCAATGTTTAGCTTTTTATAAATATATTAATATATGGCTACTTTTTGTAAAATAAGGAAAAAAGGATACTTTTTTTTTGTTAGAAAAAAATTTTAAGAAATGAAAAAGAGGAAAATATTTTTGCCCGGGTAGATAGTTATAAAAATGTACTTTCAAAAGTGTTTTTATTAATTTAGAAATATTTTATTATATAAATTTTTTTTTTTTTTAATTTAGGAACAAACTTTCTTTTGTTAAATTTTTTTTTTTTTAATTTAGAAAGAGGAAAATATTTTCTCTCAGAGCGATAGCTTATATTACATATTTTCAGAAAATGTTTATAGTTTTAATATATTTTAATATCTGATTTTTTAATTTAATAACAAATTTGACTTTTTCTTTTTTTTATTTGCATTTAAAAAAAAATAAATATTTATGGAGAAAGACATTTTTCTTTTGTTCACAAATCTTTCTTCAAAATTGAAAAGAGGAAAATAGTTTTTCACTATGATATAGTTTTTAGTATAAAAATTCAGAAATATTTAAAATTGTTTAAATATTTTCATATATAAATATTTTTAATTTAAAAATAAACTTTGTTTTTGTTGGACAAAATTTATAAGATAAAATTGTTTTTTCTTTTTTTTATTTTAAACTTGGTTAAAATTTAAAAAGAGAAATGTTTTGCTTTGTATAAAAGTCTTTAATATTAGCTTTTATAATTTATTCATATTTTTTAAATATTTTTATATAAATTTTTTATGCAAAAATACATTTCTCTTTTGTTAAAAAAATCTTTAAAAAAATTTAAAAAGAGCAAAATATCTGTTCACTTTTATTTTATCCTTTATCCTAAGATTTCAAAAATAATTAAAATTTTTTTAAATATTTTAATATATATATCATTTAAATTTCTGACAAAATTAATCTAGCAATTTTTGTTGCTGAATTTTTTCTTTTTTTTTTTTCTTTTAAACTTGCATTTATGTTCACACACAAAATTTTACTTCAGAAATTCTTATTTTAATTGCTTTGATTTGTTTTTGTTTTGAAGTACAAAAAAGCCAAGTTTCATAATCCCTCTCGCTTGCTCTCACACGAAATCAGAATTTCAGCTAGAAAAATTGTGTCAGACTTAGGAAATTGTGAAAAAAATATATCATATGTTTTTTTGCAAGTTTTTTTTTTTTCTTAATTTTCCTTGAAATTTTTTTATCAATTTTAAATTAATTTTTTTTAATTTTCTTTTAGATTTTGTAATTTTTATTTAATTTTTTCTTATTGTTGTTGTAGAATTGCTTTGAATATTTAAGAATTATTTACAATTATTAATAATTTGTTTAGATTATGCAATAATTTGTTTACTTTTCATAGTCTGTTTTTTAAACAGACAATATTATGTTCATTATGTATTTCAAGGTATTCAAATCAAGTTAATTTTTTTTATTTTTTGCTTGAATTTAATTAAACAATCATAGACATTCAATTCAAATAACAACAAAAAAAAAAAAAAAACATTCAGGTATGTGTTGTATGCTTTAATACACTCCTTTAAGATAATTTTTCATAAACTACAAGAGTGTTTATTTTTACAATTAATATTTGTTTAACAATCACCTTACAAAAACAAAAAACAAATTTAAAATTACAATAACAAATCTATTATAATTCTCCAAAAAAATATTATTAATACTTGAAAATTTTTGCTATAGATGTTTAGAGCTGCTGCTGGCAGCCTGATGTTGCGGGGCTGTTGTTGCTGCTGCTAACTGCTACTACTTTTAATGTTGTTGCTCTAAATCTGGGGCGAGGGCATAGTGCAATGAACTAACCTACTGCTTTGCTAGTTTTATACACTGCAAATCTAGCTAACTACACAATTGTGCATTCGCAAAAAAAAAAAAAAACAACAACAACAATAATAATAACAGCTAAAAATACTTATACAATTACATACATACACAGGCAGCCACTTGCAAGCCATTCACTTATGTTAAAAGCAAAAAAAAAATTTTTAAGCTGCAGCTGATATTTTAAACGGAGCTCTGCTTTGTTTTGCTACAAAAAAACAATTTCAAATCTAAATTTGATAAAATCAGAGTCTTGGTAATTTACCATAATTTACCAAAATATACAAAACTTTGCCTTGGCAAAATATTGTTTTATTAATAAGAATTTATAATTAATACAAAATGTATATGTTCTAGTAGCAACAACTACTCGTTACTCGTGCATCAAATATAACAGCAACAACTCAAGTACAAAAACCTCTAACAACCCTTATAAGAGATTGACATGACCCACTTAAAGTTTATTCAACTCTTAGCTTACTTGGGTGTTCAATTTCAATATACACAGATAACATACATACATACTGTATGTACATACATACATACATATATATATATATGCAAACATATTACAAGAAAAAGAGAAGGGAAGTTTTTTTTAAGACAAATTCCCAGCAAACACAAATGTTTGATATCAAATTGAGAGTGATACGTTTGAGAATTTTTTGAAAATAACTTGAAAATAATAACTTTCTCAACAAAAATGGGAATTAATTGTCAAATTGAGAAATGCTATTATTATCAAATCATTGTTAAATGTAATTCTCAAACTTTTTTCAAATGTTTGGAACATATATAAAAGTAATTTGCATTTTTAAGTTTTTGTTAAAGTTTTCTTTTGTATGAACTTATCCCATCAATATACGTAGTATTCATTAATTGGAAAATATTTGATTAAATTTTTATTTATTAATTTATTTATTTTTTTTATAATATTTGAAATATATATATATATATATATATATATATATATATATATATATATATATATATATATATATATATATATATATATATATATATTTAATATATTGTTTCAAATATCTTTAAGAATATTTTGATAATAACATTTGATATCAAATTTGGGAAAATACCATTTTTCAAATATTTATAAACTTTTCTCTTTAGATATATTACTCATTTGATAATATTTAATATCAAGCTAAGAATATGTTTACTATTTTTCATACATTTCTAAAGTTACCTTTAGGTTTGAGAATGATTCAATAATAACAATTTGATATCAATTTAATAATGTACAGTTTTTCAAACATTTTTTCTCAAATGATTTTCAATTTGTAATCAAACTTAAAATCCAAACCTCTGCCTACATTTGATATCAAAGGCTAAAGTCATCATATTTCAAACATTTGACATCGTGTTTGTTGGGTTGCTTTAAACAAGGATGGTGTGAGTAAATTAAAGAGGGTGGTGTAAAAGAATTGAGCAAGATGAGAAGAAGAAAGAGAAATTGAGGGTGTTTTTTTTTTGTGTTTAATATAACAATTGTTTGCATTTTTTTGTTGTTATTTTAACAAAATGTGAAAGTATTTGTTAGAAAACTAAAAGAAAATATTTTTGGCTATATTTTTTTGGGGTGAGGGTCATTTAAGAAAAAGACTAAACAAATAAATGTAATATTTTAAAAGATAAAGAGTTTCTTTTCTTTTCAATTTAAAAAGATTATAAGAAAAATATAAAATTTTATTAAAAAATTAAAATATTTTCTTGTAAAATTTCTTAGAAAAATATTTAAAATCAATTTTAAAATTACTAAAATTTTTAAAAAACAATAAAAACTAAACAAAAAAATAAATGAAGTATTTTTTAAATTTATTTAAATTAAAATTTCAAGAAAAAAATATAATTTTTCTTTTCAAATTTTTAAAATTACTAAAAAAATCGAAATAAAGTTTTGTAAAGTTAAAACTGCTTAATAAGCATTAAATCTTAATAAAATACTTAAAAATAAAATCAAAAGATTTTTTTTTTTTTTTTTTGTAACGTTTAAAGCTTTAATAAAAACTTAAAAGTAGCAAATAATTTTTCATAATAAATAATGCTTAATAAAGCTTTTTTAAACATTCTTCAGAAAAATAGAAAACATTTTAAGTCTAAACAAAAATTTTACAATTTTTGAAAATTTTAATAATTTTCAAAAATTTTCAATTTTAAGTCATTAAAATTTGTATTAAAAATTTTAAAGAGGAAAATATTTTTGCATAATTTAATAAAGACTTTTAAAAACTTAAAATTTTTAAAAAATTTTAATATATATTTTTTAGATTAACAACAAACTTAATCAATTTTAATATTAAAAAAAATTATATATTTTGTTTTAATTAAAATCTTTAGAAAAATTTAAAAAATTGACAAATATTTTTCTATAGTTTAATAAAGGTTTTAAAGTTGTTTCAGATATATTTAACGAATTTTAAATATTTTATTAATTTAATAACAAACTTAGCTATGTTTTATAATAAGAAAAAAATTAATATATTTTGTTTAAATTAAAATCTTAGAAAAAAAGTTAAGAAGTGGCATATAATTTTTTAAAAAAATCAGAAAAATACATTTTTAATTTTTAAAAATTTTTATTAATAATTTAAAAAGGCAAAATAATTTTATACAAATTTATCGACATTCATATAGGTTCTCAGAACATCTAAAAATTTTTAAAAAATTTCAATATTTATTTTTTTTTAAATTTATCATTAAACTTAAAAATAATTTATGTTCAAAATAAAAATATAAATTTTTTATTTTCTAAAATTTCTGGTCTATAATTAAAAAAGGCAAAATATATTTTCACAACTTTAAAAACATTCATATAAGCTTTCAGAATATTTAAAACTTTTTTTTTAATTTGAGTACCTTTTATTATAATTTTACATTAAAATTGAATAATTATAAAAATCTTTTTTTGATATTTCAAAGAGGCAAACTATATTTTCTTAGTACTATAGCTATTAAAATGAGCTTTCAGAATATCTGTTTTTTTTTTTTAAATTTCAATACTCTTTTTAAATTTGCAATTAAACTTTAAAAAAAATGTCTAAAAAATACAACTGTTTATGCTCTAAAAAACTTTTGAAAAGGTAAACTATATTTTTTTAGTCCTATAGCTAATAAAATGAGCTTTTAGAATATCTGCAATTTTTTTTGTTAAAATTTCAATACTTATTTTTTTTAATTTATCATTAAACTTAAAAAAAAATTTTAAAATGCAATTTTTTATCTGCTAAAATTTTTGGTTTATAAAAAATGCAAACAAATTTTTCTTAATCCTATAGATAATAAAATAAGCTTTCAGAATAACAAAAAAAAAAAAAAAAATTGAAATTTCTCTATTTATTTATTTTATTATTATTTTTTTTAATTTACCATTAAACTTAAAAATAAATTATTTGAAAAATAAAAATAACTATTTTTAATTTGCTAAAATTTTTGGTTTATAATTTAAAAAAGGCAAAATATTTTTTTGCAGTTTAGTAGATATTCCTTTAAGCTTTTAGAATATTTAAAATATATTTAAAAATTTTAATAACTATTATTTTCAAATTAAATTCAAACTTTAAGGATTTTGGCGAAATAAATAAAATTTGTCAATATTAATTTTTCTTTGAGTATTTTTCATTTTAATTTAAGTTATTTTGAATGTTTTAAAGAAAATTTTTGTTAATTAAAACTTTTTTGTCTTTATCTTTTCAGGTATGTTTCCATTAAGTTTTAAATAAATACTTATTTATTATATGTGGGAGGTAAGCTTTCGAAATTTTTCAAAATTTCTTAATATTTATTAAAAAATATAAGGCTAAATATTTTTTCAGGGTTTCAAAAATTTTAATTAAAGCTTTTAAAACCTTAAACATGTTTAAAATATTTTAAAATATATATTTTTTAATTTCATTTTATTTTTTTGAAAATAAAACTAATTATCCTTTAATTTCTCTTTTATAACCTGCTTGACCCTATTCTTACTCCCACAACCTCTCTAGACTCAGTTTTGTTCTGCTGGGAGCTCTTAATATAAATGAAATTTGCCATGACTAAAAAAAAAGTAGAAACACTATTATTTGCTTATAAACCATCATTGAGTTGTACACATGTCAACGACCTAAACGAGGCAGCAATGAAAGTACCGTAGCTTGCTTCTGCTGCTGCAATGGCTAACGACTCGACAAAGTGCAATGACTTTCATTATGCCTATAGTTAAATGCATACACACACACAATACATAATATATATACATACTAACAAACTACTATAAAAACTACTAAAAGTTGTAGTAGTAGTAAAATGCATATAAATATAACTGAACTCATTAAAAACATATACATCATGGCAAAAAAAAAAAACTTACCAAGAGAAAGAGCAACTAAATGAGAGAAATGTTTAAACAAGAGATAGTAGACAAGAGAGCCAAAATTGAAATAGAGTTTTAGAGCCAAAAAGAACCTATTTTAAAACAGGAAGATGTGCTACTAAAACTATTTTCATCATAATGAAGAAAAAACATCATATCATTATGATTATAAATAAAATATTCGCACGCATTTATACTCTTGCTCTCCCCCTTTCAATTACACGTTCTTCTTATACTCTTTTCCCAGCAACTAGAAAACTCTTCGGGTTCTAAGCAAACAAACGGTCAATGACTTTTTGTTGCAAAGAAAAGAAAAAAAAAATACATAAAATAACACTACAACAAACAATCATCATTATTTTAGTTTCATACTAAAAAAAAATGCATTTCTTCTAACTCTTCTCTTCTGGGAGGGGAAGATGGGTTGTTATATTATTCTATGAACTCCTCTTTTTTTTTTGTATTGTTAGTTATTCTTCTTTTGCGTGTGTTTGTTTGTATAAGGTTATTGGCTTCTTTAACTTGATAGCATGTTAATACAAACAATATAACTTACACGTAACTCTTCCAAAGTTTGAAGCACTTTTTCCTTTATATTTTCTTTTTTTTTTGTCTAAATAAAGTTCTAGAAACTTGTTTTTTTTTTTTATAAGAAAAAACGTCATCATCTATAATTTCATAACATCATGTCTATTGTATAATCTTCAATATTTCCAGATGATATCATAGCAAAGAAAATAAGATTGATCTTAACACATAAATCATATGTGTTGCAAGATTAGTTGGCAAAAAAAAGAAGAAGAAGATGCATGTGATAAGCTTTTAAACATGCAACAGAAATAATAGAATTATTTTCAATGAAGTGAGAAATCTTTTTGGGAAAAATGGAAATAATGAGAAAAATTCAAAAAATTTTAAAAATTTTAGCAAATTTAATAAAGTTTAGGATTAAATTCAAAAATAAGGTATTCAAATGTTTGTATAAAACTTTAAGCTTTTAAAAGCTTATATAAGCAGCTTTAAAATTCTAAAGAAATATTTTCTTTTATGAAATGAAAAAGTTGGATAAAAACCAAAATTGGAAAAGTTTGAGGTTAAATTAAGAGGAAGTATTAAAATATTTGTATAAAACTTTAAGCTTTTAAAAGCTTATATTAGCAACTTTAAAATTCCAAAGAAATATTTCACCCTTTCGAAATAAAAATATGAAATAAAAAAGTTACTTTTTATTTGGATAAAAACCAAAATTGGCAAAGTTTGAGGTTGAATTAAAAAAGGAGGTATTAAAATATTTGCATAAAACTTTAAGCTTTTAAAAGCTTATATTAGCAAATTTAAAATTCTAAAGAAATATTTCAACCTTTCGAAATAAAAATATGATTCTTTTATGAAATAAAAAAGTTACTTTTTATTTGGATAAAGACCAAAATTAGCAAAGTTTGAGGTTGAATTAAAAAAGGAGGTATTAAAATATTTGTATTAAACTTAAAGCTTTTGAAAGCCTATGATAATAACTTTAAAATTCTGAAGAAATATTTTGTCATTTTAAACACAAAACAAAAATATTTTATAAAATAAAAAAAGTTATATTTTGTTTTTAAATCGCAATTTTAAAAATTTTAAAGTTAAATTAAAAAAGAAAGTATTAAAATATTTAAATAAAGCTTAAAGTTTTTGAAGGCTTATATTTAGTCATAAAATTTTGATGAAATATTTTGACTTTTGTTTGTATTTATTTTTAAGGAATATAGAAAAATATTAAAAATAAAAATTAAAAATAAAAAATTGAATTTTTACGATGTTTTTTTTTTAGCTAAAAAATGAAAGTTTGTAGTTAAATTGAAAAAAATATATATTAAAATATTTAAAAGAAAATTAAAAAAAAGCTTTTAATAGTAATTTTATTATTTCGTAAAAATATTTTGTACTTTTTTTACATGCACAGAAAAAAAATTTACTTCTTCATTGATTTTAGTTTAGTTTTTTAAGGATATTGTCTTAAGATTAATACAATTTTTATGCCAAACAATATTAAACAAAAATAACATTGACAGCATTACACGACTCATACGTGATCTGTTAAAAAAAGGCTATTGAGAATAGTATCTCTACTTGAATCACCCATTATATGAATTTTTCTCGCTGTGTAAAAAGTTAGAATTTTTGTTCAATTTCAATTTAGTTTTAGAATTGCTTAAAATTCTAAAAATGTTTTTTTTATTCGGTAAAAACATTTTACTCAAAATTCCCAAGGAGGCAAATATTTTTATATCGCATGATAGATTTTTTTAAGGAGTTTTATTAAATTTATTATTGTTTTAAAGATTTTAATATATTTTTTTTTAATTCAACCGCAAACTTTGTTAATTTAAACATTGGAAAAAAAGTTATTCTTTTTAATTTAATTTTATTTTATTATTATTATTTTTATTATTTTCTTTTTTGTTGAGTTTTAAAAGGTTCAAAAAAAATTTTTTTAGTTTGATATCTTATTGCTTGATCTTTTACATAGTGTTTACATTAGAGATTTTTTTATCAAGACAAACGTCAAACTTAACGCGAATTTGTGGAAGGTGGCAACAGTTGCACAAAAACAGCAATATGGCGTATTCATTATTGTTTTTTATATATGCAGTTTGTCAACTGTAACAACCAAAATAATAATCAACTGTTTAACCTCAGGTTACCTTGTATATATTCGCACTGATTTTGACGTTTGTTTTGATATAAATTTGCCTAATCTAGACACTAGGTTAAGAAAACTAACATTGGAAAAAAAGTTATTATCGCTTCTTTTTAATTTTATTATTATTATTATTATTATTATTATTATTTTTTGTTGAGTTTTAAAAGGTTCAAAAAAAATTTTTTTTAGTTTGATATCTTATTGCTTGATCTCTTAAGAAAACTAACATTGGAAAAAAAGTTATTATCGCTTCTTTTTAATTTAATTTTATTTTATTATTATTATTTTTATTTTGTGGAGTTTTAAAAGGTCCAAATTTTTCTTTTTATAATTTGATATCTTATTGCTACATCTTTTAAAAATTCCAAGTAAAAATTAAAAAATTTTAATACCTACATTTTTGTTGTTATTTTTTGATCTAATTTTAAAAATTATTTTTTTATTTTTAGTTAAAAATTTTTAGTTTTTTAATTTAAGAGGTGTAAATATTTTTCCATAATAAAATAATGTTTATTTATAATTAAATAATATTAAACATAAATATTATTAAAATACTTTTAAAAATTTCAATAACTATTTTTTTAATACTTATACAAAATTTTAAGTTATTTTAAAATTTTATAGATTTTTTTGTTGTTGTGTTTTTTTAACCATAAATCTTTAAATTTATTTATTGTTTTTTTTTTTTTTATTAAGCTTAACAAAATGTCATTATAAATTTTTTGTTATTTGCTTATTTTTGGTTATGCTCCCCTCAATATAAAAAAAAAACCTTTTAAAACACCTCTTTTTAACGCCTGTCATAATCAATTCTTTTCGTTTTTAAACGTATTGAAATAGAATGTCACTTTGTGTTCAAGTCATGTGAAACAATTTTAACCTAAATTTTATATTTTTTTTTGCATTTTTTTCTTTTTCGATTTAATAATTCTAGCACTAGAGCTAATGCTGTTTAAGAGCTCTAAACAGCTATAAATCCTTGTTAAAAGCTTTTGAAAAAAAAACTATTCATATTATAACTAGACTAAATATGTAAAAATGCATTTATATGAATATTTGTATAAATGTTTGTGTGTATTCTAAAAAAATAAAAAAAATAAGCAATAATAAATAGCCTTCAAAAAATTCGTCTTGTTAACTAGTACAATCACCTAAAACTTTTAAATAATCAATAACCTCCACTTGCAAAATAACAACATAGCAGCCATTATAACAGACCGACAAAACTGTCTGTCTATGCGTCAGTTTTACAGTCACTTTAAACTACCAATATATAAAAACCAAATACTAAACAATTTTCAAGATAATTTTGTAAAAGAGAAAAAAAAAACATCGACGTTTTGCTATGAAAAACAATATAAATCTTGAAAATTGTTAGAAAACCAAAACGTGACTTTAACATCAGAATGGGTGCGTCTAAATGGAAAAATTCACTTCAAAATAAAAGGTAGAGAAAAAAAAACATTGATATTTTCAGAACAACAATCAAATCATTTTTATTATTTTTTTTTTAATTTTTTGCTCAACGTCTTATTTGCAAATTTTCAACAAATTGAATTTAAAGTCAGCAACTGAAAACAAAAAAAATTTGCATTTTTGACGGCACCATTGCAAACATTAGAAAAAAAATTTAATTTACTTAAGAATAACACTTATACGCTGCATAGACTTTTAAGCACACAAATGTAAGTTTTTTTTTTTTTTAGAAAAAAAAATATATATTTTTTAGAGTGAATTTAAATTCATGCATAGAGAACATGTGTATGTTGATTTAAAGTCAACTACCGCAGAAATCATTCACCTCAAAAAAGTTCATAAGCTTTTTTTTGTTCTAACATTTTGCAAAATGATAATGTTGCTGTAGGCTACAAATAACAATTTGAGAAGAAATAAAAAAAAAAAAAATTATAATGAAAATTTATAAAAAATACTAAAAGAAATAAAATAGTTTTCTTTTAATTAATCAAATTTTAAAATATTTTAAAAATTAAAAAAAAATTAAATTTGCTAAAAAAAATATTTTCATTAAAAATTGATAGTAAATACTACACAGAAAAAAAGTTTGTACATTGATTTCAGTTCATAATTTCTTAAGCATTAAAACTTTTTCTTCTATTTTTTCAAATGAATCAAAAGTCAAGAAGATTGAACAAATTTTTAAAATTTTCATTTATATCCAGCAAAAACTTTTTGGTTTTCGGTATGGCAACTACTTATTAAAGTAGTTTCTTGGTAATGAGGCGCCATTATTATTTGCCTACTCTATATTACATTAATAAGTACTCATTAGTATAATATTTAGCACAGTAATATTGCAATCATGTAGTTGGATCAGTTGGCTAGAGCACTGTATTAACAATCAGAAGGTTCTTGGTTCAACCCCATTCTGATGCTGTTATTTTTTTTATTTTTTTTTTTTAACAAAAGGTCTAAAAACTAAAGTGCGAGATGGTGTACTGAGTAAAACGTTAGTCGCTAAAAACGAATGGTTAATTTGTGTCCAAGTTCAAATCTCACTGACGGCGAAAATTTTTTGTTTTTTCTTTTTTATTTTTATTTTCGTTTAGGTACATATTTTTGAGCACCCTTAGAGTCAAAAAATAACTACATGAATTTGCGGACAACTCGAACAAAAATAACTAGTTATTCAGTCAAAATATAAGTAGCTTATTTTTGTTTCCAATTATATCTGCTAGCTTACCAGGAAAGCAAAGTTTTTGCTGGGTTAATCCAGCACTTTAAACAACTCAACCACGTGATTGCAGTATTACTGTGCTATTATACCATTGAGTACTTATTTATGTAATACAGAGTAGGCAAATACTAATGACCGCTCATTACCAAAAAACTATTTTAATAAGTAGTTGCCATTACTAAAAACCAAAAAGTTTTTGCTGGGTATATTTTGGGCTTAAATTTTCAAAGTTTGAGCATAAATTAGAAAAATAAGTATTGACATTTTTTTCGCAAATTTTACTATTTTTGAATGTTTAAGTTGTATTATAATATATTTACAAAAAAACAAAACAAAATAGGAACGTAATTAAAAATAAGATTATTTATTAAGTTTTCAAGGTTAAATTAAAAAAAAAAAAAAGTTATTGAAATTTTTTCAAAAATCTTACTATTTTTGAAAGTTTAAATTATAAACTATAATAATATGAAAAAATTTGAAAATATAAAAATAGATTTTTAAAAAAGATAAGAACATTAGTAAATAATTTTCTGCCTAACATTAACAAAGTTTGAACTTAAAAATAATAATAATAAAAGTATAAAAATTTTTCCAAAAATTTTAATAGATTTAAAAGCTTAAGTTATAAAATATTATAATACAGAAAAATATTTTTATGCAAGACTTTTCGAACTTCCCTCGTAGCTATCAACATCTCAGGATTTTTTTTTAAATCAATATTTATATTTAGAAATACGAGAGCGGATCAATAAGGACGTGACTTTTCCAACTTCCCTCGTAGTTATGTGAAATGCAACAATATTCCCATCAAGTACCACCTGTTACTAGACTACTGTCAAATTTTGAGCAAATGTCGTCATTCACTTTGTATAAAAAATAGTATTTTTCGAGGTCCTTTAAATAGGCATTTGTTTGATCAATAATTTCATCGTTGGAGCTGAATCTCTTTTCACTTAGCTATTTCTTTAGGTTTGGAAATAGGAAATACTGACTAGGGGCTAAATCCGGAGAATATGGCGGATGAGGTACCAATTCGTAGCCCAATTCATAGAGTTTTGCCATTGAGGCTGCACACATCAATTGAGTCAATTAAGAACAAACGTGGCACCCATATTGCAGACAACTTTGTTAAACCCAGCTGATCATTTAAAAACGAAACCACACTGCCATATGAAATGTCTATGGCATCAACAATATCACGCACTTTTACTCTTTGGTCGGCCAACACCATGTCGTGGATTTTTTTCGACATTTTCGGGTGTACTGACCTCAATTGGCCGTCCAGAATGTTTAGCGTCATTTGTACTTGTGCGACCACAACGAAAGTCAGTAAACCACCTTTTTACCATTTAAATCGATGGTGCAGAGTCCGTATAGTATTTAACGAGCTTTTCCTTGGTTTGATTGACGGTTTTTTTTTTGCAAAAAATAATGTTTAATGAGCACTCGAAATTCACTTTTTTCCATTTTTAGAAAAATACACGAGGTTGTATGTTTTGAAAAGCTGTTAAACGCAAAGTAAATGACGGCACTTGCTCAAAATTTGACAGTAGTCTATTAACAGGTACTTGATGGGAATAGTTTTAAATTTCATATAACTACGAGGCAAGTTGGAAAAGTCACGTCCTTATTGATCCGCCCTCGTATTTCTAAATATAAATATTGATTTTAAAAAAAGAAATCCTGAGATGTTGATAACAAAATTATTAAGTTTCTGACTAAAGGTTTTAAAATTTGAGATTAAATTTAAAAAAAAAAATAGGTATTGAAAATTTTCCAAGAACTTTAACCTTTCTAAAAGCTTATAATATAAGCTGCCAGCAAAAATAGAACATCCAAAGAAGCCAATAAGATCCTAAACTTGTGATACAGAAGTTGTGCAAATTCGGATCATTTCCAATGAATTTAGCAAAGACTTTTTATTAGAAAACATTCTCTTTTTTAATAACTATTCACTGAGTAGGAAGTCATGTTTACGATGTCATGAAATGTCATGAAATTACTTTTAATTTTTATATAAATCAAATATTTTTCATTAAAAAAAAACATGCATAACAATATTTTTCATTTGATTAAAACTATTATTAAGCAACAAGTATTTGTAAATTTTCAATGTTTTATAACAGAAAGATTTATCTGAATAGCTTTTAAATAACTTATTTGAATGATGTTTATATAAATTCTTAAGCACAAAAAAAAAAAATTTTTTTTTTGTAAGTAATGAAAAAGTACTTCCTTAAAAATTACTTCTATTTATTTTTGCTGGGCTATTATAATATGAAAAAATGTTTAAACATTTCGAAATATGAACACAGTGTTTTTAAAGAAGAAATCACGAAATTTTGATAATAAGATTACTAAGTTTCTGACTAAAAGTTTTAAAGTTTAAAGTTTGAGGTTAAATAAAAAATAAAAGTATAGAAAATTTTCAAAAAAAAAAAAATAAATAAATTTAAAGCTTAAAATATAGTATATTATAATATAAGAAAATATTTTAGCATTTCAATAAAAAAAATATTCTTTTTTAAAAAAGAAATAAGGACATTTTTGAAAAAAAAAAGATTATTAAGTTTCTGCCGGATACTACCAAAGTTTGAGCTTAAATTAAAATGTAAAATTATTTTTTTTTTTTTTTTCAAAAAATTTACTATTTTTGAAAGCTTAAATTATAGACATAACCCAGCAAAAACTTTGTTTTCCTGGTAAGCTAGCAGGTATAATTGGAAACAAAAATAAACTACTTATTTTTTGCCTGAATAACTAGTTATTTTTGTTCGAGTAGTCCACAAATTCATGTAGTTATTTTTCGACTCCAGGGGTGCTCAAAAATATGTACCTAAACGAAAATAAAAATAAAAAGAAAAAACAAAAAATTTTTGCCGTCAGTGAGATTTGAACTTGGACACAAATTAACCACTCTTTTCTAATGACTAAGCTCTTACTCAGTACACACCATCTCGCACTTAATTTTCTAACTGACAAAAACTGTTTTTAGTATAAAATATCATTTTTCTCTAAAAAACTAAAAAAGCATCAGAATGGAGTTGAACCAACAATTTTCTGGTTGCTAACCCAGCGCTCTAGCCAACTGATCCAAGTGATGGCAATATTACTGTGATATACAAATAATAATGACGCCTCATTACCGAGAAACTACTTTAATAAGTAGTTGCCATTACCGAAAACTAAAAAGTTTTTGCTGGGAATATTAAAAAAATATTTAAATATTTCAAAACATAAACTCAGATTTTTAAAAGAGAAATGACTAAAATTTAAAAAGTAAAAATGTAATTTTCTGCCTAAAAGTTTTAAAGTTTGAGATTAAATTAAAAAAAATAGGTAATGAAATTTTTCCAAAGATTTTACTATTTTTAAAAGCTTAAGTTATAAGTTATTATAATATGATAAAATACTTAAATATTAAAACAATATAAACATAGATTTAAAAAAAATAACGATATATTCGGAAATAAGAAAATAATTTTCTGCCTAAATTTTCCAAGTTTGAGCATAAATTAAAAGAATAGTTATTGAAATTTTTCCAAAAGTTTTACTATTTTTGAAAGCTTATTTTGTAAACTTTTATAATAAAAAAAAAAAAAACATTAAAACATTGCAAAATATAAACATAGATTTTTAAAAGAGAATTAAAAAAAAAAAAGTTGAAAATAAGAAAATAATTTTATGTCTAAATTTTCAAAGTTTGAACATAAATTAAGAAAAATAGGTATTGAAATTTTTCCACAAATCTTACTATTTTTAAAAGCTTATAAACTATTATAATATGAAAAAATATTTGAGCTTTTTAGATTACAAATAAAGCTTTTGTAAAAGAATTAATGAAACCTTGGGTTTTATGTTTAATAATAATCTAACAAGTTTGAACTTAATTTAAAAAAAAGGTATTGACATTTTTAAAAATTTTTAAAGTATTTAAAAGTTAAAGTTAAAAGCTATAATAATTTTAAAAAATATTAAAGCTTTTCAAATTCTAAACAAAGATTTTTAAAAGTTAAGTTTGAAATTTGTTTTCTAATGAAAACCTATAAAGTTAATATTAAATTTAAAAATATAGGTAAAGATATATTTAAATAATACATTTTTTTTTAAGTTTGAATAATAAACTAATAAATTATGTAAAAATATTTACAATTTGAAAATCCAAATCAAATTACAAATAATACAAATAAAATAAAAAAAATGTTTGTTAACTAAAACTTAAACAATTTTGAACTTAAATAAAAAATATATAGTATTAAAATTTTTCAAAAATTTTTTCCTCTTTTAGTAATCAAAGTAACAACAAACAAACTGTGAAAAAAATATTTAGCCTTTTTCGATTTTAAGCAAAATATATTTAATAAATAAAACTTTAGATTTTTTCTAAAAATCTTATCAAATTCAAAATACAATTAAAAATATAAGTTTAAAAACTTTCTAAAACTATTACGATTTTATGTTACTCTATATTAAGGTGCATCAATTTGAAAGAGAATATATTCAGACTTTTTTAATTTCAAAACAAAATTTTTTAAGAAACAAAAAAGTTTATTTTTTTTAAAGATTTTTTTTCTTTCAATAACAATGTTGATAGAGAAGGTTGATGTGATACCAGAAAGTACCACATCTCCACCCAGAGACCGATCTCGGTCCATTGTGAGTAACAATGTTGATACTAATTAAAAAATAAAGGTATTTAAATTTAAAAATTTTTTTAAACATATTAAGATCTATCAAACGGTAAAAAATATTTTATCTTTCTTTAATTTTTAAGCCCGATTTTTTAACAAATACTAAATTTGTTGTTTTTTTTTTTTTTTTTTTTTTTTGTAAAATAAAAGAAAAAAATAAATTAAAATAAAATTAATATTAAAAGTATTAATATTTGTTGTTTGCAAATCTGTAATACACCTATTTAAGCTTTAACAATTTATAAAAAAATATTTAGACTTTATCAATTTTAAATAAATGCAAAAAATAAAAAACTGCGTTTTTAAATTTTTTTATTATATTTTGAGGTTAATAAATTTATTTTTACTTATAACTTTTTAAACAATTTATTACTAGAATATTCTTTTTTCTTTACTGCACTTTTTTTAATTCTTATGAAATTTGTACGCATACCTCATAAAATAGTAATATTACCTCATCGACATCAGTGTTTACTGACCACGTTTTTAAAAAATCTATCACGTTTTTTTTTGCTATAAACACACAGCAATAATTTAAAAAAAAAACCACTACCACAGACAATTTTTTTCCACAAAACCCATCAATAATCATAGTCAAAGTCTTGGTTAGAAGTCTTAACATTCACACACACACACACACAAACACAAACAATCACACACAATTATTTTCCAACTGAGTTCATTAAACTTTTAAGTTTACAATATAAGCCAGGCCAAATCAAAACAAGTAAGCAGCTATATTAACAACAGCGCAGCAACAACAACAAAAAATCCTAACCTAACGCACATTCAGAAAGAGTTAAGCTTAAAGAAATACGAAAACAGAAAACAACAACAACAAACAAAAGCTTAGAACTTTAGCCGCGTCATAAAACAAATGTGGCCAACAAACAATAAATATTGAATGAACTAAACAATAGCTTATGCTTTTACTAGATTCCACTACTAATACTACCACAAACACAAAAAAACATCATAATAAAAACCGTTAAGAGCTAAATGTTTTGAAAATAGTGTAAAAGCCTTTCTAAACAAACAAATAAAAAAAATGAACATTTTACCCAAAAAAAAAAAAAAAAAAAATGAAGTGCAGTTTAACAGGGATTTTGTTTTTTATTTAGAGGGGCTACAAACAAGATAAATGTTTTAAACATATGACCAAAAAAAGAGCAATATTTACTGTTATTATTAAGAGATTTAGGATTTTGCAGTGAGAGAAAAGATTTTAAGAAAATAAGCAAAGTTTTCTCAAAATTTCTTTTTAATTAATTAATCTTAATTCTTAGGTTAATAAAACTGTTATACCATATAATTAAATATAATAAATTCTTTGGTATAACAGTTTTGTTTTATAAGTATAAGAGTATAATTTTCTGCTTAAGAGTTTTCAAAAATTTAGGGTAAAATCAGAGAAATATAAAAATTTATTTTAAATGTCATTTTTTTAGTATAACACTTTTTTATTTAGTGTGAGAGTTATTTTTATAAGTATAAGAGTTTCCAAATCCAAGCTAAAAATATATTTTTTATTTAGAAGCTTAAAAACAAGAAATTTCTGCTTTATTTTATTAATATAAGAGATCAATTTTCTGTGTAAGGGTTTTTAAAAATTCAGAATTTTGTTTAAAATTAACAAACACTTAAGAAAAAACGTGCTACTATATTTTTTTACACTACAACAGTTTTTTTTTTTTTTTTTTTAGTACAATAGTTATTTTTCTTAGTATAGAAGTTTTAAAATCCCTAATTAAAAATATATATTTTATATATATATATATATATATATATATATATATATATATATATATATATATATATATATATATATTTCAAAAATCACAGAATAACGTTCTTGTGATTTTTAAGTATACGAGTTTTGTTTTCTTAGTATAAGAGTTTTAAAAAACTAAATTAAAATTAACAAAAACTTAAGAAAAAATTACTCTATTTTCCAGTATAAGAATATTTTTATTTAGAATAAGTTATTCTTCTTAGTATAACAGTATTAAAATCGCAATTGAAAATATATTTTTTTATTTACAAAACCACCAGAATTTAAAAATGCAAAATTTATTTAGTAATTTTCTATATAAGAAATTTAAAAAACTAAACATTTTGCATATAATTGAGGAAATGTAAAAAAATGATTTGAAATAAATTTTTTTCTTTATTTAGTATAAGAGGTTTTTGCCTTGTAAAACAGTTTTAAAATTCAAATTAATAGCGTATTTTTTACTAGAAAAAATCACAGGAACTTTGGAACATAAAATTATTCCGTATAAGGATTTTGTTTATTAGCATAACAATTCAATATTTTTGTATAAGAGTTTTAAGTTTTACATAAATTAAGGAAATGCAAATAAAATTTATGTTAAATAAAACAAGTGAGGGTGTTATATTCGGCTTGGCCGAATCTGTATAGCCACCATTTGCAACTTTATAAAATTTCATCTCACATGGGAGGTGAGTGGACGGACCACGCCTACTTTTGGTTTCGAGTTTATTTCATTGAGCAAAGCAATTAAAAGCACCAATATTTAATCGAAAGAATTTAAAAAGTTTCAAAATTTTGTATATAGCTATTTTTTATGAGTATAAGTTTTAGTATAAAAGTTTTTAAAAGTTCCGAGTTTGTTATATTGCGAAAAAAATTTATGGAATATTTAATTTTTAACAGCATTTTGCCGATATGACAGTTTTTGATGTAGTATAATAGTAATTTGTTATTGTATAATAGTTTCAAAATCATTAAAAACAATTAAAAAAACACTGTAATTTAATCAAAATAATTAATCAAAATAATTAATAAGAATTATATAAGAGTCTTTTATAAGTATAATAATTTTAACAAATCTCTACATTTTTTCATGGAATAAAAGAATATTCCAGTTTAAAAGTTTTTGATATAGTATAAGGGTTAAGAAAAAATGGTAGTTATTTTAATGGAAATCAAGTTTTATATATATAAGAGTTTTAATTTATTAGTATAAGAATTTAATTTAATTTTATTTCTAAGCAATTTTTAGAATTTCTTGTAACAGAATTAAATTTTTTGTAATTCAATAGCTTAAAATTTTACTCTTTTAGAAATTCCTTTACAAACTGTTATATTTAAACGTGTATCTATTTTTGAATTTATTTTTCTAACAGTATTTCTTCGATAAACAAACGTGGGGTAATCTAAAGCATTTTTCGTAGTTTTATTTGTTTCATTGAGATTTACGGCTGTAAAACTTTTTAAATCAAAGCCTGAAATTGCAAACAACAACAGCTACAACAACATACCATTGAGTATTACAACCAACTGTAAATATGCTAAAATAAATTTAAGAATGTTTTTTTTAGCCTGTTCAGGCATATGGACTTTAAACAAAATGACCGTTTGTTCGTTTAGTTGGTTAGTTAGTTGCCTGTTTCTACTTTAGTTTGCTACGCATTTAAATATGTGTACGTACAAGTGTGGGGGGAATTTTTATTAGAAAAATTTATACACATCGCCACCGCCAAGTAGAGCCGCCTTTAGAAGCAAGAATTTGTCGCCAGCATAGCAAAGATAATGCTAGACCATGCCGCCACTCCATTCACTTACTCAGCACGTTAACGATGTTATTTACTGCATAATAATTACGCAATCATATATGAGCGAGTGTGTATAACACACAAACACACTATAGGCTTTTCTATATTTAATATGCTTTTGATTATAGTCCATTTTATTATACGCATTTTTTTTTTTTTTTTTTTAATGACTAAACTTTATTAAAATAAGTTTCTTTTATTTTTTTGTTCTTTGCATTCTCTATTTACAGGCAAATGTGTGTTTTATATCAAAAAACTCAAAACGAAAAAAAAAAACAAAATGCAACACACAAATTGCCACTAAATCATTTCCGTCACAAATACGCTGTTCAAGCATATTAAAAACAACTCCTTTTCCCCTGGGCCAATAAAAACTACACCCCTTCTTACTCTCACTAAATTGTTTAGACTCATAATGAAGGAATTTGTTTTGGCCACAGAAAATGAGTCATTAACCAGATAAAGCTCTAACCAAGCATAAAGAAAAATTAATTGTTAATTTATTAAATAAAAAAGAGACTTTAACTTTAATTATTATAAAAGAACAAGAAATCAATTAAAATTAATCTTAAATTTTCCACTAAAATTTTTTGTTACCACTTTTTTATTCAAAAAATTTCCGTCATAAATTTTTACAAAATAAAAATTCTTTTTTTCTAATTTCTTAAAAATTCCTATTTATTTCTTTAACCTATTTTTGCTGTTTTAACGACATCAACCCGAGAAAAAAAACAGAATATTAATTTTTAACAAGATTTTTGCATATTTTTATCTTCATCATAAAAATTTTTCTTTTTTTTATGAAATTAGAACACTTTTGACTTCGTTTAAAATAATTTTATTTTTTTGGCTCTTGCTTAAGGAACTTTTGAAGCAAAAGAGACTGTTGCCAAATTGTGGCCGTACAACTACAACAAATTTGTAATGACAAGCATGACGTTTAATGAGTTTTATTTTTTTTTTTAGATTTTTTTTGTAAAAACACGTTGCACAAAATTACTTTTAATTACCTCATAGTTGTTTAAAATTAAAGCAGACAGACGTAAGAAAAAAGAAAGAAAAATACATCACCCTTTTAATAAGGTGCTGAGGACACAAATATTTTATATTTTTCGAAAAATAAATGAGCGGACAATCAAAAAAAAAAATGTCTCTAATAAGACGCAAATAAATAAACCAGCAAACGATATGGAAACAAAACTTGTATTTTAGATTATTTAATTTTTATTACTACATTTGTCCCTAAATTTGAGTACTAAATATTTCAAAATAAAATTTTTAGTACTAGAATTTTAGTAGTAAATTTTGCGTACTAAAATTATAGTAGTAAATTTTTAGTACTAAAATTTTTGTAGCAAATTAGTACTAAAATTATAGTAGTAAATTTTTATTATTAAAATTGTAGCAGTAAATTTTTAGTACTAAAATTTTTGTAGTAAATTATTAGTACTAAAACTTTAGTAGTAAATTTTTTGTACTAAAATTTTCGTAGTAATTTATTAGTACTAAAATTTTATTAGTAAATTAGTACTAGAATTTTAATAATAAAATTTTAGTACTAAATTTTTAATAGTAAATTTTTAGTACTAAAATTTTCGTAGTAAATCACTAGTACTAAAATTTTAGTAGTAAATTTGTAGTGCTAAAATTTTAATAATACATTTTTAGTACTAAAATTTTAATAGTAAATTTTTAGTACTAAAATTTTAATAGTAAATTTTTAGTACTAAAATCTTAGTTCTTATGTATTACATTTGCAAAACTAATTTATTGTACTAAATAATTAGTAATAAATTTTTGAAATAACATTTTTTTTACGAAATTTTTTGAACTAAATATTTAATACTAAATTTTTAGTACTATGTTTTTAGTACATAATATTTAGACATAAATTTATTGGTTTTAAATTTTTAGCACTTACTTAATTTCTTAGCAATAAATTTTTAGTACTAAATTTTTAGTACTAAATATTTAGCACAAAATTTTAGTACTAAATTTTAATACTGAATTTTAAGAAATAAATTTTTTAGTGCTAAATTTTAGTATCTACTGAATTTTTTAGTACTACATTTTTATTACTGAATTTTCAGAACTAAAATTTTACTTCTGATTTTGAGTACGAAATATTTAGCACTAAATTTTAATACTGAATTTTTAGTACCAAATACTTAGCACTAAATTTTAGTGTCCACTGAATTTTTTAGTACTAAATTTTTATTACTGAATTTTTAGCACTAAAATTTTAGAACAGATTTTTTAGTGCTAAATTTTTAGAAATAAATTTTTTAATGCTAATTTTTAGTACCTATTTAATTTTTAGTACTAAATTTTTGCTACTGAATTTTTAGATTTTTTTAGTACTAAATTTTTTAATAAAATATTTTACTTAATTTTTTAGTACAAGATTTAGTACAGAATAAATTTTTAGTACCAAACTTTTTGTACTTAATTTTTTAATAATAAATTTTTAATACCAACAATTTTTGAACTTTTTTTTATTAAATTTGTTGTACTAAATTTTTAATACTAAAAATGTTTAAATCTATACTACTACGATTTAGTACTAAATTTTTGGAACTAAGTATTTGGAACTAAATTTTTTGTACTAAAGTTTAAGTACTAAATTATATAGTACATAATTTTTTGTATTAAATTTTTAGTTAGAACCTAGTAATAATATATACAATATATGCAAAACAATAACACTGAGTCACTGCAATGCTTTTATATATGTTTGTGTGTGTATATTTTTAATAATTTTCTCATATTTTTACCTATAACTCGTTTGTTTATTGACCGATATGGTTAATTCAAAAACCAAAATTTTAGAAAAATATTTACAACAGGTTTGTACAAAAACGAATTCCGAAGCTTATATAGAAGCTTCACAAAGTTCAAAGATGTGTTTCGACCGATATCTCAGTTACTAATGAAGCGATTTTATTCATTTGTTCCGCAAAAACAAAGTCGCTAACTTATATAAGGACTTTCGTTTTTAGGGGCCTTTTCGGTTTTTTGGCTATGTCTAGTCCATTGTTACACCGATTTTATTAATTTTGTCATTGTAAGGAATATTCCCTATAATTTGATGTATAAAACATATATATCCGATAACTGGGGCTTTCTAAAAACAGATTTCAAAAGACAGTCGGGCATCGTTATATCAAGTTCCTTATCAATAAGGATCCATAAAATATATACTTTTTGGGTTCATAGATGAATATTGTAAAAATTGCAAACGGAATGGCAAACTTATATATAATAGATTTGAGTACTAACTTTTTAGTACTTAATTTTTCATTTTACGTATGTAGTACTAAATTTTTAGCACAAAATTTTCACATAAAGTTTCTAGTACTAAATGGTTGGTACAGCTTTGGTACTAAATTTTTTGTAAAAAAATTTTTAGTGTTTTTAGTACTAAACTTTTAGTACTAATTTATTAGTACTAACTTTTTAGTACAAAAAATTTAGTACAACATTTTTGGTAATAATTTTTTAGAACAAAATATTTATACTAATTTGTTAGTACTAAATTTTTAGTACTATATTTTTAAACCAAATATTTACAAATGTATTTTTATGCAAAATTTTTAGTATCAATTCTTGAGTATTAAATTTTTAGTACTAAATTTTCAGTACTAAAAGTTTAGTACTGAATTTTTAGTATTAAACTTTTAGTAATAAAATGTTAGTACTAATTTTTTAGCACTAAACCTTTAGTAGTAATTTATTAGCACTAACATTTTAGTAAACAATTTTTAGTACTAATTTTTAGGTACGAAATGTTTATACTAAATTTTTATTACTAAATTTTTAATATAAAATTTTTGGTACCAAATTTTTATTACTATATACTTTTGTATCAAATATTAAGGACTAAATTTTAGTACAAAGTTCTTAGAATTAATTTTTTATTACTAAATTTTTAGAATTAATTTTTAGTACTAAATTTATAGTTCTTTTTTAGTATTAAATGTTTAGTACTTAAGTTTTAGTATTAAATTTTTATTACTAAACTTTTAGCAGTCATTTTTTAGTACTAACCTTTTAGTATAAAATTTTTAATACTACATTTTTGGTACTAGTTTTTTATGTTATATTTTTTATCCAAATATTTAGAACTAAATTGCTAATATTATTTTTTTATTATTAAATGCTAAAAATAAAGCTTTTAGTACTAGTTTTTAGTACTAAATTTGTTACAAAATTTTTACTACTAAATTTTAAGTTCAAAATTTTTTGTTCTAAATTTTTAGGACTAAATATTTGGATGTATAGTTTTAGTACTTCATCTTCGATACCAAATTAAAACATTTTTTGTTTTTCAATATCAAAGATTTTCGCACTAAATTTTTTTGTACAATTCTCAGTACAATTTTTTACTACTAAAATGTTTGTGTTAAAAATTAAGTACAAAATGTTTAGAACTAAAATTAGAATTTTCAGAACAAAATTTTGAGTATAAAATTATTAACACAAAATTTTTTGTAGACAATTTTTTGGACTAAACATTTAGTATTAAATTTTTAGCATTAAATTTTTAGTACTTGTTATTTATTAAAAAGAAAAAATTAGTTTAAAATATTAAATACCAAATTTTTGACACTAAATTTAAGGTGTTAAATTGAAGTGGAATATTTGAAGCTTACATTTTTTGTTAGTAACTTTTAGAAATGTTTAATATCAATAACTTTTAGTTCACAATTTGTTTGCTGGGTTACTATATTCATGCACCACTCAAAAACTAATGATTGTAGGCCAGTGGAAAATTTTTTGTTATTGTTGTTGTTGATGTGATATTTTTATATACAATATATAAAAATTTATTTCATTTTGTTTAAAGACACAACACAAAATAAATTAAAAAAGTATAAAAATAAATTATATTTTTAAATAACATGCAATTTTGCACAGTGATTGAGTGACTGACTCTTGTTGGCTGTTTGGTTGCGCACCAACAACAGCAAGCACTCTGCTTTAAAGCACCTAAAATTGAAACAACAACAACGAAGTAGCAACAGCATACAAACATACGTTAAAAATCCAAAAAGAATGAACAACCAACAAGAACATGAACCAACAAGCAAAACCTACCTCACTAAACAAAATATTTTTAACCACAACAACAACAAAAAATAATACATTTTTATTTGTATGGAAAAACCGAATAACGTCACGAATATATTAAAAAAGGAAATGAAACTTTGTTGTTGTTTTTTTATTTTTTATTTATTTCTTTCGTTTTGTTTCATTTTGTTAGCGAGTTTTTTATTAACAAAAAAATATTTTGTTCTGATTTTGAGCTTTGTTGTTGTTAATAATAATGCATAATAATACATGTTGTATAATTTGTTGTTGTTTATTTTCAAGTAGGCCTTACTAATATAATGACTGAGTAAATGACTGACTGACTGACTAACTAACTACCAAGTAATAAATAGTTAGTTAGTCTCATTCGTAAGAAATAGACAGAAAAAAAAACATATTTCTTTCATACATGAAGTTTTAATACTTAGTTTTAGGTCTACAACGATCTTTTTAGTACTTTACAGTTTGTGTAAATAAGTGTCTTATCATTTATACAGACGTAACACATAGAAATTTACATGCCTATTTAAGTATGTGTACATGAATATAAGTCTATGTGTGTATGAATGTGTATTTATGCATTTAAACTTGTAGGTCGTAAGCGGTCGTTGGTTTACAATTTTATTTTGTTATTTTTGTGTAATATAAGCTTCAATTTATTTCCACATACACATATGCACTTGGTTTACATGCTCAGGCACAAACTAAAAATCAAAAAAAAAAAAAAATATATGTAAAAACTACAACAACAATAAATAGAATTGAGTTTATGTGTTTTTGTTGGTATAGTTGCAGCTACTTTTTGTTCATACTTAATAGCAAATCAAGAGAAATGCAAAAAATAGCAGCAAAAAACTGCTAATAAGTCAATGAACTTTGGCTAAGTACAGTGAGTGAGAAAAATATGCTTTGGAAATTTGAAAAATAAGAAAGCAAAAATAGCGCACGATTAAAACTACAAATTTAGTACTAAACTTTAAGCGCCAGAAATTATGTACTAAAAATTTAGCACTCAAATTTCAGCATCAAAATTCTGTACGAAAAATTTTGCAAATTTTTGTAACCAAAATTTTAGAATTTTGTTTTTTGTACTAAATTTTTAGAACCAAAAACTTTGTTCTAAAAATTTAGTGCGAAAAATGTAGTATTTATAATTTGCTGTTAAAAATTTAGTACTAAAAATTTAGTATTAAAGATATAGTACAAAAAATTTAGCTTTAAAAATTTAATACAAAAATCTAGTACTCAAAATTAAAATTTAGTACTAAAATTTAGTACTAAGAATTTAGTACTAGAAATTTAGTACTAGAAATTTAGTTCTAAAAATTTTATACCAAAAAATGTATATAAAAATTTAGTACTAAAAGTGTATTACAAAAAATTTTGTAGTAAAAATTTAGTACAAAAAATTTAGTATTTTAAATTGAATGCTAAAAATTAAGTAACAAAAAGTTAGTAAAAAATGTTGTGCTAAAAAATTAGTACGCGGAAATTAGTCCTTTGTAAACATTTTGTACTAAAAATACCTTAAAAACTTAGTGCTGATAATTTGGTTCTAAAAATTTAGTTCTAAAAATTGTTAATAAAAATTTAATACCTAAAATTCAGTACTAAAAATTCATTACTAAGAATTTTGTACAAAAAATTTGATAACAAAGATTTTCTACTAAAAATTGAATACTAAAAACAATTTCTAAAGGAAATTAAGTTGCAAAAATTTTGTGTTAAAATCACAAAAATTTGGTACTAGAAACTAAACACTAAGAATTTTTTTCTAGAAATTTATATTTAGTAATAAATTTAGTACTAAAAATTCAGAACTAAAAAGTATGTACAAAATATATGGCAACAAAAATTAGGTACTAAAGACTACGAAAATTGAATGCTAAAAATTTAATTCAAATATTTTTCATTAAAAATTTGGTACTAAAATTTTAGCTATAGAATTGAGTACTAAAAAATTTTGTTCTAAAATTTTGATTTAGTACTAAAAATTAAGAACCAAAAATTATGTACAAAAAATGTGGTACTATAAAATTAGTACTAAAAATTTAGCACTAAAGATTGTGTACTGAAAGTTTAGTACTAAAAATTTTATTCTAAAAATTTAGTACTTTATTTTTTGTACTGAAATTTAATATTACAACTTTATTACTAAAAATAAAGTACTTAATATTAGTACTAAATTTTTTTCCAAAACTTTTGATCTAAAAATTTAGTAAGTACTAAAGATGTAGTACTAAAAATATTGTACTAAAAGTTTTGTACTAAAAGTTTAATACAAACAAATTTTGTTCAAATTGCTTAGTAAAAATTTAGTTTAAAAAATGTTTCGTTTAAATTTTTGTTCTAAAAATTTAGTACTAAAAATGTGTACTTAAAATTTTGCACTAAATTTTATTAGTATAAGTTTATTACCAAAAATATAGTAAGTCCAGTGCTAAAATCTCACTATTAAAGATTTAGTACTAGAAATAAAAAATACCAAAACTTTAGTACTAAAAATATTGTACTAAAAAAAAATTTGTATTAAAATTTAGTGCTAAAATTTTAGTATCAAAGATATAGTAGGAAAAATTTAGTACAAAAATTTGTTAATAAGAGTTTAACACAAAAATTTTGTACGATAGATTTAGAACTAAAAATTAGTAAAAAAATTTAGTACAAAAATTTAGTACTAAAAATTTAGCATTACAATTTGACAATTAAATTTTTAATAAAATTTTAGTACTAAAATTAGCGTTTAAATTTTTTTTTTTAAATTAGATCCTAACAAATTTAGTTCCAAACAGTTGATCACAGTTTGAATATTCCAATTCTGTAGATCTCTTTAAATTTCAAAAATTATTCATTCAATTAAAGTTTAAACACATTCTTTAACTAATCAAAAAATTACACCATCTTTTATTTATACACTTAACTCACTTAAAAGAAAGAAATAAACACTCAATTATTAAAAAAAAAAAAAACATAATAAACTGTTAACATGTGTCACTTACACATTAAAAATTTATGCATAATTCAAATTAAATGCATAAATAGTTATATGAGCAAAATACCAAATGAAATATACAACAAAAAAAATTATATGAATTCATCATAATAATGCAAAAATAAAACACACAACCATACACATATTTATAAATGCATACATATGAAAACACTTGGTTCTTTGCCTATAAATGACGAAAACGGCAATTTTAACGAAGATGACAACGACAGCAAAGACGATGAGGTTTGTTAATGATGATAGGATGATGGCGATGTTGTTGTTGATGACGATGACGATGACAACGACAACGATTGAGTTCATCTTTATGAGTTTGTCATGTATGTGTGTTTGTATGCACGAGAGTGAGTAGCTCGGTGCGTATGTGTATTTTTTTGAATTTATGCATTTCTTTGTAAATTTTGCTCATATATTCATTATAGTACCATGTTATGAATTTTTTTGTGTATTATTGTTTTTGTTCAAAAGAAAATATTCTTATTAGAATGTATAAGTTGTATTGTTGTTGTAGTATTTTTGCGAGTGAATTATATGCAAGTATGACGACAACGTTAATAATGTGTGTATGATGATTGGGGGTTTATTTTGTTGTAGTTTTTGTTGTTGTTGTCTGTAGAATGTTATATGCGTAAGTGTTGGTGGGTTTGTGTGTTTCGATACTTAACTAAAGGTTGTTGACCACTACAATGGGTAATTGGGTTAAATAAGAGGACTGATAAGCTTATAATGAAAAAAAATTATAGAAACAGAAATAAATATTGTAAATAATTATGAAATAAAAATGTAATTAATAATAAACACCAACACTAAGAAAAAAAGGGGCACATAATTTTTAATAAAAAACAACAACTACACTTGAAAGTAGGAAATACACACACACACTGGTTGATTGGACAAAACTGATGGATGATGGTTTTAACATACAAACGATGAACTAAAAAACAACAACAAAGAATATTCTAGAATTAATGGAAAATTAAAAGGGAATAAAGTGAATTTTTGGGAGGAAATATTACAAAAAATATTTCAAAAATACCAAATTTAAAGAAATATAAATTATAAAAATTTAAATTTCCAACAAATTTTTGAATTGAAAACTGTTAAAATAATTTTAAAATTAAAATTAAAAATTTTATTTATTAAAAATAATAATGATAATAATAATAATTATTATTATAATAATTTTTGATTGCTTAAAATTTTAGAAATGTCGAACATTTTTAAAAAATTTAAATTGTAAAATTTTGTTTTTTTTTTTATTAAAAAATCAAAATTAATTATATATAAAATTAATTAAATTTGTTTTTAAACCTTCTGGGAAATTTTTCCCTCAGCCTAAATTCTCATTTTATTTTTTCTTCAATCATTTCCTAGTACCTTTCTTTATATAGTCTATAATTTTTTCTTTTTGGTCATCATTTCCTTTCCAACCAATTTCTATTATTTCATTATATTAGAAAAAAACCAACAAATTATTTTTTGCTTGTGCGCATGACTTTAACGATTTTGACTCAAACAATTTTTTTTGTTAGCTAAAAAAAATTTTCACTCAAAATGCATTTTCTTGCTTGCCTTGCATATATAGCTTATTGTTGTTGGTGGAGTTGTTGTACAATTTATTGTACTATTTTTGTAGTGCACATAATTTGTTTTTTTTTTTATATACTTTTTATTTTGTTGCAAGTATTACGTTGAGGTTATTGAACGCCAGCGACCTAAACTTTGGCTGACTGGCTGGTTCGTTGGTTTGCTTTTTATTTTATTTATTTTTTTTTCTTTAGATTTTTTACAATTGAGTCTTTCTAAATATGCGAATGTTTTGGCTGACTAAATGGCTGGCAAATAGAAACAATTGAAATGACAAAAAAGAATAATAATAATAGTAAATTCCGAAAAGCGGGAAATTTTTTTTTAAAGTTTTTAATAAAATAATGAAATAGGAATAAGGAATTTTTAATATTTCATAAAATATTTTAAAATAATTTGTTTTCAATTCGAAAAATTCAATTTTTTAAACTATTTCCAATTTTTCCCAATATTTTATTAATTTGATCATATTTTCTTAAAACAACTTTGGTAATTTTTGAACACTCATCAAAATTATTGTTACATTGTTTGAAACTACTTTACATAAATTTTAATATCAAGCTTAACAGATTTTTCCACTATTTAGTGACACTTAGTAATGCTATCGGTCCTTCCGTCTGTCTTTCACAAAACTTTTTAATTTTCCAAAAATATTCTAGCAACAGTTTGTTTACCGAACACTGATTATAATTTACTTCATATTATTTAAAAACACTTTACATGTTTACTAATTTTAAACTGAACTGATCCTTCCATTTATTAAATATAGTATGCAAGAACGTCTGTCCTTCCGTCTGTCTTTAATATTTTTTAAATATTTTATTTTATTTATTTTTTTTTTTGTAATTTTATGATTTCCAATTTCTTATATATTTTAAAACATTTGATCACAATTGAAACTATCTTGTTTACATCCATTTTATAAAAACTTTTATATAACAGTAAAATGATCGAGGTATTTATTAAAAATATTCCATCATAATGTATGTCCTTCCGTCTGTCTTTTAAGAGATTTTGAAAATTAAATTATGTTTTTGTTTAATATATTGAACATTTTAATTTTATTGTTGAAAAGTTTTTTACATAAGCTTTCATTACAAGGTAAAAAGTTTCTTCTATTTGCTAAAGTTATTTCTTAAGATTTTATGTGCTTCTTTGTGTCTTTTATGGGATTTTTTTGCAATTTTATCATCTTTTTCCATAAACTTGTTGAAGTATTTCAAAACTTCGATCACATATTCTAATTACCTTATTTAAAGCTTTTTTACACAAGCTTTCAGATAATAGTAAATGGATCGATCGATTTGTTAAAATTATTCCGTTAGAGTATCCATTTCTGTCTACCTTTTTTAGGATTTTTAAAAATTTCTTTTATATTTGTTAATTTTCCTAAACAAATAAATGTAACTGGTTTTGTTGTCTCAAAGCTTTCTTATAATTACATATCTGAAAGCTGCTTAAAGTTTGTTTCAATTTGCCTCAAATTAAATATTATGGTATATTCCAAAAATTTTATATGTAGCTGTCCGTCAGTCTGTCCTGGTTTTTATTTTTGTTACAATTTTTTTTTTACTTTATAAGTTTTTATAATCTTTCATTTTAGGACTTATAAAGGCTTTTTAAGACTTCCAGGTTTAAGAGCAAACTATATAGTTTAAAAGCTCTTTTCAATTATTGTAGTATTATTTAAAATTGCTTTCTTTACTCGTTAAATTATATGCTTAAACTTGTCCGTCAGTCCGTCCTGGTTTTAATTTTTTTTTTTTTTTTTAATTTTTAATTTTTTAAAACTTTCAGATTTAAGAGTAAACTATATAGTTTAAAAGCTCTTTTAAATTATTGTAATATTATTTTAAATAGATTCCTTTACACGTTAAATTATATGCTTAAACTTGTCCGTCAGTCCGTCCTGGTTTTAATTTTTTTTACATTTTCTTACTCTATTATTTTTTTTTTTTTAATTTTTAACTTTAAGACTTATTAGAACTTTTTAAGATGCTCGATTTTAAATCTAAACTATATGCTTTTAAGACTTTTTTAACGACTTTAATATGATTTCTAACTGATTTCTTTAGTCGTCAATTGGGTTCCGCCATACTTATAATTATTTTGTAATTTATTATGTGACTTATTTGATGACTTGTTGCAGTTTATTCTTTTATATCTGTTTATGTTTAAGTTATATTGTTAAAAAGCTCTTAATATTTACTTTAATTTAAATCTAAACAAAACCTTGTAGGATCAAAAATCATTGCAAAAATGTGTCTGTCCTTCTGTCCGTCTTAACTAAAAATTTAAAATTTTTTTTATTTATTGAATTTTTCTAAAAGTATAATTAAATTATTTCAAATCACTTAAAAATTGAAAATTTTAAATCATTTTTAATTACTTTATGAAGGGTCATTGATATTTTATGTCAACATTTTAAAATCTGTTTAAACAAATTATTATTATTCGCACAGAAAATTTGTGACATGTGTTGATAGATTAAGACAAAAAAAAAACTCTCATAAACAATATACGTTTGCTTATTTTTGCCAAAAAAAAAAAAAAATAATAATTAAGAACAAAAATATTAAGAAAAAAAAAAACAAAAAACATAAAATATTTTATGAGTCATTCGTATTAAAATAAAAGAAATAAATAAATTGAATTGATTTCGTTATTATGCAATTCAAAACGCCCTAAATATTCATAAAGTTAACAAACATAAGAGACAGAATATAAAACAAAAACCAGGTGCTTAAAAGCCTTAACCAAACAACAACCAACCAACACTATTCAAAAAAAAAGAATTGTTTTAAATAAAATTCAAGTGTAAGTGTGTACGTTTTAAATATTTTTTTGAACGAAAAACTTTATTTATTATGTTGGAGTTTCAGATAACAAAAAGCCAACACAAATCATTATTTGGTTTGTTTGTTGGTATGTATTTTGGGTAATTTTTGCATGACTCACTTAATAATAAATATATATATATATACATACATATAACGCATTTTTGTGTGATTTAATTTAAATCAACATACGCATACATTTAGAGAAAAATCCAAACAAGTTTTTTCTATAGAATTTTCAGGCCTTTGGCTTTTTGTAAATAATATATAAATGTATCTAGATATGTTTTTAGCAAACTTAAAAGTTCATTAAACTCTTAGGCAGTTGACTTTGTTACAATTTTACTTGCAAAAAAAAAAGTCTTAAAACAAACACCAAATGAAAGAAATAGAAAAAAAAACTTGATTTACCAATGGTATTAATAAAAATTAAAAATTAAAAAAAAAAAAATACAAAACAAAAGCTTATTAAGATAAATACTACAGTAATAAAGTTATAAATACAACAAAAACAACAAACTTTAAGTATTTTAAAAACTTAAAAATTTTTAATTCATTTTTTCAACAAAACTTAATAAAAATTAAAAATCTGAAGAAACTGAAATTTAACTCATTTAGAATTAAAACGATAAAAAAAGATATATAGATATGATACCCTACACCATTGTGTACGAGCATAAAAATTCGGTAAGGGGACTTATATTACAACAGTTACCAATTTTACTAAATGTAAAATGAAATATAGAAATACAGAATAAAGCGTTGATATTAACATCTAGATAATTTTATGCACTATAGGGCGATTCCTGAAAGTGTTCATATGGGAGCTATGGTAATTTATGGACTGATTCTCATAAAATATGGCAATGTTGTTTCTACTTACATAAAACTTATTTGTGTAGAATATTAAATTGATACTAATATTCGTATGGGATTTAAAGACATTAAAATGATTTTCGAAAGAGGAGTTTATACGAGAGCTATGGTCAATTGTGTACCGATGTTCATAAAATTTGATTGATACTTGTACGGAACTTCTGTGCACCGAATTTTATTAAAATATTCTTATTTTTAAGGTATTTTTGAGTGTTTAAACTCTACTCCGGGGGGATATTTGTATGGGGGCTAGGTGAAATAATGGACCGATCAAAACCAATTTGAATAAACTTCGTCCTTGGTATCATAAAAGTACCACGTGCCAAATTGCATTGAATTATCTTTAAAATTGCGACCAGTACTTTGAGCACAAGGTTTACATGGACAGCCAGCCAGACGGACGGACGGACAACGTTATCGTAAGATCGATTTAAAAAGTGATTCTGAGTGTTAAAAAACTTTTTCTATTTGTTACAGACATCAGCAGAAACGCATAATACCCCAACCAAATATGGTGGTGTAGGATATAATAAAAAAGATAGACAGAAGGACGCATATCCTAGCTTTAGAAGGAAAGGCCAGAGAAAAATAATTTTAATTTCAAATAAAAGTAAATTTAAATAGTTTTTAGATAGTTGAATATTATGGAGCTAAATAGTTTGAAAAAAAACTAATGATAAAATAACAAAAACAGATGGAATGACGGACAACTTAGCTTTAAAGCGTAAAGTGTGAGTAACTCATTTTACTTCAGATAAAAAAGTAAATTTTATTATCTTTAAGACTAGTTATTTAAAATAAAGTTTAAAAGTTTAGAACTATTTAAAAAAATTCTTTGAGGAAAAATATTAAAAATAAAATATTAGTAAAATAAAGAAAAAATCTTAGAAAGGAAGGCCGGAAGGACAGACATTTTAGCATTAAAATTTAAAATCTAAGATAATTAAAATTAACTTGAAATTAAATCAAATATAAAGAGGTTTCAAACTATGTAATGTAAGTTTAATGTAGTCAAATAAAATATCTAAAAAAAATAAAATTAAAAAAAAAATATTTATATAAAATATTTAATAAAATACAGACGGAAGAACGGACAAATTTGTATAAAAATAATAAAGTTTAGAAAACTAAATTGAACATAAAATCATAGTACATAATAAAGACCTTGAGATCATATAAACAAAAGTTCTTAAAAGTAAAAAAGAAAAATTGTGAATTTCTATCTTTTTTAAAGTCACATATTTTTCCTTTTAAACACTTTCTTTTCTCATCACCAGCAGTTTTCCTTCAACTTTTTACAAAACAATAAGAAAACAAAACTATGTGACCAGCTGAGTTCATTCAACTCTCTTGTAACATTTTATTTTTCCATTTCCCTTTTTCCCAATTTGTTATTGTATAACGTTGCTACTTCTGCTGTTAACCCCTTAATTTGGCATAATGACCAATCTATATTCTTGCCATAAAATAAAAAGGAAGAAAAAGGAAATTGCAAAATTTAGCTTTCCTTGTAAATGTATTTTAAAAACAGCACAACACAACCAATATTCATGTAAAATCACTATTTTTAAGGTTACATAGTCATGTAAAGCAATGCCCTCTCCCCCTCCCCCTTTAACAACCCTTTTTTCAAAAAGAATACGAGCAAGAAAAACTCTTGTTAGTTTGAAAAGCTCTTAGCAACACCATATTTATAAAAACACCCCGGCCAGTCAAGCATGCATGCCAGCCAACATGTATGCAGCCGAGCCAATACTACGAATCCAACTAGCCAATAAACGTTCGAGAACGAAGACTAAACGTTCGCAAAACGAATCGTTCTATACAAAAATTAACTTCGTGCAAGCTTTTTTTTCTGCAAACTGCATACAAGTTAGAGAGCTGCTTTTAGATGCTTTGCTCTGCTTTTGTTACAGATGCAGTAGCAGCTAAATAAAAAAGCTGCTGCATGCTATATGTGTAAGAGTATGTGTATATATGTGTGCTGTAGTTAAAGAGCTCTGACGGTCATTGAACGTTAAGTCGGTCAAAGCAAACAACAACCCCTGGCTGCAAAAAAAAAACCAAAGCTAAACTGAACTGAACTCTATCAATATGAAAATTAGCACACTGAACTTTAATGACATCAAAGGTATGAACGGCGAACAGCAACAACAACAACAAAAGCTACACAAAACAACAACCATAAAGGGCTCTTGAGAAGACACACATTTTGTTTTTTTTTTTTTTTTTTTTTTGTAATATAAAAAGCAATTATTAGAAAGATGGAAGCAGGGAGGAAAGGGAGATTTGACTAATAAGAAGTAGAAGAAAGCTAAAAATATTTAAGGCCATAATTTGGAAAAGTTTACCCCATAGTGCCCCAAAATTATTTTCAATCATTTTAACTTAAAAATTAAAAGAAGTATAAATGAATAAAGTTAATTAGACGGTTTTGCTTGAGAGTGTCTTTTTAATTAAAAAGCTTATTAAAGCTTCAGTGAAAAGCTTTTCGAAACTTAAATTTTATATGATTTATGATTAAAAGCAAAGCTTAAATATGATCAAAACAAATAAAGGTAACAAAAATAAAAAATAAAAAAAAAGAATTATGAAGCAAAAAGAGGTTTGCCGCAATTTTATTTTTTTTTTTTAACTTTTCTTTAAGCTTTAGTTGAAAAAGCCAGGATTTTAAAACTTTTTGTAAATTTTCCTTGAGGTCTGAAGCAATTTCCCAACAAAATTCAATTGAATCGGTTGGAAATTAACAAAGTTGCAGTAAGATAATTATTTTATTACATATAAAGCTTTTAAAAACATTCTTATATTAAAAGCTTAAAAAAAGCTTTATTAAAAGCTTGAGAAACTTGAAATTTGTTAGGCATAATCTTTATAATTAAAACTTTAATATGACAAAATATTTAGCTTATTTTATATAACAACAAAGTTATAAATTAATAAATATTAAAGAAAGATTTTGATTCTGTTTTTTTTTTTTTTTTTGCATTGAAAGCCTAAAAAGCTATAGGAGAAGCTTAAGACACTTGAAATTTGTTACACCTAATATTTATAATTAAAAGCTCAATGTGGCAAAAAAGTCGTAAAACATTAAAAATAAAAGGAAGATTTCGATTAAAAAAAAAAAAAATATATATTTTAAAAGCTTTTTGATCTCTTAATAAGCAGACATGGGCTTTAAATTCTTGGGATATTTTCTTTAAGAACTAGAGATATTTTTCTATCGAAAATCAATCGGTTAGCTTTAAGTGTATTTTGGGGTCTTTAAACTTTGAAGGACTATAACGCTTAAAGTAAGCAGCTTAGGAAGCTGAAATTTTTCTAAAATATTTACTAGACTTTAAAGTTTCCTATAGAGAAAAAATATGCTTAACAGGTTTAATATTACTGGAGTTGAGAGTTAATAAATTGGGACTTTTTAATTAAAAATGCATATAACTCCTAAAATAAAGGTCTTATGAAGCTAAAATTTGTTTAAAAATTTTATTAGACTTAACAAAAGTTTATTATTGAGTAGAACAAACTTAATAAGTTAAATAATATAAGAGTTTGGTGATTATAAATCTTTTAAAGCAATTTAGCAGTTTTATGATTTTTTTAAAAATAAAGAGTCTGTAACTTCTAAAAGAAGGCGCTTAGGAAGCTTAGACTTTAAAGTATTTTATGGAGGAAACAAAGCTTAAGACAAGACAATGCTTAATAAAAACAAGAATTGAGAGATAATAAATATTTTAAGGCAAATTTAGCTATTTTTGTGACTTTTGAAAGGAAAGTACCTATAACTCCTAAAGTTAGGAACATAGGAAACTAAATATATGCTTAATAGGTTAAATAATACAAATGTTAAGAGTCAATAAATATTTAAAAGGAATTTAGATATTTTTTCATCACTTAAACTTAAAGAGCCTATAACTCCTAAAGTAAACGGGTTAGAAAACTGAAGTTTAACGCAAATGTTGCTAATATAATAAAGTTTCTTAGAAAGAAAAATGAACCTCGTTGGTTTAATAACACAGGAATTAGGAGATAATAAGCTTTTTAAATAACTGTGGCTATTTTTTGCAATTTTAAATTTAAAGTGCTTATAACTCCCAAAGTATTGGGCCTAGGGAATTCAAATTTAAAATAAGCTTTTGTTATATCATTAAGTTTATTATAGAGCAAAATAAGCTACATGAGTTTAATAACACAAATATTAGGAGACAATAAGTTTTGTAAGGTATTTTAGTCATTTTTGAAGTTTTAAACTTAAAGAGTCTCTAACTCCTAAACTTAGGGTCATAGTTAGTTAAAGTTTTGTGGAAGTATTTGTTATATATTATATTTTATTATAAAATAAAATAAGCCATTTTCGTTTAATATTAAAAAAAATTAGGAGACAATAAGCAATTTAAAGCAATTTTGCTATTATGGGTACTGTTAAGATTTAAAAGCCTATAAATCCAAAAGTAAAAGACTTAGGCTGATAAAATTTTACAAATATAATTTTCATACATAGAAGATAATAAAAACAGGCCAAAACACCTTATGATTTTGAAATTAAAACAAAATGGAGGCAATAAAATGCTTAAAAAAATTAAGATTTAATATTATTTTATACTTTTGTCATGTTAGAAAAAGCATTATAACTCTTAAATAAAAGGGACTAGATAATTGAAATTCTGCACAAATATTTGGTATACATAGCAGACTTTATTTATATAATATCATGAATATACGTTATATATAAAAAGAGTTATGAAATGATAAGCTTTTTTAACTTAATTTATTTTTTGTTTTTTTTTTTTCTTATCTCTATTTCATGCCTCATATTAAGCATTTTTCTAGATTTTTCTACCCTCTTACGGTATGTGTTTTCAACAAAACTGAAACAAAAGGTTATTTTAGTTTAAAGTCCTCAATTTAAACGTAACACACAACAATTGGGTGGCAAGCAGGCAGGCAGGCAGGCAGGCAGGCACACAGGCTAGTAATCAATCATTCAGTCAAAAAGGCAAGCATTTACACTGACTGACAACAGTAGTGGTTGGTAAAGGCAGACTCAGCCGATTTGAGTATAAAAACTATATGTATATTTTTATGAGGAAAAATAAATTGAACAAAAAATGTATAGGAAAAAAAAAGAAAGAAAGAATATTAAACTAGAAAAGAGAAGGGAGAGAAGAGAAAGAAGGGATACAGATTAGTAGACACAGTGTATTACAAACAGCAGGCAGCTGTTAAAAACATACACCATGAGTATGTAATGCTAACACTTAAACATATAAACATTTCCGTTTTACACACTTACAAGCGTACTCACGCACTTTATTTCTATTTATTACGAGTACCTTTAGGAACATTTAATAATGATTTGTCAATAATTATTTTTTGTTCAAAAATATACAATAATTTTCGACAAAATATTTTTTTTAATGAAACAACTTTGACATTTTACCGTGTGTAAGTTTGTTTATGTGTGTGTGTATTGTCTAAATGAAAGGCATTAATTGATGTACAAATTTTATGACTATTAAACTGGGTTATTACAAACAAAAATACTAATAATGGCTTTTATAAATAACAACCCTGGTAATATTAAATAAATATATATTAACTTTTGATATTTTGTTTCTTTATTCTTTTAAATACTATTTATTCTATAAAAGGCCAATAACATTTTAAGTTTCATTGAAAATTGACCAACCCATTTCAAGTCAGGCCAAAAAGCGAATTAACTTTCAAAAAAAAAAAAAAAAAAAAAAAAAAAAACGTGGTAGCAGCAAATCAAGCAAAATGTTGACATTTCAATTACAAGCTTCAATAAGCACTCCCTAATAATATATACATAATACCTGTATTAATACATAAATATATAAATAACTTTATTTATAGCTAATTTCTAATAAAAAATAAAAAATAAAAAAACATTAAAAAGGCCAAAAAATATAATATTTAGACCCTCTTGATCTTTAATTTCATTGTAGAGAGATTTAAAACTTAAATGCGAAAAAATTTTGTTAATAACGCTTTTAGTTTAAAAAATATAAACAATTTCGCTAAAGCTTTATAAAGCGATTTTTTTTTTAATTAAGCTAATTATTTAAAATTATATTAGAGCAAAATTGTAACGAAATAATGTTGAACTGAAATAAGAAAAAATTTTGAAAATGTATTTATTAGTTTAGGAGATATACACAATTTTGTAAAAGCGAAAGAAGGCGATTTTTGGTATTTAAACAAAAACTATAATTGTTTTTAAGCGAAACACATAAAAAGTAAAATTTAAGTTGAAGTGTAAAAGAATTTTGAAAATATTTTCATTACTTCAGAAGTTATACACAATATTGTAAAAGCGAAATAAGGTGATTTTAATCTTTTTTTTTTTTTTGAGCACAAAGTATAAATTTTCTTCAACTAACTGCTTAAGTTATAATTTTTGAAGTAATATATAAAAGAATTTTTTAAATATTTTTATTAGTTTTGAAAATATACAAAATTTTGTAAAAGCGAAATAAGGCGATTTTTTTTTTTTTTTTTTTTTTTTTTTTTGAGCACAAAGTATAAATTTTCTTCAACTAAATGCTTAAATTATAATTTTTGAAGTAAAATGTAAAAGAATTTTTAAAATATTTTTATTAGTTTTGAAAATATACAAAATTTTGTAAAAGCGAAATAAGGCGATTTTTTTTTTAGCACAAAGTATAAATTTTCTTCAACTAAATGCCTAAATTATAAATTTTGAAGTAAAATATAAAAGATTTTTTAAAATATCCCTATTAGTTTAGGAGTTATACATAATTTTGTAAAAGCGAAATAAGGCGATTTTTTTTTTTTTTTTTTTTTTTTTTGAGCACAATGTATAAATTTTCTTCAACTAACTGCTTAAGTTAAAATTTTTGAAGTAATATATAAAAGAATTTTTTAAATATTTTTATTAGTTTTGAAAATATACAAAATTTTGTAAAAGCGAAATAAGGCGATTTTTTTTTTTTTTTTTTTTTTTTTTTTTAACCACAAAGTATAAATTTTCTTCAACTAAATGCTTAAATTATAATTTTTGAAGTAAAATATGAAAGAATTTTTAAAATATCTTTATTAGTTTAGGAGTTATACATAATTTTGTAAAAGCGGTATAAGGCGATTTTTGCTTTTTGAGCAAAAAATGAAAATTTTCTAGTACAAAGTCCATAAGTAAATTATTCTGAATTGATATGTGAAATAATTTTGAAAATATCTCTTTTCGTCTAAAAGTTATACACAATTTCGCTAAAGCTAATTTAAGCGATTTTTCGTTTTTAAGCAAAAAATAAAAAATTCTTAAGCAAATTTTGAAAATATCCCTTTTCGTTTAAAAGTTATACACAATTTCGCTAAAGCTATTTTAAGCTATTTTTTGTTTTTAAGCAAAAGATAAAAAAATTCTTAAGCGAAGTGGCTTAGTAATTAATTTAGAAGCGAAATGTGAAAGAATTTTCAAAATAACTCCTTTTGTTTAAAAGTTATACACAAATTTCGCAAAGCTATTTTAAGCGATTTTTTGTTTTAAGCAAAAACTAAAAAAAGTTTTAAGCGAAATGAATAAATAATTAACTTTGAAGGGAAATGTGGAAGAATTTTGAAAATATATCTTTTCGTTTAAAAGTTATACACAATTTCGCTAAAGCTATTTTAATCGATTTTTTGTTTTAAGAACAAATAAAAAAAAGTTCTAAGCGAAATGCATAAATAATTAATTTTGAAGGGAAATGTGAAAGAATTTTGAAAATATATCTTTTTGTTTAAAAGTTATACACAATTTCGCTAAAGCTATTTTAAGCGATTTTTTGTTTTAAGCAAAAAATAAAAAAAGTTTTAAGCGAAATGCCTAAATAATTAACTTTGAAGGGAAATGTGGAAGAATTTTGAAAATATATCTTTTCGTTTAAAGGTTATACACAATTTCGCTAAAGCTATTTTAAGCGATTTTTTGTTTCAAGCAAAAAAATAAAACAATCCTAAGCTAAATGCCTAAGTAATTAATTTTGAAGGGAAATGTGGAAGAATTTTGAAAATAACTCTTTTTGTTTAAAAGTTATACACAATTTCGCTACAGCTATTTTAAGCGATTTTTTGTTTAAACAAAAAATAAAAAAAGTTTTAAGCGAAATACCTAAATAATTAATTTTGAAACGAAATGTGAAAGAATTTTGAAAAGATATCTTTTCGTTTAAAAGTTATACACAATTTCGCTAAAGCTATTTTAAGCGATTTTTGGTATTTAAGCAAAAAATATAAAATTTCTTAAGCGGAATACGTAAGAATTTAATTTTAAAGTAAAATATGAAAGAATTTTCAGAATATCTTTATCAGTTTGTGAGTTACGTTCAATGTCGCAAAAACAAATTAAGGCGTTTTTTTTAAATTTTTGGAAGAAAAGAAAAATTTCTTCCTTCAAGAGTCATCCACAATTTCGCTTAAACGAACTAAGGCAATTTTTAAATTTAAAAATTTATGATAAAAAATAAATCTTTATTTTATTTGTAAGTTTAAGCCGGAAAATTATGAAGATATTATTTTTAGATTAGGAGTAATAATTAATTTTGCAAGAGCTAATTAAGGCGAATTTTGTTTTTTGAGCAAAACATTAAAATTTTACTACGATAAATAAAAATGAATTAATTTTTATAATATCTATTCCCTAAAATCAATTAAAGAGTTCTTTTAATTTAAAGCTCTTAATAAATCTTTATTTTATTTGTAATTTAAAGCTGAAAAATTCTTGAAGATAAGCCGACTAGTTTAGGAGTTTTAGTAATTTTTTTTAAGAGCGAATTAAAGCGATTTTTGTCTTTGGAGCTGAAAATGAAAATTTTATTACTTAAAATTTTATTATTTAAATCAAGTTACTTGTTTATTTGAAAACTAATTGCGTCAAAATTTTTTTAGTATTCATTATATTTTAAGCGTTATCGTCGATTTCGCTTAGAGTTATTTAAACGATTTTAGGATTTAAAGTTTTAAATTATAATTTTATGACAAAAAATAAATGATTAATTCTATTTAAAACTTTAATCCGATTTAAAACTTTAATTTCCACAATTTTTTTCTGAGCTATAAACATTTCTTTATAAATTGGAGCTTAAAATGAAAATTTTGTTATTTAAAGCTAAAAAAGAGTTAGTTTTCTGTGTAAAAGCGATTTTTTAATTTTAAGCTGAAAATTTAAATTTTGTTATTGCAATTTAATCATTATTTTATATAGAAACGAAATGTGTTAAAATTATTTTAATGTGTCTAATAGTTTAAGAGTTATGGGCAATTTCGCTTAAACAAATTTAGGCGATTTTTGGATTTAAAGAAAATAATTAAAATTTCCTCAAAGAAAAGAAATTTTGGATTTATTTTAAATTAAAATCTATACGAAAATTTGTATTAATACGTTTAGCTTATTAGTTATGAGCATTTTTGAAAAATCAACTTTAAAAAAAATATATATATTTTCTGTATATTATTTAATTTTCCTTTACCCCAAAATTTTTAGTTTCTATTAATTTTATTCTATCAAATATTTAATGTAGGAATGACCTAAAGTTAATGTTTGTTTGCTAGCCAACAAACCAGGTTACAGTTCAATGAACTTTGCCCACTATGGATACAAAACGTTAACGTATATAAAACAAAAATAAGGATAATAATGTAACTACTAATTACCTAGCATTTATTGCCGAGCAGTAAAAGTAGAAGTAGAATGAGAGAATGGGAGCCATTTTGGCTATAAAGCTTCCTGTATTAAGACAATTACCTACTTCATATACAAAAACTGAGAGTGTAATTGTTGTTCGAAAAATATTAAGGTTTATAAAGAATTTTTAAATACCCTTTTTAAAAGGCAACAAGAATTTTCCAGATGTAGGATATATTTTTTCTTATTTAGAATGGTGTAAATGACATGTCTCATTTTTTTTAGTTCCTGCTTCTAGTCTCGTACGCAATTTTTGTTACGTTTTCCTATTTTATTTTCCCTTAACCCATTCTCTCCCCCACCCCTGCTGGCCCCCTTCCCCACTCTTTTGCTTTTATTCTTTTAAGTTATTTGGTTCCATTTTTTTTAATTCTACTTGTTTTTACTCTTAACTCCCTCCTCTTCCCTTTATATCTTACTTTTTCTATATATACAATTGACGTCATTGTGTGTGCAGTTACGGAGCAGCACACAAGTAGACAATAACCTCGAGTTCATTTACCTTTTTGTGGTTACAAACAAACTCATCATTATACTCATCATTATCATTAACGTCATGCTCGTCATCATCATCATTTTCATCATTACGTTGGTTGGTTGTTGTTGGGTGCATCATAATGTTTGCATTCATATAATGCTGCCTAACATGCTTGCCATGGCCATTTACTCTATGAGCTACTTTTTATTTTTTTGCTCTGTTGTTGCCATTTTTGTTCTGAGTATCAGTAGAGTATTTGCTTGATGAGTTAGAGAGAGAAAGTTTGTTGTTATATATGCTAATATGTTGGAGAATGTGTTTGTGCTAGAGAAAGAGGCTATATGGAGTGTAAGTATAAAGAGAAAGAGAGGGTATTGTAGTGATAAAGTTTGAGTGCATTTTAAGGTGCATTTGTTGCGCAAAAATTATATTTGAATATGGAGGGAAAATTTTAAATATAATGGGTTTGTTTAAAAATATAAATAAATGCGAAAAGAAATGTAAAAAGTTTGAGGAAAAGTATCAAAAAGGCGTAGCTAAAAGGGATTGAAGACAGCAGCAAATAAATTAAAGGACTATGAAGGCGTATGAATGATATTTATTTAAAATATCAAACATACGTTATAGGAAGGACTACAACAAATTAAAATTGTTGGCAATTTCAGTTTAAAAAATTTATTACAATTATAAAAACCATAAAAAATTCCCCTTTACTGACTCATTTAATTTCCTCTTAACCCAAATTTATGCTTTCAAATGATTCATTTTTGTTTTTCAACAAAATTCCCATTAATTTTATAAACTTCAAAACAACTTATTAAAAATTTCTTTTAAACACAAAACCTTTCTTTATGTTTTCATAAAGAAAAAAACATAAACAAATTATGAACCAATCGCACGTCTATGGTCAACATATTATAAAAGAAAAGACAACAATAAAAGTTGCTGCTTTCAAATGCACACATGATTATGATGACAAAACACAATGCTGATGATGATGCTGTAACAACGATGTCGTACGTTCATTTATTTGTTATGTTAGTAAGTATGATGTGATATTTTTGCTCTCACTTTCTATGAAAACATGTTTAATTTTTTTCTTTATTTGGAGTTAAATAAAGAGGAGAGCGCAACCAAGAAGGGAAAGAAAGCTAAGCTTTTTGTTGCTGCTTTTGCTTGAATCTCGGTCGCATCTGCTTTAAGCAGTTTGTTAGTGTTATGTTCAGTCGTTTGTTGTTTTTCCTTCTTTTTGAGCTAACAAGCTACTGAACTCATCATTAAGTTGTTAAACATGATTATTAAGATTACAAGGCAAAAAAAAAAAAAAAAAAAAAAACAAAACTAAAACAACTTTAGCTGAGTTCATTCACTTTTGCTTTGGAAAAAAAATACAAGAAAAAGAACAGAAAAATATAAAATAAAAACAAGAAGAAAAAAGGGGTCGTTGCTTGAAACCAAAACAAATATGGCGCTAAATTTTGTGAAAGAAATTTTAGGAGGGGAGAAGAAAAAGAAGTTTTAAAAAGAAAAAAAAATTCTTTTAAAAAAAACTTAGAAAAAACAAAATGTTCCAATAGAAAATTGTTAGAAAAGTAATTCAAACTATATTTCAAATATAAATTCTTAAATTTTTTTTACAAGTTCAAAATTCGTAATTTTACCCAAAAATAAAAAACTTAACATTTTTGAAGCATAATTTAAATATACCGAATTTTTACTTGTTAGATAAGTTAGGATATTCGAACGTAAGTATAAAAATTAGAATTTATTTTCGAAATTCGAACGAGTTATGGAGTTAGGCTGATTGCAAAACTATAAAAATCTTAAATTTTAATTAATATTTAAAAATTCTATACTTTTTGAATTAGGTTTCAATTCTATTTTCCGAATTTATAGTAAGTTCAAAGCTTCGAACTTGATTTCGAAATTCTAATTTTCACACCAAAATTATTTTTAGCAACTGCTGACACAAAAAGATAACTTTGTTTACAATTTTAGCAAAACTTATCAAGATTTGGAATTTCGAAATTCAAAATTTTGCTAAAAAAATTTTAATTTGTAATATTTTAAACTTATATTTAAATTTGCATTATTTAATCAATTTCGAAAATTCGTAATTAATTTCGAAATTCAAATTTTCCTTTCAAAACTTTTTCTGAAATTTTTCATTATGAAATTTGTACATAATTTCGTTATTTAAGTTTTCATATAAAATATTTTTTTGTAATTTCTAAAATTTTTATTTTTATAAAAAATTGGATTTTTTTCTAGAATATTTCCATAAAATACTTTTTCATCAAAATTATTATAACACTTTGCAGGCCATTGAACTATTGTTAGCTAAAATGAACTCTCATAGCTTTGTATTTTGTAGTTTTTTTTTTTTTTTTTGTTCAGTTTAATATGTGCAAAATGCACTTTATCTAACTAAAAAATAAAAAAAAAAAAAACTGAAACTCACTCATCTTAATAAACTTCTACTAAAAAAAAGCACTCATTTATAACATAAAACTCTCATTCCTTCAATTTATCTTTTACTCTGTTTCTTATTATCACTCTTACAAAATCTCACAAACGTATACGTAATATAACTATGTAAATATTAAATATAGGTACATAGAAAAAAACTATCATTCCTTCAATGAATATTTGTAAAATAAAACTCTCTGTCACACACTTTTTTCTCGTTCTCCCTCTCTAGCACTCATTTTTTTTATTATAATTCGTTTAAATACGATTATTACTAAAAAACACTCGCTCTTTTTATTTGATACAAAAGAAACACACAAATACAAAATCAAATACAAATAACATAAAAAAAGAGCTCCATATTTCGAGGTTTTTGACCGAAATGTGGGTCACGACAATGGTGAGTTCGTTGAACTAAGCAAAGCAATACAATCAGTCGTGTCGTCGTATGTTTATATGAATGTATATACATACAACCGTACAAATTTGTTTTCATTAATATGTTAGTGTTTGTATCGTTTTGTGTGTAAGCTAGTGTCGTTTTAATGTTTGTGTTGTTGGTTTAATCGTCATATTACATTTGTTGTGTGTTCTGTGTGTTTGTTTTTTGTCTTTTTCATTTCGTTTTGTTGTTGTTGGTGTTGTATATAGTTTTAAATAATTATTAATGATGTTAAGAGTTCGAAAAAAAAAACAAACAAACGTTGGAAAGCAAGGAAAAAGGTTTTTTGTTGCTTTTTTTGTGTGATGTTTGGTGGGAGTTCTCGTATCCAGGGAAGGGAGTTTGAGTTTTAAGTTTAATTATCTGGTATAGTATAAAATAGAGTGTGTATGTGGGGGTGTATCTTAGAAGCGATTAATATGAAATGTTGAAAAAAATCATATATTAATAGAATTCCAAAATAATTGGAGTAAATTTATTTGGGGAATTAAAAAATAGAATTTTTGATTGACGGAATAGAGAATTTTTAAAATAGAATTTAAATATGTACATTGATTATCAGCAGAAGAAAATATTTGCAAAATACAGAATTAAAACAAAAAGAAATTTTGATTTTTTTTAATTAAAAAAAAAAAATTAAAAAATTAAAAAAAATCTAGAAAACAATTATATTTTTAATATAAAAATTTTACAAGAATAAAAGAAAATAAAAAATAAAAATTTGAAACTTCTTAAAATTATAGAGAAATTTCCATGATTCCTCAGATTTAATAATTTAATAAAAAATCTTGAAATTTAAATTTTCAAATTTTTTTAAAAAATTAAAAACAAAAAAAAAATTCTCGAAAACGTATATTTTTCATGCTATCTGAGATTTTAAAATTTCCAAAAACTTTGATATTTGAATTTTTATACTATTTTTAGAAATTGTAATTTTCTAAAATTTTAAAATAATAATAATAAAATATTTGTAAATAAATAAAAATAAACGATAAAATACTTTTTTAGAAATTTAAAGAATTTAATTTTATTTTTCAAATTAAAAAAATTTTGATATTTTTTAGAATAAAAAAACAATTTTTTTGAATTTTAAAACAAGTTTTTAGAATTTTAAAATATCAAAAATTCGCAATGTCTTAAAATGTTTGGTAAAATGTTTATTGTTTCTGAAATTTTAAAATTTCTAAAAATTTACTAATAATTATTAGTAATAATAATTATATTATTATTATTATTGTTGTTGTTGTTGTTGTTATTATTATTATTATTATTATTGTTATTATTATTATTATTATTTAAATATCAAACTTTTAAAATGCAATTTTTTTATAAAATTTTTTTGAAATTTTAATTTTTAGAAATTTCTTGGGGTTATTATATTTTTTTCGAATTTAATTTTTAAAAATATTTATCAATTCTGTAGGGATTTTTATTTTATAAATTTTTTTATTTTTATTTTTCTTTTTTTTACTTTATTTTTATAAATATATAACAATTTTTAAAATTTGAATTTCTAGAAATTTGTCGGCATTTGTTTTTCTTTGAATTAGAGTTTTAGTTTTTTGTGAAAATATTAATTTTTAAACTTAATTTTTTATTTTCAAAATTAAAAATTATTTTTAAGTTTTTTTCTTTAGTTTTTCTTTTTTTTATTTAAATGCCATTTTTGCAAAATGTGAATGTCCTCTGTTAGCCCACAAAAAATAATAAAAAAAAAAAAAAGAACAAAATCAAGAAAGCAACAACAACAACAAAAATTTAATGTAGCGCGAGGTTGACGACTGTTCAGCTCACAACTCAACTCAGCTGGCAGTTTTAAATGCACTCCAACAACATAAAGCCCCCCTTTAAATTTAAAAAAAATGTATATGCAAAAATTTTGCATTAAGATGACAAAATACACAGTGTTTAAATGTTTGTGTGTTAGCCTATAAAGAGGGGAGCTCAACTACATTTGTTTACCCTCTTTCCTCTCTTCTGTTTTTTTTTTTTTTATATATAAATAAACTCACGTGTTTGTTAAACTCTTGGTATTACTTTTATAGAGTATGTATGAGAGTATTGAATTTTCTGAGTGTTTTTTAGCTTAAATTATGAGTATTTTTTTGTTGGGGGGACTTTTTAAAATTGAGTTATTTTGAGTAAATTATATGGAGCTATAGAAATTAAACAATCATTCGCAAATTGTGTGTCAAACGTAACGGACGTGTTTACGTGTAAAATAAAGAAATAAAATAAAAGAGAAAAAATAAATAATTATTTTAAAAATACAAAGCAAATCAAAAAGAAAAGAAAACAAAAAAAGCGCGTCGTTTTATTAAAAATAAAAGAAAAATATTTTTTGGAAAAAGTTTTAAATAAAAAATTTTAAAAAAGAGAAATATTTATTGAAATTAAAAAAAAAAAACTTAAAAAATAGAAAAAAACCCTTTTCAAAAAGGGGGGGAATTTTGGAGAATAGAAAAATTATAGCCAAAAAATTTTTTTTGGCGCGTGTTGGTTTTAATAAAATTATAAATTTTAAGATAAAAGAATAAATTTTTTATTATAAAAAATGTTCCTTAATAGCAAATTTTAATTTACAAAAAAAAAAAAAAAAAATACTTAGAAAATTTTAAATTTTCTTAACAAAGTGTCATTTAAACCAAAAAATTAACGAATTTAAGTTAAAAAAAAAAATTTGAAAAAATTTTAATTTTGTAAAAATGGTGTGCGCTATGCAAGAATTAAATACCACAGCGGTGGCTATAACAGATCCTCAACAGCATCATCATCACCATCATTTTCAACAACAAACTCATAGTTTGCCACAGCAACAAATGTCTAACCAACAAGTGGAAATTGTTAGAACTTTACCCACTCAATTTAGCAACAACAACAATAGCCAGAATACACAACAAATGACCACTATAGTGGTATTAACAACACCCAGCACGACTTTGGGTCAACAGCAACAACAAACTGTTATAAATGTTCATCAACAGCCACAGCAACAAAATTTTCAGCAGCAACAATATCCGCTACAACAACAGCAACATAATAAAAGTCAACAATTAAAAAAGCAACATGCTTCTTTGGTTAGACTTTTAGAATCGGCTCCTATAACAAAAAAATCTTTGAAATTAAATAAAACACAAAATACTAGTCCTCTTCAGCAACATCAGCAACAACAACAAATTGTAATACCTCAATTACAGCAGCAACAACAACAGCAACCACATCAACAAATAATTTATGTGCAACAGCAAACAACGCCGCAGTCGTTAACATTAACGCAACAGCAGCCACAATTAGCTCAACAATTGGCACAACCAAAAAGACTGAAACAATTAAATTCCTCCTCTTCATTATCACCACAACAACATCAGCAACATCAAGTAGTATTACCACCTCCAACAACATTAGCAACAAATATTAGTGAAACCAGCAACATAATAAAGACAACATTAGCAACATCATTATCATCAAACACCACACAGCAACATAACAACCAACATATAATTAGTACAATTACAAAAACCACACCAACAACATTGAACAAAAATCAGGAATATGAAAAACCTCAAGAGCAACAACAATTATCTCTTACCTTAAAACGAGAACAAAAAGAGCAGCCGAAACAATTCTCAGAAAAATCTAACTCAGAAACAACATCAGCAGCAACAGCATATGAGCCTCAACAATGTCCCTGGAAAAAAATACGTTTTGCTCGTGAGCTCAAGCAAAAAGAACAAAAAGAAAAACAACAAGAAGATCTTCATAATAAAAGTGATAAAGAAACCTCCAGCTCCAATACTCAAACCTCCAATTCAACCCACAACAATAACACAAATAATATAAATTATGAATTAAACCTCGCCGAACAAACCCACAAAGAAATTGCCATTTTGCTACAACAGCAACATCAAACCTATCAGCAACAACAACAGCAGCAACAACAACAACATCGTAGAGATAGCTCTGATAGTAATTCTTCCCTTAATAGTAACACTTCAAGTACACCCTCTCTTAGCGGTGGCTGCACTTGTACACCCCAACAACTGCAAAGAGATTCTAGTGATGATGATCTCTTTCTAGAGGATACTTCCGCTATTAACAGAAGACTTAACTCCCGACGTTCTTCTCTTATCTTACAAGAGGATAATGAAGATATTTTAATGTTAAATTGTCAATGTACGGATTGTCATTTAGATAATATGGATGATTCGGGTTGTGATGATGATCAAAAGGAAGAGGATGCCTCGACGTTAAATTATTTATGTCAGAAATTTGATGAAAACTTAGAAACAGGAAAACATATTAGTAATTGTAATATTAATAATAATAATGATAAACAAACCACCGATTTAGTTGAAAAGGCCATAGTTAAAGGAGTAACAACAGAAACAAGAGAAGAGGATAAAAGTAATAAAGATAAAGGAGAAAGACAGGTGACGACGCCGCCGACGACAACGACAACGCAGGGAAAACAACAAAAGGATGAAGTAGGTTTTTTAAGGAGTTAAAAATGTTATAAATTAAAATTTATAATTCCTCCTAAAAAAAGTTCTAGATATGAAAAAATATTACGGATTTATATATTTATTCATAAAAAAAATTTTTTTTGGTGTTTTTAAAATTTCAATCTTCACAAGATTAAATTTTTTTTTACTTAATCCCATAAAAATCTCAGTTTTCTTTATTTGAGAAAATCATAAACTCAAAAAAAAAAAAGAAAAAATTAATACTTTTCTTCTATTTTATAAATATTTGCCATTAAAATAATATTATAATTATATAAGCCAAAGTTTCTTTTCCAAAATTCTTCAACTAGAAGCCACTTATTTAAATTTTAAAAAATTTTAACCTTAAAAAATTAATAAATAAAATTTTTATTTAATTTTCTTATGATTTCTTTTGACATTAAATATTAAAAAAATATTAAAATAATATAAACCAAAGCGACTTCACATAAATTTCTTTAAATATTAGGCATTTAGTAAAATTAAAAATTACTAACCTCAAAAAAAAAAAAATGTTTATGATTTTATAAATTTTTTGACTTAACCGTTAAAAAATATTAAAATAATATTAACCAAAGTGTTTTCACTTCAATTTCTTTTAATACAACTGCATTATTTAAATTTGAAATTTTCCTAACCTTAAAAAAATATAATACTAATTCTTTTATTTTCTTATAACTTTTTTTTTTTGCCATAAACGTTAAAAAATATTAAAATAATATAAATTAAATAGTCTTCATTTACATTTCTTTAAATACTAAGGATTTTCACTTCAATTTGTTTTAATACAATGGAATTATTTAAATTTGAAAAATTCCTAACCTCAAAAAAATATCTATATTATTTATGATTTTGTAAAGTTGTTGTTTTAACGTAAAAAAAGAATATTAAAATAATATAAACCAAAGTTTTTTTCACTTCAATTTCCTTTAATAAAAAGAATTATAGAAAAATTAAAATTCTAACCTCAAAAAAATAATAATAATAATTTTGAAATTTTTAATGAATTTTTGTCGAATTTTACACTATTTTATATTATTTTTTGACATTAATAAATACTAGATATTAAAATTATACCAACCAAGGCGTACTTTCTTAAAATTTTTCAAATGCAAGAGATTTATAAAAATTTTAAAAATTCCTAACCTCAAAAAAAAAAATAAATAAATAAAAAAATCATAAAAATTTCTAGAATTTTTTTCAAATTTCAAAACTAAATTTAAGATTTATAATAATACCTTCAGTGTTCATTTTATTTAATTTTTTTTTTTGACAAATTTAAATTTAAAAAAAAATTCGAAATTCGAAAAAAAAGTCCTAAATTTAAAAAATGTAAAAAAATGTCTTTTTCTAATAAAAAAAATTAAATTATATCGTTACTTAATTTTTCTAGTTTCACTGTTCATTTTATTTAATTTTTTTTTTTTTTTTTGACAAATTTAAATTTAAAAAAAAATTCGAAATTCGAAAAAAAAGTCCTAAATTTAAAAAATGTAAAAAAATGTCTTTTTCTAATAAAAAAAATTAAATTATATCGTTACTTAATTTTTCTAGTTAAATTTTTAGCTATTTTTAGAAATATTTCAATTTTAAAAATTCTAACCTCAAAAGAATTTTTTCTAAATTTTAGAAATTTCCAGAAAGTTCGCCTAAGTCTTTGGCAAAATTTAAAATTACATAAATTCCTAACTTTTCCAGTTTAATTGGTGATTATTTTTGGAATAATTTCAATTTAAAAAGTTTCTAACCTCAAAAAAAAAAAAAAAAGATTTCCTAAAAATTAAAATTAAAAAAAAAAAATTGTTATATTATTTGTTAAAAGTAAATTTAAGAATTATATCATTTATAGCTTCTTTTAGCTTAATTTTTAATTATTTTTTTTAAGAATTTAAATTAAAAAAATTCTAAACTCAAAAAAAATCCACCATATTTCTCGATTTTTTTTTATATCGAAAGAAAATTTAAAAATGATAACAATTCTACCCGTTTTTAGTTGAATTTTTAGTTATTTTTCTAGAAAATAAAATTTTAAAGAATTTCCAACATAAAAAAACATTTAATTGCATTATTTAATTTATATTTAAATTATATTTTTTATTTAATATAGACAAATTTCAAATTTAAAAAGAAATCTAACTTCAAAATTAAAAATTTTGACATTTTATAATTTCAATACCTTTAAATTATTCTACTAAAAAACATATTAGTTTTATGTTTGATAGTGATTTTTATGTAGTTGCTGTAATTAAAACGAAATATTTCCATTTTGAAAAAATCTAACCTAAAAGAAAAAATTGTTTATTTTATAAATATTTTACTTAAATTTAATAAAAAGTTTTAAATATATTACAAATTTGCTTCAAATTTCTGACATTAAACTGAAATAATTTAATTTTCAATTATTTTGTTGTAATAGAAAATTAAACATTTATTACGAATATTAAAGATTTTTCTTAAAATACTTTATTTAAATTCGATTAATTTAAATTTAAAAATAAACTAACCTAAAAAGTTAAATTTATTTTTTTATTAATTTTCTTTTATAATTTCATAGAAGCCTAAAAATATATTACAAAATGTGATTAAATTGTAATATTTACAATTTGAAAATAATTTTATAGAAAATAAAATATAAAATTTAATTTTAAAAATATCTACTTTTAAATATAAAGCTTTTAATTTATATTTTTTTCTTTTATCCTTTATCTTTTTAGGGCTTCTTCCGCCGTTCTATACAACAAAAAATTCAATATCGTCCCTGTACAAAAAATCAACAATGTAGCATTTTGCGTATAAATCGCAATCGTTGTCAATATTGTCGCCTGAAAAAATGCATAGCCGTCGGCATGAGTCGTGATGGTAAGTTTTTGTTTATTTTTCCTATATTATTTAAATAAATTTATCTTCAGAAAAACCGGGACAATTAATAAGAAATTTTGTCAAAAATAATTAAAATAAACAAATAATTTTGTAGACTAACAGCTAACTCCATTTCTTTTTTCAAACAACAAGTGTGTAATGTTTTAATAAAGTTCTTTAAAAGGTCTTTAACCCCTAAGAAGGGTTTTCAAGCTTGAAAGCATTAAATCAGGTTCTTTTTGTATTTTGGCTTAAAATATTTTTATTTCAAATCTTAATAAAATTATTTTATTAAGATTTTGAGTAACATTTTCTTTAATTTTAATGTAAACGATTTAATTCTCTTTATTTGTTTGTTATATTTTGTGTGTTTGTTTTTGAAAAAAAAACCATGCGGGTGTTATTTTTTTACGAGACTCCATATGTTTAAATGGCTACCTTTTTTTTTATTATATTTTTTTCTTTGTGTAAGAGAGCTTGTCAGTGTTTCATGTTTAATGGTAAGAGTATTGTACATGTGTATGTATGAATATGTATGAATGATGGTGTATTATTATGAAATGGTGCTAAGAGTTGAATGAACGCACTTAACCTAAATTTTTGCAGGCTATTTATTTGCTTCTTGCTGGTGCTGCTTCTTCTTCTTCTTTTGATGTTATTTATATATGTAAAAAAAATGTTTTTATTGTTGTTGTTACAATAATTATATGCACGAGCTTTTTATTATATTTCTATTCGTTAAACATTTATAGAGAGTGAGTTTTATATAAGGAGAGGCCTTCAAATTAAGTATAATAAAAAAGTAAATAAAACTGCAATTTTATGCTCTTTTTTTTTGTGGTTAGAGCATAAATTGAAATAAATAATTCATCATAATTGAAAAAGAAATTACTTAATAATATTAAACAGGAAATGCTTTTAAACTTATGTTATTTATTGTCTGTACATAAAAAAAGCCCCATAAAAATACTCTAGCTGCTTAGTTCATTGACTTTTTCTTTTTAAACTCCCCAAAATTGTAATAATAGAAAATGAAAGTATTTTTTTTTGTTTTTTGTATGAAGAGAGTGTGTTTTTTTCTTTGGCTCTTTCATTTGTAGAATATTTAATTTTTTTTATATATAAATTAGCTTATAATGAAAAAAGCATAAAGAAAAAAATTTTTTATTCATGAAATTTTTATATACACAAAAAAAAAAAAAAAAAAAAAAAAAATGTGGCCATGTGCTTATTTCTTTTCATTATCTCAAGGAAACTTACGAAAAAAGAGATTGAAAATTTTTTTTTAAATAAAAACAAGGTCTTATTTTGCTTATAAAAAAATAAATAAATCAAGCTAAATAAAAAAAATATATATAAAAGGAAGAAAAAATGAATGGGGAAAAACTTAAATAAATTAAATTTTTTACTAATATAAAAAATTCCTAGAAAATATTTACGAATATTTGCATAATTTTGAAATATTTTTCATCTATTCTTTTCCCAAAATTTGATTTTTTTTATAAAATAAAACCATTTTGTTAGAAAATATCATATTAAGAATTTTGGGCTTAATACAACAGTTTATAACACTTTATAATAGTTTATAGATATATAAAAATTAGCTAGAAAATTATTTTAAGTAAAATATATATTTTTATATTAAAAAAATCCGATTTTTTTAAAATCTTAATTATAACGGTTTATAGCAGTTTCAATTTATTAAGAACAACTGTTTGAAAATAACTTTTTAAGTTTTAAATAAATGTTATTTATTACAAAATGCAATTTTAAGCATTTTATTTGCAGTATAACAGTTTGTAACACTGTATAACAGTTTTATTATATCAGAAAAATCGTTTAAAAAATACATATTTAAATTCTAAATGTTTTCTTCTATTAAAATCTATAAATTAAACAAAAAAAAAGTATTTCGCTTGACAGTTTTACTACAAAAAGTGTTGAAAATATGACTTTTAGGGAGTAAAAAATGGTTTGGAAAGATAATTAAAACTAAATTCATTTTTAAGCTAGTAAAACACTTTATAACAGTTTTTTTAAACCATTATACGTTAAAAAACAGTTTTCTTTAGTAAAACTATCATTTCTCTATATGCAGTATAACATTTTATAACAGCTTTCTTTAACTGGTATAAATTAAAAAAGGCTTGGAAAAGGTTTAAGCTTAAATTCTTAATCAAAATAACTTTTATTACAAAAAATTAAGATTTTTTGCGAAAATACCCCATATAACAGTTTTCTTCAACTGTTATAATTCGTCTAACTCTAAACTCTTAATAAATATAACAATTTTCTTTAAAAAATTATATTATCATTATGACTGCCAAGAAACATTTAAGCCTAAATCTATAATAAAATAATATTTTTATTTAAAAAACTTAAACAGTTTTTAAAAAAATATCGAGTATAACAGTTTTCTTTAACTGTTACACATTTTCAAAAACTGCTTAAATATTTTAAGACTACATTTTTAATAAAATTAAAGCTTTTGGACAAAAATCTATATTTAAAAAATAAACAGTATAAAAGTTTATAACAGTATTCTTTAACTGTTATACATTTTCGTAAACTGTTAAAAATCGAGCAAAACAGTTTCAGTTAGGTTTTATTACAACTAATAGTTCAAAACCTTTTAGAAATAAATTCTTAATAATAATTATGGGTTTTCTAAAAAAAATCTATAATTTTTTGGAAAAATTTATAGTATAACAGTTTTCTTTTACTGTTATAAATTATAAAGTGCTTAAAAAATTTCTAAGCCTTAACTCTAAATAAAAATCACACTTTTGTACAAAAAAAATATATAACAGTTTATAACAGTTTTTTTATTTTTTATTTTTAAACATTTAAAAAACTGCTTAAAAAAGATTTAATCCTAAATTCTTATTCAAAATAACGATTTTCTTACAAAATTTTATGATTTTTGGGAAAAATATCGAGTATAACAGTTTATAAAAGTTATTTTTTATTCAAAACGATTTAAAAATAAACTCTTTATAAAAATTATGGTTTTTGTTTCAAGTGTTTTATTTTATTATTATTATTATTATTATTATTATTTAATATTGAGTATAACAGTTTAGTTTTATTGCGAAAATTAGTAAAAAAAGTTTTAGCAAAAGTTCTTAATATAATTTATGGGTTTCCTTAAAAACATCTATGTTTTTTTTTGAAAAATAACCATTATAACAGTTATTTTAAACTGTTGTATGTTTTAATAAAATGCTTAAAAATAGTTTAAACATAAATTCATCATGAAAATAATTGTTTTAGAAAATAACTAGTATTACAGTTTATAACAGTTTGTTTTTATACCAAAAACTATTATAAATAAAAATTTTTAGATTGTTAAAAAATTTTTTAAAGTAATAGAAGTTTTAAATTAACTTTTACATCCGTATAATAGTTTATAGCACTTTATAACAGTTTTCTTAAACTCTTAAAAATGGAAAAAATTAATTTTATATTAAAGAAATTTTAAATATTTATAGAAAAATGTTAAAAAATATTTTTACAAGAAAAATTCTTCATTTATAAAAATTATCTTGTTTATTTATTTAGTTATTTTCTTGCTTAAAATTATTATTTCGTTATAATTTTTTTTATATCTCTTATAATTTATTCTTTTATTTTTTTTTTTTTTTATAGTTTTAACAATTCCAGCATTTTGCAATAATTTCCTATAAAAAGGCAAAGCAAAAAACTAAGAAAATAACACAAAACTTTCACTTTCTTACGACTTTCTTTTTCATTTAAAAAAAAAAAAAAATAACAACAACTAACAGCACCAACTTCTCCTTAACGAAATAAATAAAATAACATTTCAAAAAAGAAATTTCGTAAATTTCAAAAAAAAAATACAAACTCAAATGAAACTGAAATTGAATTTAAACACCAAAAAAAAAAAAAAAACACCCCCTCCCCCCTCTCCAGCACGCACACTCATCATATCCCCACAAACAAAAAACCTAGAGATAGTAGTAAATATGAACTGTTTTTTTTTTTTCATATGCAAGAGTAATGTACGTAACATTATGTTTGATTATTTGTATAAGCAAAACAACAACAAAAACTTTATTTTACCACTACTATTAAATAAAAAAAAGTATATATATAAAAAATGAAGTTCATTGACCGTTTGTCTGACGTTGTTCAACTAAAACTAGGTCACAATCAACCAGCCATTTTTTATATATTATTTCAGCTCTTCTTACTCTTTCATACTCTTCTCAACCCTCTTCATTAGTTGTTAAAAAAAAAAAAAACCAGCACATATTAGCAACAAAAAAACACAAGGCAATATAATGAAAGAAAAAAATGTAGTGATAAAAAAATATCAAAAAAGCATTTTGTTTTTTATATAAAAAAAAGAAAAATTTATGAAAAAAAAAATATACACTTTTTTGTAGAATATGGGTTTGTGGGTTTTTTATTTTATCTTAAAAAAATTTATATTTTTCTATAAAGTATTTTTTAGTGTTATTTTAATTAAAATGAACTTAAATTAGTACGAGGTCATATAAATTGAAAAAACAAAAAAAAACAAAAAAAAAAAAAAAAAAATGAAATAGAAATAGAAATAAATAAAAACTAAACTAAAAAATTCTAACATTCTAAACAGCCTTTGTTTAAAATAAATAGCATGGAATTATAAATAAATGATTTAAAGAAAAAATTATTTTGAAAGAAAAAAAAAAAATGTCAAGGAGAAAAATGAAAAAATGTACATTAATTTTGAAAGAAATTATTGCAACTAGATTTTTAGTTAAAATAAACATATTATAAAACTTTATAACTGTTAAAAAATATATTAAGAAATTAAAAAATTTATTTATTTTTTTACTTTTATGAAAATATAACAGTTTATAAAAGTTTTATTTTACTGAATAAAATCATATAAATTCAGTTTTTAAGATCTTCAATACAAATATTTTGCTAAAAATGTCATTTTAAGAATTTTTAGGCCAGTATAACAGTTTATAACAATTTTATTAAATTAGACAAATATAACAGTTTCGATTTATTAAGAAAAAGTGTTATAAAATTCAGTTTTAGGTTTTTACTACAACTATTTCAATGAAAAATATCATTTTGAGGATATTTAGGCCAACACAACAATTTATAACACTGTATAACAGTATTTTTAAATCAGAAAATTTTGCTACATTTTAATTTCCCAATAAATAATTTTATTTTCTTACAAAAATCTATGTTTTTCTGCAAAAATCTCGAGTATAACAGTTTCAATTTACTGCAACTATTTCAATAAAAAAAATTTTATTTTAAGCGTTTTTGGCCAGTATTACAGTTTTCTTAAATTAGAAAAATTTGCTAAAAATCAATTTTTCAACAAAGATATGTTTTTCTTCAAAAATCTTGAATATAACAGTTTATAACAGTTTGAATTTCTTAAGAAAAAGTATTATAAAATTAAGTGTTTGGTTTTGCTGGAACTAGTTAAATAAAAAATGTAATTTTAAGCATTTTGAGTCCAGTATAACAGTCTATAACACTGTATAACAGTTTTCATAAATCAGAAAAATTGGTCTAACAAATCGATTTTAAGCAAAAATATTTATTTTCTTCCAAAAAGTATAACAGTTTTGAATTTATTAAGAAAAACTATTATAAAATTGTATACAACCATTCTAATAAAAATATAATTTTTAGCATATTAAGGCCAGTATAACAGTTTTTAATTTTTAAACTAAATATTTTTTCACAAAAACCTTTGTTGTTCTGAAAAAAATAACCCATATAACAGTTTATAATAGTTTCATTTTATTAACTAACATAAAATAGAAAACTAACATAAAATAGATTTGAAATAAATTATATAATAAATTTTTATGCTTGTATAGCAATATATAACACTTTATAACAGATTTTCTAAACTATTGTACTTGGCAAAAATTGTCTTAAATACAAGCTTTAAATAAAATTATCTGTTTTCTTACAGAAATCTATGTTTTTCTGCAAAAATCTCGAAGTATAACAGTTTATAACAATTTTGTTTTTTTTACAAAAACTGTTATAAAAAAGGTTTTAGCTTACAGATATATATTTTATAAAAAATAAATGTTTTAAAATTGTTTTTAAGCCAAATTAAAAAATGTTAACAGTTTATAACAGTTTTCCAAAACTGTTATACAAAGAAAAAAATGAATTTTTTTTTAACAAAAAAATCACTAATTTGAATAGAAAATTAAATTTTGATGAAACATTTTTAGTATAACAGTTTATAACAGTTAGCTAAAAATAGGAAAAACTATTAAAAAATTACAAAATCCAGTTGTTTTTAATAAAATAAAAGAATAGAGTGATTTTTTTTAATATATTTTGTAGTTTTTTGTAAAAATATTTATATTTTCCAATTTTCCTTGAAACGATCTGTTTGTTTGTATTTCTCCTCCAAAAATAATTTTAAAAAATCGTATTTAAATATTTTTGTTGGTTTTTTGTTAAAAACAACATTGTATTTATCCTTGTAATTATTAATGCCTTTCATTTTTATTTTGTTGCTCAATTATATCTTTTTTTTTTTTTTTGAAAAACAAAAAAAAAAAAGCCTTTACATTGCTTTACATTCAAACAATTCACAATTCACATACACTTTCATATTAACATTCAAACATGTATGCTTAAATGTACGACTGACTATAGGTATGAGTCTACAAACGAAGAGGAGAAGAGATAAATGTAGAAAAACAAGGAGGGAAGGTCTCACTCAACATAGTGTATTGTAAAGCATAAAAGTTATTTGAACTTTATTCAGGTCAATTACAAATATATTACGTACATTTTGCTGTCAGCCTGCTGCTGTGCTATGGCTACATTTAAATATTTTTGTTGTTGTATACACTCATACTCAAAATCTACAACAATAGCAGCAACATCTATCTGCTGGCTGGCTGCAGCTTATAGTAATATCAATGATTGTATAATGAACAAATAAAAATACATACATAAAGATACTTATACAAATGAGTACAATTTCAATACTCATACGTACATAATCAAATAATATGGAGGCTACGCATTACAATAATAATAAAAACAACAACAACATTAGCAAGCATCAGTAGCAACAAAACATTTATAAACGGCCTCTATAATAAAACAAAAACAATTACTTACGTACAGACGTATAGACAAACGGACTGACAGACAGTTGTACATACGTTTTAGGATTTACTATTTTTTCATACGTAGTTTTACATTTAATGAGAGCAAAGTGACATACAAAAAATAACAACAATAACAACGACGACAACAACAACTCAAAGTAATAATGAAAATAAAAATAAACAAACATACATGACTTTAACAAAAATTAAAATACGAAAAAAAAATCGAGAAATTTCGTAAATGAAATGGAAATTGTTTTTAAAAGAAATTTCAAAATTTTGTTTTGCTTTGAAGAGCTTTCTTTCATAGTATAACAGTTACACATAAAATATAACAGACAATCGTCTTAATTTTGCTAGTTTAACAGTTTTATTTAATAGTACAACAGTTATTTTTCTAAGATTTTTTGGTGAAAAATATGCTTATTAATGTTTATTAAAAAAAACATGTTTTTAGACCTGTATAACAGTTTTTGATATAGTATTGAGATTCGGTAAGAGTATAAGATTATAAAAATATTAACACCTATGGAAATTTTATCAAAATATTTGATAATTTTTTGGAAATTTTTGATAATTTTAACGGTATAAAAGTTTTGTTTATAGTATAGCATTTAAATTTTTCAAGCCTTTTTTAAGGTAATTTGGTTTTAAACAAATTCTTGAACAAAATATTACGTTATAAATTAGTATAAAAGATTTTGCTACAGTATAACAGTTAATTTTTTTAATTCTTAAAAGATATTGTCTTCGTAAATAAATTTTAGAAGAAAAGATTATATTCTAAAGCTATTATAATAGTTTTAGGTAAAAAATAAGAGTTTTATTAATAGTATAACAGTTTAGAAAAAATTTAAATTAAAGAAATTTTAGCTTTTAAAAGAGAAATACATATTTTTATTTAGTATAACAGTTTTTGCCGAAGTGTAATAGTTTTATTTACTTTATAACAGTTTAGAAAAAATTTTAAAAAATTAAAAGATAAAAATTTTTGACAGAAACTTAATAAAATTTAAAAAAAGAGAAAATTTTAGAGATTTTTGTTAGTATAACAGTTTATAATGTAGTATAATAGTTTCATTTGATGTATAACAGTTTGGAAAAAAATTAAATTTAAGAAAATTTCTTTAATTAAAATAACAGATATTAAAAATTAAAAAAAGAACAATGTTGCGAGTATAAAAGTTTCAGTTTTAAAATCTTTAAAAACTTTTAATTTTCGTATATTAAAAGTTTTTTTTTTTTAGTAAGTAAAAGAGTTTAGGTGGCAGTATAACAGTTTTTTGGAAACAAATTAAAAATTAAGGAATATTTTTTATTTTAAATGAAATCTGTAGAAAAATTTTAAAAATAGAAAATTAAGGAAGTTTTTAGTAGCATAACAGTTTTATTTGGGGTATAACAGTTTATAAAAAATTTTAAAATAAGAAGTTTTCTTTAATTATAATAAAATTTATATAAAAAGAAAAAAAAACGAAAATTGGAGCAATTTTTTTTAGCAGTATAACAGTTTTTTTAAAGAGTATAACAGTTTAGAAAAAATTTAAAATAAGTAAATTTCTTTTAATAAGATAAAATTTATATAAAGATTTAAAAATCGAAATTTTGAGAAACTTTTTAACAGTATAACAGTTTTGTTTGCAGTATATTTAACTGATAAAAAATGATAAAAAATAAAACAAACATTTCTTAGAAATGCTAAAACTCAAAAGAAATCTATTTTATTTTTTTGTTGTTATATTTAGAGTATAGTATATCAGTTTTATAAAATTCCAGCAATTTTTTGATTTCATATATTTTATTTGTTATTTATTTTTCTAATTTTACTAATATTTCCTGGTAGTTTTATTATAAATTCCTATTTTTATTTATTTTATTAATTTTTCTAAATATTTCCTGGTATTTTTTTCGTTATTAAAAATTCAATTTCATTGACTTTATTTATGGCAATTTCTCAACTTTCTTTTTACAAGAAAAAAATTCAAAATTGAAAAAAGAAAACAATTTCTTTTCATTACTTGAGTAATCTCACAACTTCCTCATTACGTGAAAGAAATTACCCGCAATATTTTGTTGTTTTTTTTTTTTATAAATATTTTTGTGTAATTTTTATTTTCTGCTTTTATTATTTTGTTGATTACATAAATAAAATACGTTAAGAGCAAGTCAGCCAGTCGTTTTGTTGTTTTCGTAGTACTTTATTTTTAAAGGCCTGGTGAAATTTTTGCATTTTTAATGTCTTCTCTACACAAAAAAAACTACAAAAAAAGTTTAAAAAATATCATAAAATAAATAAACAACAACCTCCTCTTGTTATTAACGTAATAACAAGTTTATTTTGTGGCTTTTTTACAATAAACAAAATTATAAAACTGTTTTTATTAAATTTTTTATTATTGTGTGTGTGTGTGTATGTGTTTTACTATGTTAAGTGAACCTTCAAAAAGTTCATTTACCTTTTTTAAACAGAAAAAAAAAACAAAAACTAAAACTCGTTTTTATACTCTTGTCTAAATAATACTCATTTTTTTTTTTTTTTTGTATCATGTGTATTTCGCTGTGAGTGAGATTTTTTTTTTTGCTCTTTTACTCAATTTCGTAAAAAAAAACACTTTCATTTTTCAATGCCTCTCAAACTGGTTTCTTTTATGCTCCAATCTTGTGTATGCTCCCCTTTTTAAAACCATACCCTACCCTACTACTACAGAGTATTATTTATTAAATTCTCTTGCTTTTGCTCTAAGTTTTTTAAAACACTCATGAGTTTATTTTATAAAAGTTTGTGTATATGTTTATGTATTTTAGCTTATCACGTTGCATTGCTCTAGAATTGTCGTTGTTTTTTTTATTTTTTCAATGCATTTTTTATATGTGTAGTGTGTGTGTGTTTGTTGATTTGTGTATTTTATTTGAGGAGTTCAACGACTTTTGGAAATTTTCTCGAAGGTTTCAAGTGCTTTGCTAAATGCAGCAGCTCTGAACCAACTAACGATTGCATAAATTCGTATTTAATTTATTTGGCGCTCTTTTTATCTTTTTGTTCGTTAGTTGCCCGATTAAAAGTTTACTTTTAGCTGCAGCCAAAAAAAAAAAAAAAAAAATTTGCAATGACGTGCACATGCTCATTGTTAAAAAAATTATATGCATTTTAGCAACAACAACGACAACGAGTTTAAAAAAAAATATTATTGTGCTGAATGCCGTTCATTGCTCTTTTCTTTATAAGAAATAAACGAATGATTTTTTCATCTTCGTTGGCAAAAAAAAAACGATGTTAATATTTAGCCTCGTTTTTTTTTTCAGCAACAAAAACAAAATTACTTTGGGGGAGTGGGGGGTAAAGACAAAACAACAAAATGAAACGAATGCAATTTTTTTTGTTGTTTTACGAGCTAGTGACAAATACATTTAAATTGTTTGCAAAAAAAAAATTGCAGTCAGAGTTTTTTTACATTGAGAATAATAATTGAACATGGTTGCTGCTGCTATAGCTGCAGTCGTTCAGTTGTCTGTGCAAAAGTTTAAAGACTTTTATGTGGGTCAGGCACGGTCATTCAACTTTTAAACATCATCATGAGGTTTTATTTTATTATTTGTTTTTTTTTTTATACACAAAGTTGAATTGATCTTAGTTAGTCGAAATGATAAATAAGTGACAAAGTTTAAATTTAGATTTTTGACAGACAAATTGATAGATTAAGGTAAATTTTTATTAAATAAAGGCTCAACAACTTTTGACATTTTTTTTTTTTTTTTTGCAAAATATCTAAAATTTGAATAAAAATACCTAAAAAGAAAAATGAAATAATTAAAAAAGAACTATGAAATTTTTGATAATTTTTTTCATTAATTTTTTAGACTCTTTTTTTTAAATTGTTTAACTTTAAAAGTAATAAACATATTCACACCATTTTTTGGTATAGATTTCAAATACATTGTAAGATTTTAAATCGAAAAAAATTTTTAGAGTGTTTTTTAAAGTGTTATAACTTTAGAAATAATTAAGGAATTGGCCCCATATTTTACACCCATAATTTACTCAAATTAAGCTTTCAAAATATGAATGAACTTCTTTAAAAAAGTTTTTAGTTATGGACAATTTAAATTTTTTTTTTTTTTTTAGAATACTAAATCATAAAAAAAATTTTAGCCCCTATTTTTAAAATGTTATAACTTGAGTTGTTTGTAAATAATCGGAACCGAAACCCATAATCTACTCAAACTTAGCTTTCAGAATATGAATGAACTTCTTCAAAAGTCTTTTAGTTTTGAAGATTTTTTTTTAATTTTTAAAATAATTTTATTCGTAATAAAATGTTTACTCCTCCTTTTTAAAGTGTTATAACTTGAGTTATATTTAACTGATCGCACTCATTGTTTTCATCAATAATCCACTTAAATTAAGCTTTCATTTAAATGTTTAAGCTTTCTTTAAAATGTTTTTAATTTTGGACTAATTTTTTAAATAAAATAACTTGGGTTATAATTAAGTGTTCTTAACAATTTTTAGCACACATTTTTTCTAATAAATAAGTTTTTAAAATTTAAAAAAAAATAGAATTATTTTTACAAATTTTTGTTACACATTTTTTTCAACAAAAAAAAAAAAAATGTTAATCTGTTTTTTAAAGTATCATAACTTGCAATACAATATATATTATATATCCTTTTAAAATTTATCAAAATTTCTTTATCAAGTTGAATATTTTTTTTTCAAAAAAAATTTTGGTATCTTTTTTAAAAAGTGTTATAACTTGTGAAATATTTATTATAACTAGCTAATTTTTAGCACATATTTCCTTTATAACATAAGCTTTCAAAATATTTAAAGCTTTTTAAAGAGCTTTGAAAAAAGTTTTACAATTTTTTTTTTTTTTTTTTTTGAAATTTTCTTAACCAAAAATTTATAACAAATAACTTTTATATAAGTTTTATTGTTTAGCAAAAGTGTCATAACTCAAGATATATTTAAACCATTTAAAGCATGTTTATATATAAAATTTGTTTATCAATTGCGCTTTAGAAATATATCTAATAAATTTTTAAAACATTTTAAATTTTTCAAAAAAATTTTAATTTTTCTTAAACAAAAATATTTACCAAAGAAACTAATTTTTGGGTTTGGTAAATATCTTTTAAATTGAGTTATATTACATCAATTTTGGTAATTTTTTATTGTGAATTTTTCTTACCATTTAGACTTTTAGAAACAGTAACAAGTTTTAAAAAAGCTTCTTGAAATTTTGATCATTTTTTTTTAATTTTTTGTAGCGATACAATTTTTCTAAAAAAGCTTTTAGTGGTTAAGTAAAAGTATTATAACTCGGTATATAACAAAGGTATTCCAATTACTTTTTTCTTTTACATTTTCTCTTTACAAGTTAGACTTTCAGGAAATATAAAAATTTCTTAAAAACTTTTTTCAAAAGTGTTATAATTCAGGATATGTCAGAGATATTTGAGCTACTTTTTCTGGTTAATTTTCTCTATAATTTTGGCTTTTAGAAAATAGAATATTTTTTTTTTTAAGAAAGCTTTTAAAAGCTTTAACAAAATTTTTAATTTCTTTGAGAAAAATATATGTTGGAAAAAATACTTGTAACTAATTGCTAAGTGGCTTAGCAAAAGTGTAATAACTCGGGATATATCAAATATAATTTAATTATTTTTTCAATTGTATTTGCTCGACCATTTAAGCTTTCAAAATATATACAAGTTTCATAAAAAGCTTTTAAAAACTTGAACAATTTTTATAACTTTCTTGAGTAAAATAAAATACAAATACATTTGTTTTTTTAAAAAAAAGTTTTTAGTTGTTTGGAAAATATCTTTAAATTTCTTAGGACATATTCCTTACATTTAATGCTTTAAAAAAAGTAAAAAAAGTTTTCAAAATACTTTTAAAACTTTTAGTAATTTAATATCTGAAAAATTAATTTTTTTGAGTCATTTAATTTTTATTTTTTTTTTTTTATATAAAAATCTCTTTCTTTCTCTCTCTATCCTAAATACATTTTAATTTTTTTTTTTAACTGAAACTATTGCCAAATTCATGGTGGAAAAAAAAGCTTAATAATAAAAAAGAAATCCATCAAAATTTAAAAAAAAAAAAATAAAATCATTGACTTACATTTAAATTTCGTAGAAACATTTCAAAAACAACAGAGATTGAATAATTTATTTTCGAAAATAAAAAAAAAATTGAAAATAAAACCACCGTTAACTAAATAACACAAAAAAGTAGATAAATTGCTACACTTCATAAAAATAAAAAAATTAATTTAAATTAATTTTTTTTTTATTTTTTCAAAAAAATCAAAAGACGTGTGTCTTTCAAAAAAGGCCAATGAACCACAAGGTAATGGGGCCAAATAGTTCATTTTTTTTTCAAATATAAAAAAAAAACTAAAAACTAACTTATTTACATAACCAGGGCAACCAAAAATATGCTCTAAAAAGCGTTTTATGCGCATAAAAAATGCTGTTAAAATCTGAACATATGCCCTTAAAATTAAAAAATATACTCTTAAAAAATATAATTTTTTTCTGGCTAAATTTTAAATTATCTACTTAATATTCAAGCTAAAAATAATTTGATTTTTATTAGCAATTGCTCAAAAAATATTTTAGTTTTGCACAAAGTTTCTATCAATTTGTAAGATGAAAATTATTAGGGAATTGGATTTGTAAAATTTATGTGACAGTAAAGAGAAAATTTTACTAATGGCAAAATATGTAGAAAATTTTATTGGCTGCAAAAAATATACACAAAATTTTTCTCTTAAATGTAAAATGTGCAAAATTATGCTCTTTAGTGTAATATATGCTCTTAGGTATAAAATATGCCATATTAGTTGCTAAAATATGCTCTAAAATAAAGATTTTCTATGAAAATATGACAAAATATGCTGTTATTACCAAAATATGCAAAAATATGCTGTTATGACCAATATATGCAAAAATATGCTATTGTGTACAAAATATGTAAAAATATGCGGTAACAAAACGTTGCCAAATTTCTTGAAATTGTCTGAAACGTATAAATAAATAACAGTTTGATTCATTTGAAGTTCAGGAAAAAAAATATGATTTTGCATATTTCTGCTTGCCCTGTTAATAACCATCAACAACTAAAATCATGAAAGAAAATAACAAAATTAATGATGCGAAAGTAAAAGTGAAAGTTTTGTAAGAAAACGTGTTTTGTTTATTTATCATTTAGTTTTATTTTTATTTATTATTATTTTTTTTATGCTTTACTCTAGTAATAATTATTTTATTTTTTTGGATTTTTTTATTATTACTTTTGTTTTTAAAGTCATTGACTTTACTTAAAGTTTCTATTTCATTTAAAAAGCCTGAAACACGAAAAAAGAAAACATAATTTCACTTTCACTTGTTTGTTTGTTTTATATTTTACTAGAAATAATCACAGATAAAAGCTACTATTAACCTGGATTTTTTTTTTCTGGTAAATATAGTTAACAGTTAAAAACAATTTATGGTTAAAAAAAAGGAATGAGTCAGCTTGTTTTATTAGGAAAAAGAAAAATAACAAAAACTAAAATGAAAATATTTTGAAAAATTTTGCAAATTGAAAGATTTTTAAAATGAAAAAATGTTATCTACATTTTTAAATCCTCAAGGTCTTAGCATTATTTAACACAAATTTGAAAGCAATTGGTTGCTAAACAAAAACAGTTATGAGGATTTTTGCAAAAAGCTAAAAATATGAATTTAAGAAAAAATGATCATATTTCAGAGGCTGAAGAAAAGAAAATTTTTGAAAATTAATAAAAACAGTTTATACATTATGATTCCTTATTATATGAGGCATATATATGACAAATTTTAACCAAATGCCTTTAATACTAAGACAAATATGAATCAATTTCTAAAGGAGAAAAAAAAATATGAAAAATATTTTTTGGTGCAAATTTTGTAATTTTCTTTTTCTTAAAAAAGTTAAATTTTTAAAAACTAATAAAAAATTGTGAACACTTTATGATTTCCCATTATGTTAAGAATATACTTGACAAATTTGAGACAAATTCCTTCAATATTAAGGAAAATATGAATAAGTTCCTAAAGGCTTTTAAAAAAGAGAAACAATTTTTTTGGCGAAAATTTTTGCAATTTCTTTCCCTTAGAATTGACCAATTTTTAAAAATTAATAAATATTAAAATTCCCTACTGTATTAAAAAAAATCTATGACAAGTTTCATATAATTAAATTACGAATAGCTTTATAATAACTTTATAATATAAAAAATATATTTTGGTAAAAATTTTGTAATTTTCTTTCTTTTCAAAAAAAAAAAAATTAAATTTTTTAAAACTAACAATAAAATATTAATATTTTATAATTTCTGATTATGTTAATAATATCTGTGACAAATTTGAATAAATTTTCTTTATTAATAAGTTAAATTATGAATAAATTTCTAAGGAACTGAAAGAAATATGAAAAATATTTTGCTGAAAATTTTTTAATAGTTTTTCTCTTCAAAAAGTTAAATTTTTAAAAACTTATAAAGAGTTATTAATATTTTAGGATTTTTTGTTATGTTAAAAATATCCTTGACAAATTTTAATCAATTCGAATTAGTATTATGAAAAATATGTATAAATTTCTAAAGACCTAAAAAAGTTCCCTTTTGACGAAAAATTTTGTAATTTTCTTTCTACTAAAAATGTTAAATTTTTATAAATTCATAAAAATGTATTAACATTTTATGATTTCCTATTTTATTAATAATATCTATGACAAATTAGAGTCTATTTCCTTTAATATTAAGAAAAATATTAATAAATTTCTAAAGGTCCAAAAAATATTAAAAATATTTTTTGGCCAAAAATTTTGTAATTTTTTTCCCTTTAATAATTAAATTTTTTAACATTAATAAAAAGTGTTTATATATTATGATTTCCTATTATGTCAGGAATATTTATGACAAATTTCAAGAAAATTGCTTTAAATTTAACAAAGTTGTAAACATTTTACAAAAGTTAAAACAATTAAGAAAAATAATTTTTTCATATTTTTTAAAGGATTTAAAAAATTTTTGTTTAATTTCTAAGCTTCGAAATTTGTTTACACATTTGTCCTATTTCTCAATAAAACTTAAAATAATTGAATAATTTGCAAGATTTTAAAATAAAATTTTATTGAATAGTTTAAAAATTTTTCATTTCATTGATATTTTTTTTTTTCATTGTTTATTTAAAAAAATTAAAAAGTTGTCATTTTTTCTGTCCTTAAATCTCTGATTATGTTTATTTCTATGTGTACTTATAAAATTAACCTTAAATGTTTTATTATATTTTTTTTTTTGCTAAATGATGATCACATATTAACCTCATATTTTACACATAATACGAACCTCAACATTCACTTGTATGCTAAAGATACATACAAATAATATGTGTTCAATGTTTATTAAAACAATTATTTACTTTTAAGCAAATTGTGTTTATTTAAAAAATTTACAATATAATGATATATTTTTTGTAGACTATTTAAGCAAATTAAGTCATTGAACCCAAGGCAATTCTATATATACACAAACTCAAGCGCATATACACACATCATTAAAAAAAATAAATAAAGCAATAAACTTTACCCTCGTTCTACTTTCTGAACAAACAAAAAAAAGGACAAATGTAATTAAAATTTTAAACATTAAAAAAATATATATTTAAATTAAATTAAAAAAAAAAAAAATAACAATAAAATTTTATAAAAAGAACTATATTTTCAGTTAATACTACCCTGAAGTTCAAGGTTATGTTTTTTTTATTTATTTCAAAATAAATTTATTTTTAAATTTTATTTCCAACAATTGTTTTTTTAATCATAAAAAATCTTTTTTTTTTTGCAACTCAAAATTTTTCTAAGTTTAAAGCTTTTTCTTTTTAGTAAAGAGCTTATTATTTTAAGACACAGCTTTTGCAAAAGCTTTGTTATTAAGAAATGCAACACTGTTATACTTGTGGGGAATTTGTATAAGGTGAAAAGCTAAACTAAAGCTTTAGCTTTATACCACTATAACAAAAAGCTTGATGTGGTTAATATAAAGAGAGTTGTGTTAAGAGAGTTTTAATTATAGCAGTTAAATAATAAGAGTAATTTTTTATGGGTAAGAGAATTTATGTAAAATTTACATTGTAAATGTCTCTTTAAGTAAATGTCTTTTTAAAAAGGAGAACACAGAAATAAAAGCCGGCATTTTTTTTTTTGGAGAAATTATTAAATTCGGTTTTTATTTTTGGTAAAAATTATGTTTATTATTTCTAACAGATTTTTAAGTTTTTATTAGAAATATTTTGAAGAAAATTTTATTTTTTTTTATTTAATTTTAATTAAAACGAAAATTTTGAGAAATATTTGACATTTTTAGTTTTTTTGATTTGAAATATCTTTTATCTTTTTTTAGAAATTTAAGTTTTAATTAAATTCGAAATAAAAAGCAATAAATTTTAAATTAAAAATAAAAAAAAAAATAAAAGAAAAATTTAGTTAAATATTTTCTATTTTAATTTTTTTTCAATCAATATAACATTATTTAAAAATTTGAAATTAATTAAAATAAAAATAGCAAAAAAGTAATTTGGAGAACTTTTATGACTTTTTTTATAATATTTAGATTTTTGTTTGTTTTCATAAATCTTTTTTCATAAAAAAATAGTTTTTTTGATTTGAAATATTTTTATCTTTTTTTTAGAAATTTAAGTTTTAAATCAAATTCGAAATAAAAAGCAATGTTTTAAATTAAAAAAAAAAATAAAAAAAAAATAAAAGAAAAATTTAGTTAAATATTTTCTATTTTAATTTTTTTCAATCAATTATTTAAAAATTTAATTAAAATAAAAAATAACAAAAAAATAATTTGAAAAAAATAATTTGAAAAACTTTTTTACAATTAGAAAAATATTTAGATTTTTGTTTGTTTCTTTTTTCATAAAAAAAATAGCAAAATTACATTCTTTAATATTTTGCTTTAATTTAATTTTGAATTTTAATTAATTTTTTTAATTTTTTCACAATTTTAGAAAGATGTAGTTTTATTCTTAAAAATCCAAAATTTTTCTTTTTTTAATTTAAAAAAATGTTCATGGTAAAAATTTAAAATTTCTTTCTTAAAAATTTTTTAAAGAAATTGTTTTTTGATTTTTTTAATTAATGTTTTGGAATTTTTATTGATTTTTCGGATTTTTTTTATTTGCAATTTTTAAAAAATGTTCTTCTTAAAAAATTTAAAGTAATTTTTAAAAATTATTTTTTTAGATATGTTTTTTAGTTTTCGAATTTCATGTTTTATTATAAATATTTTAATTTATTTTAGGTTTTACATTAGAAATGCTGTTTTTTATAATGAAAATTTAATTAAATTTTTTGTCAATTTTCTTTGTATAATTTTTTTAGTTTTCATTAAAATTAATTTTTTTATTCAAAATTATTAGTTTGCTTCATTTTTTTCCTTTAATTTTAAGCATTCCCTGACATTTTCTTTTTATTTTATTTCCTATCAAATCGTTCATTTCCTTCAAATAACCGCAATTTCCCGTTGTTTTGCTACTCTTCTTTAACAAAAAAGTTCTCTTTATAACAATTTCCTTTAAACAGCTTTTAAAGAGCATTTTATTTACTTAAATTCTCTACCCATTTGTTTTGTTTAATTTGTTTAATTAAAAAAGCTTTTTTATTTTATTCCATTTCACGCTCTTTTGTTTACATTTGGATTTTCTCTCTTTACTCTTAAAATCTGTTAAGTACAATTTTATATACAATATTACCCTTAAAACATTTTCTGTAAGTTTTTTTCTTTTTGCGTTTGTTTTGTTTTCAATTTTGTTGTATTTTACACATTTTCTATACAATAACACATGTTGGCTGTTTAATATTTTTCAATGGGAGTGAGTTTTTTTTGAAGAGCATGCATTTTTGTTTGTATCTCTAAGTTTCGTTTAGCGTTTATAGTAGATTGTTTTTTGTTTTTTTCTGTGCTAGTATTAGTTAAAGTGATACCTTTTTGGTATATTCGTAACATGCTTAAGATTTTTACAGTTAGTCGCGTTCGAGACCTTGTCGAGTTTTGTCATGTTTTTTAAAAAATAAAAAAGTATATTGGAAAAAAAATATTATAATATAATTTTAACAACAACATTGACATAATCACAAGTTAAACAAAAAACCAAACACAATTTTATATTTAAATAAAAAATAATACAAAAAAGCTGGTTTTAATAAAATTACTAAAACAAAAATCTTAGTTATAAATAAACCACGGAAAGAGTAACTTAAAAGTAACAAAAAAAAAAAATATTTAAAAATTAAAATAAATAAAAATAAACAAAAAAATTTTAATTTAAATAAAAAAGAAACAAAAAAAAAAAAATATTTTTATTGAAAAAGAAAATGGAAAATCTTTGAAAAATGTTAACTTAAAAAAGTGAAATTTTTTAATTATATTTTTAAACCTTAAACAAACCAAAGTTTTTTTTAAATAATAAAGCAAATTTATAAAAAAGATTTTTGGATTTAACGTTATTACCCAGAGGATTACGCGCTAAAAACAAATCCAAAAATTTATTTAAAATAATATTAAAAAAAGAAATTCAAAGTTCCTGTCTTAAATATCTTAAAAATAATTTGTTAATAAAAAATATAAACAAAAAACAATTTCCAAAAATAAAAAAAGAAAAATTGTTTTGTTTTGAAAAACAGTTTTCTTTAAAAACAAAGTACCTGTTTAAACAAATTTTTGAAAAATATAATAAAAAAATATTTGAGAACAAAAAAAAGAAAAAAAAAAAATAAAACTAAAATTTTTGAATAAAACAAAATTTTTTTTCTGAAAAAAAAAAAGAAATAAATTTTTTTAAAAAGTGTAAATTTGAGAGCAAACATAAAAAGTTTTGTGCCAATTTATTGTGTTTTTTTACATGCAAAAAATTATAAAACAAATCTTTACCCATGTTTTAATAAAAATCAATTCATTAAAATTTCTTTAAAAATAAAATTAAAACAACCAAAAATTATTTTTTTTAATAAAATACACATACTTACAAACAAAAATGGCAGAAGAATTACCTATATTAAAAAGTATATTAAAAGGCAATGTCAACTATCACAATGCCCGTAAGTGAAATTTTTGGAAAAAAATTAAAAATACATTAAAAAAAAATTTTTAATTAAACAAAAAATAAAACTTAAAACTATTTTAAAATAATCCCCCAGAAATTATGCAAAAATTGAAATAAATTAAAAAATTTAATTAATAAGAAAATATATATTTCTTTATCTTATTTTGCAATTTTCAAACTCATATAACTTGGTCTAGAACTAAGATTTTTAAAACCATTTTTACTTTTAAATTTTCAACAAGGTCTCTAGTTTTCAAAACTGTAAAAACCTTTTATCTTAAGATTATAATTTTGAAGATAAAAGCCTTTAAAATGATAATTATATAGGAAATTTTAATTTTGTACATATTTTCTTTAAAATTTTGTAGCTAACTTTATATAAAAGATTTCTTAATGATATTTCTTTTGAAATATTGTCCATAATCTCTAGTTTATAACAACCAGAAATCGTTTTATTAGCTTTTATTTTACTCAAGTTATGCTAAAAAGTAGGTGCCTTTAAGAAAATAAAGATTTAAGAATTTTTAAATTTTTTTAAATTTTTTTAGCTATTTTTAAGAGCTTATAACTTGGGTTATAAACCAGATATTTAGAAAGCTTTTTCTTTGTTGTAATCTACAAAATCTCAAGATTTTAAAACCCATATATTTATTTAAATATAGTGTTATTTTCTTAAAGTTATAAAACAAAACTTAAAAAAAAGCCAGAAAAATTAAAATTTAAAAAAATTCATATTTTTTTGGAAATTTTTTAAAAATTATTAATTAAATTGTGTGGTACTAGAAAAATAAAAATTTTTAATTTTTTAGTTTTTAGCTATTTTTTAGCTATTTTTATAGCTTTATATCTAGAGCTATAAAAAACATTTTGAAATCAAATTTTCTGCAATATATTCTTTGGAGTCTGAAGATTATTTCTCTAGAAAATTTTCTTATTAGCTTAAATATTTTCAAAGTTAGAAAGCAAAATCTGTGGAACTAGAAAAATAAAAATTTTTAATTTTTTAGTTTTTAGCTATTTTTTAGCTATTTTTATAGCTTTATATCTAGAGCTATAAAAAACATTTTGAAATCAAATTTTTGCAGTATATTCTTTGGAGTCTGAGGATTATTTCTCTAGAAAATTTTCTTATTAGCTTAAATATTTTCAAAGTTATCTGTTGAACTACAAAAATAAAAACTTCTAAATTTGTTGAATTTTTTGATAGTTTTTTAGCTTTTTTAAAAGTTTATAAGTTGAGCTATAAAAATGATTTTTAAATCAATTTTTCTTTGTGGTATTCTTTAGCGTCACGATTTTTTCTATATAAAATATTTTCATTAACATAAATATTTTTAAAGTTGGAAAGAAAAATTTGTTGGACTATAAAAATAAGAATTCTAAATTTTTTTATGTTTTTGTATATTTTTAGCTTATTTTAAGGCTCCATAACTTGAGCTATAAAAAAGATTTTTAAATAAATTTTTTTTCAGTATATTCTTTGGAGTTTGAAGATTATTTCCCCAAACAATCTTTTCATTAGCTTAAATATTTTCAAAGTTAGAAAGCAAAATCTGTGGAATTAAAAAAATAAAAATTTTAAAATTTTTTTAGCTTCATAACTTGAACTAAAAAAAAAAGGTTTTAAAATAAATTTTTCAGCAATATATTCTTTGGAGTCTGGAGATTATTTCCTTAGAAAAATTTGTTATTAGCTTGAATATTTTCAAAGTTAGAAACCGAAATCTGTGAAGTATAAAACAGAAAAGTGCAAAATAATGTTTTCTTATTTCATATTTTTAATATTTTCTAAAAATTGTAAAAATAAATATTTTTAAATGAAATTTACAACAAAAATTTCCTCCAAATATAGTTATTATTTAGACCAAAAATTATTTAAATATTTAAAGTATTTAAGCAGTTATAACGTTTTTATTAAGAGTCTCATAATATAAAATTTTCTTAAGAATTCATATTTTTAAAAAAATTTTATATAAAAAATAAAAACAATATTTCATAAAATTGTTTTTATTTATTTTAAACAAAAATTAAATTTTATAAAATACAAATTTGAATTTATTGCAACTTTCATTTTTATTTAAAATAAAAATTAATTAAAAAAAAATTCTAAAATTTATTAATATCTTTAATATTTGTTTATATATATTTTTTTTATTATTTTTTGTTTAAACAAAGAACAAATTTCTTCTTTTGTATCAAAAAGAAAAAAAAAAACTTACAAAGAAATTTCTCTTTAATTTATTTTTTAGTTTCATTTTTGACCAACTTTTTTTTCGCTGTTTTTGCCACTGAAAGTTAACAACAACTGCTTGTATGTGTTGTAAAAATTTATTCAATTTTATTAAGTGTTTCTATGAGTGTGAATGTGAGCCTTATGTTTAGCTTGTTTAGTTGAAAATTTTTTTGAAAAAGCGCGCTCCAATTTTTTTTTTTTTTTTTTTGTTTTGTTTTTCAATTTTTGTAGTAAAAGCCATAAGAAAAAAAAAAAAAAAAATGTTAACCAAGTTTTCATTTTCATTTGACCTGGTTTGTTTGTTGCCTGCTAGACGTAGTAAAAGACTCGTCGTTGTAGTAAAAGCCGGCTTTTTTTTGTTTGGAAAGAAAAGAAAAGTATGTCAGTAGTACTATGATGGTTATTTGAAAGCTGGTTTGGTTTGTTAGAAGCAGCAAAAAAAGAGAGATTTCCTCTCACTTTATGTAGTTTTTTTTTCGTTGATGTGAATATCTTCTACATTTAATTGAAAGAATGATAGAAAACAAATAAATAGCGTTTTTTTTTTGGAATCATTAAAGTATTTCACTTTTTTTCTTTATTAGAAAAGATTGAAAAGAAAAAAAAAAAAACAATGAATATTAATTGGTGGAGCATTCAATTGCTTTAAAATAAAAGAGAAATTTTGGAGGAAAATTTATAGAGGAAAAGTATAATAGAATAAAAGTTAATTTGATTATTATTAAAATTAAAACAAAGGAAAAAAATTTAATATAATTTTTTTTAGAAAATTTAAAAAATTTTCAAAATGCCTTAATTTGTAAGATTTTCAAAATTTTTTTTAAAAAAGTTTTAATTTTATGAAAGCTTATATGGTTTTTAATGATATAAACAAAATTAAAAAAAAAAATTCCTTTAATAACTATGGAAGTTATACTATTTAAAAAAAGTCTTTTAGATAGTACTTATGTTTTAAGGAAAATATTAAAAAATCATAATTCTTATAATTTTGAACATTTTTAAAAGCTGTAAAATTCTTATTAGAGTTTAACATCTTTTTAATGATATAAGCAAAATTCATAAATTTCTTTTAATTATTTTGGAAGTTATGCTATTAGGAAAAAGTTCTTTAACTAAAATTTAATATTCTTTTTTCGCAAATTTAAAAAATTTCCAAAAAATCATAACTCTTGGTATTTTCAAAAATTTTTTAAATATATTTAAATTTTATGAAAGCTCAATCTGCTTTTAATGATATAAACAAAATTCTTGCAGATCTTTTAAAAATTGACGAAGTTATATTGCTTTAAATAAATGCCTTTTTGCTTAAATATATTCGAAATTTTAACAATTTTCGTAAAATTATAATTTTTAGAATTTTAAAAATTTTTACAACAAAAAATCAATTTTACGAAATTTTATTTCCTTTTTGTTATTACCACCAAAATTCTTAAATATCTTTTAAAAATTAAGAAAATTATGTTGCTTTGAAAAAAAGGTCTTTTTGCTTAAATATTTTAGAAATTTAAAAATTTTTCAAAAATTCATAATAATTAGCTTTTTTTCAAATTTTTAAAATATGTTTCTATTTTGTGAATGTCAATATTCTTTTTAGTGTTAGCACTAAAATTCTTGAATGACTTTTAAAAGTTAAGGAAATAATGTTGCTTTGAAAAAAAGGTCTTTTTGCTTAAATATTTTAGAAATTTAAAAATTTTTCAAAAATTCATAATAATTAGCTTTTTTTCAAATTTTTAAAATATGTTTCTATTTTGTGAATGTCCATATTCTTTTTAGTGTTAAAACTAAAATTATTGAATGTCTTTTAAAAATTAAGAAAATTATGTTGCTTTGAAAAAAGGTCTTTTTGTTTAAATATTTTAGAAATTTAAACATTTTTCAAAAATTCATAATAATTAGAATTTTTAATGCTCTTAAAAAATATTTAGTTTTTATGAAAGTATAAACTGTTTTTAATGATATAACTAAGATTCTTAAATATTTTTGCAAAATTATGGAAGTTATGCTGTTTTGAAAAAATGTATTTTTGTTTAAATATTTTAGAATTTTTTAAAATATTCAAAAATTCATAATAATTAGAATTTTCAAAATATTTGAAAAATGTTTAGATTTTACAAAAGCTTGACTTCTCTTTATTCATATTAGCAAATTTCATAGATTTCCTTTAATAATTCTTGAAGCTATGTTAGTTTCAGGAAAGGGTCTTTAACTAACATTTAATTTCAATATATATATTTTTTTTCTGATTTATAATTCTTAGAATATTAAAAATTTTTTAAATTTTTTTGGTTTTTATAAAACTTCATCTTGTTTTTAATGATATAACCAAAATTCATAGATTTCTTTTAATAATTCTGCAAGTAATGCTAATTTTAAAAAAGATCCTTGGTAGAAAATTAAATTTTAATTCTTTTTAACAAATATATTCTAATACATTTTTTTCTTGTATTGCTAAAAATATGCCCTAAAAATCTCATTTTTAATTAATTTATTTATTTACTATTATTTTTTTTTAATCTTATTTTATTAAATTGTTTACGTCTTTAATTGAACTTAAAATCTTTCTAAATCTAATTTCTTTACAATTTTATATATCTTATCATTATTTTTGCTCATAACTTTTATTTGAATTTTTATTTACTTTCTTTTTAACCTCAATTTCCTTATGAAACTAAAACAAAGACCCAAAATCTTAAAACCCAATTTTAATTCTTAAGCAGCCCAAATATTTTGCCATTGATAACAATATCAGTTAACAGCAGCAGCTTCTTTAAAACCTTTTTAAAGTTAAGCTTTAATAAACAAAAGCAGAAAAAGAAATGAGATCTTTACACAACTTTCTCTCTCGCTCTTAAACATATACTCTTTTTTTTTCTTTGGTCTACACAACTCTTAGCAATGAAAGTAACACAACTAAACTACATCAAAAATGATATTTCTGGGTCATGACCTCTTATTTAAAGATTTTAAAACAAATTTCCAAAAATATTAAAAACAAAAACGTGACTTTTTTGAAAAAAAAAAGAAAAATATTGTTTAAATAAAAATATGTGGGCGCATAAATTAAACATAAAAAACAAAAACCAAAAGTAGTTTTTTTAAAAGAGAAAGTAAAACATATTAAAAATAAAACAAAAGCAGCTGTTTTACAATTTGACACATAAAATAAAAGATATTTATAGAAACATATAAAAACTGAAAAATTTATAATTATTACATTACAAGGCAAATGACCTACTTAACCTTAAACATAAACAACCCTTGTTTAAATAAGGACCTTGTTTTTTACAACTTACAGCTGTTTCTTGTTATTAAAATATTTTTTTATACGTATTTTCAAAACCACCTGTTGTTTTTTTTACATTTTATACTAATTTTTTTTTTCTTTCTTTGCTTCTTTTTAGCTGTTCGATTTGGTCGTGTGCCGAAACGTGAAAAGGCTCGCATTTTGGCCGCCATGCAACAGTCAACACAAAATCGTGGCCAACAGAGAGCTTTATCGGGTGAATTAGATGATCAACCGCGTTTATTGTCCGCTGTATTGAAGGCTCATTTGGAAACCTGTGAATTTACAAAAGAAAAAGTGGCGGCCATGCGTCAAAGGGCGCGTGAATGTCCTTCATATTCAATGCCCACATTATTGGTGAGTATCGAAATATGTTATCGAAAAAAACCAAAAAAAAAAAAAAAAAAAAAAAATATTTTATAGAAAACTAGTAGATTTAGAGTTTCTAGATGAAAATTTGAAAAGAAGAATTTTTAAAATTGTAAAAATTTTCAAAAATTTTGTTGTAAACATAATAATTAAAAGTCCTTCATTTAAAAAAAAATACTAATTTTTAATTGGTTTAAAAATGTTTAAATAAATAATTTACAATTTTTCAAAAAAAATTACACATTTGTATTCAGTAACGAAAAATCTTTCATTTTCTGCCAAAAAATCTACCCAGTATTTTTTTTTTTTAAATTACCGTTTTTTCTTAAAACATTATAAAGTAAAGATAATATTACATATTTTAAAAAAAATTGTTGTAAACATAATAACAATTAAAAAATCCTTGATTTCGTACAAAAAAATTTACCCAGTATTTTTCGAAAAATTCCCCCTATTTTTTTTAATTGGCTTAAAAACATGAAAAATAATCTAAATTTTGCAAAAAAAGTTTACAGTTTTGTATTCTGCTTTGAAAAATCTTTAATTTTCTGCCAAAAAATTTACCCAGTAATTTTTATTAATTTACCAGTATTTTTTAAAATCGCCATAAAATAAAGAAAATTTAGAATTTTTAAATTTTTTTTATTTAAAGCATGTTTAAAATCAAAAAATCTTTCGTCTTGTGAAAAAAAATTTACCCCGTATTTTTCAATAATTTCCCATTATTTTTTAAAATCACTATAATATAAAGAAAATTTTAAATTTATTCAAAATGTGTATAGAATCATACTAAAAATCCAAAAATATTATGTTTTCTGCCAAAAAAAATAATCTAAATTTTTCAAAAAAGTGCAGTTTTGTATTCAGAATTGAAAAATCTTTAATTTTCTGCCAAAAAATTTACCCAGTAATTTTTATTAATTTACCAGTATTTTTTAAAATCGCCATAAAATAAAGAAAATTTAAAATTTTTTAAATTTTTTTATTTAAAGCATGTTTAAAATCAAAAAATCTTTCGTTTTATGAAAAAAAATTTACCCAATATTTTTCAAAAATTTCCCGTTATTTTTTTAATTTTGCAAAAAAAAAAATCGGCAAATTTTGTGGGAAATTGTTAGCTTTTATTACAAACCATATTATCAGTGAAAAGCGGTAAATTTTTACAGCAAAAAGAATTCCTTCATTCATTTTTTTTTCAAAATTCCCAGTATTTTTGAAAATTTTTAATTATTTGGGAAATAATGAAAATTTTGTGAACATTTTTATGGGAGCTTATATGGCATCCAAAAAATTTTAATTTGCTATGAAAAAATTCAACCTGTCATTAATAAAAAAAAGCTCGTTATTTTTTAAATTTTCTTAAAAGTTGGGATATTTTTCAATATCTGCGATAATATTTTTGGGAATAGAAAGTCTTTTATTATTCGCAAAAAAAACTTGGCTGGTTTTTTAAAAAATTTCCCGTTATTCTTTTAAATTCTTTAAAAATTGAGAATCTTTTAAAATTTTAGAAAATTTTTTATGGAAACGTATTTTGTAACAAAAACTCTAGAATTTTCTGTAAAAAAAATCAAACTAGTATTTTTCAAAAATTGACCATTATTTTTTTTAATTCTTAAAAAATTGGCAAATTTTCAAAATTTTAGGAAAATTTTTGTAGGATTAAATTTAGAATAAAAAAGTCTTTAATTTTCAGCAAAAAAAAAAAAATGAAATTTTAAAAACTTTTCCAGTATTTTTTAAAATTCTTTAAAAATTTAGAAATAAATAAATAAGAAAAATTAGGGATTTTTTTTAATAAGAAATTTGGCATTTTCTAAAAAAAGAAGAAGAAATCTGAAAAATAAAGTTAAAAAATGGCACGATTTTTTTTAAAGAAAATATTATTTTTTTAGAAAATTTAATTTTTTAGTTTAAAATTTTTTGGTCTGTTTTTTTAAGTGAGTGATATGTTTTTTTAGATGTTCTTGTATTTAATTTCATTTTTTTATAAAAAAAAAACAAGGTCAACCACTTTAATTTAGTTGTTTTATTAGTATATTAGTGTGCTTTTAAAGACCAAACCTTTAGATTTTCAATGATTTTTTTTTTTTTTTTAAAAAGGTGCTAATCATATACTTTAGTTTATATTTAGTGTTAAAAGCTTAGTTTTTTTTTAAGGTTTTTAAACCAGGAAATTTGTGTTTTATTTAATAAACTAAAGATTTTTCATTTCAATGAAAATCTGAGCCAACCTTCATACTTAAACAAAATAATCAGTAATAAATTTTTTTATTAAAACAGATAGTAACTAAAACAAGGTTTTTCCTAAATATAGTTATAGATAATTATTTTAATTTGCATTTTTAAATGATTCATTATTATTACGAGGAAAGCAAAATTCTAATTGTAGGTGATTGTAATTGTATTAAAATAGAGAATTATTATTGTTCTTTATTAGTAAATTATTTGCTCTGTAATGCTCTTTAGTGCAATGTTATAAAAAATGTCATGTGCATGTTTTGAAAATATATTTCCTTATTTATATAGAATTTTTTAAGGCCATTTAATAATTTTTAAAATTAATTAGAAATCCCTTAATTTCTTTTTTTTTTCTTTATCCCAACCCACTGTATGATTAATTTGATTTATTTAGAATTTTTTTGTTGTACTCTTTTTTTTTTTTTTTGTATTGTATCAAAGTTCTTTAATTTTTTTAGAATATTGTTATTGTTTTTTTTTTGTTATTATTGTTTATTTTTGTATTTTTGTTAAATAAAAGAATTCAAGGTTAAAAAATAACACTTGTCAAGGTCGCCTGAGTTGAAAAAAATCTTTATAACGAAATTCAAGTTCTGATGTGTGCAAAATTTAAACCAGAAATAAGATTAAATAAATTAAATATTAATATTAAAATTTAAAAAATTCCTCTATAAATTTGAAAAAAATAAAAACCAGTATAACATAAAATAAATTATTGTTTTTAAAAAATCTAAAAATGAAATTTTAACCCTAAACTTTGTAAATGTTTTCAAAACTGTTAGAAAAATAATAAGAAATATTTATCTGGTTTAATATTTAAATATCACTATAATTAAAAATGTTTGACGATTTTAATACAAAAGCATTTGATAACTTAATTAAACACCTGATGAATAAAAGAAAGCAATAGCTGCAAATAAAAAAAAAATCAATTAAATACTTTATTTTATCATTAAAACAACAATAACAATAATTGTAGCAAAAAATTACGTTCTAACTGAATTTGGCTAAATAAAATATAAAGAAAAATTAATTTATAATTTTAATAAATAATTATCAAAAAAAGAAAAACATTTTAACACAAAAAAATAAGGATTTTTAAAATTCAAAAAATACTGGGTATATTTTTGAAAAACTTAGGGACTTTTTTGACAGAAAACAGAACGAAATTTCATTGTAAATAAGTTTCTAAACATTTTTTGAAAATATTAAAATTTTTTAAAAATATTAAAATTAGAAAAATAAAATACTGGGAAATTTTTGAAAATCACTGGTTAGATTTTTTTATTCTAAAACGATAGATTTTTGCATTTTATATAAGGTCGCATAAGCATTTTTTAAGAATTTCTATATTTTTATATTTTAAAGCGATTTAAAGAAATACTGGGAAAATTTTTTAAAATACTTGGTTGATTTTTTGTTATAAAATGAAAAATTTTTTCATTGCGAATAAAAACCTACAAACATTTTTTTAAAATTTTTAAGAATAACAAATATTATAGAGGTTTTAAAAAATACTGGGAAATTTTTGAAAATCACTGGTTAGATTTTTTTATTCCAAAACGATAGATTTTTGCATTTTATATAAGGTCGCATAAGCATTTTTTAAGAATTTCCATATTTTTATATTTTAAAGCGGTTTAAAGAAATACTGGGAAATTTTTTTTAAAATACTTGGTTGATTTTTTGTTATAAAATGAATAATTTTTTCATTGCGAATAAAAACCTACAAACATTTTTTAAAATTTTTAAGAATAACAATTATTATAGGATTTTAAAAAATACTGGGAAATTTTTTTTAAATATTTGGTTGATTTTTTTGGCATAAAATCAATGATCTTTTTAAAGCTAATATTATTTTTAATAAAATAGGATAATTTCCTACAAAATTTAGTGAATACCTGGTATTTTTTTTTTTTTTTTTTGAAAAATACTGGTTAGATTTTTTTTTGTGGCAGGAAATGAAAGATATTTGAATTTTTAACTGGTGTATGCAAATATTTTTTTAAAGTTTGCAATATTTTTCAAATTTAGAATGATTTTTAAAAATACTGGGAAAATTTTTGAAAATACTGGTCAGATTTTTTTGTGTAAAACGAAAGATTTCTTTTCATTGTAAATAAGAATCTGCAACAGTTTTTTTAAAAATTTCCTAATTTTATAGGGATTTTAAAATACACTGTAAATATTTTGTAGCGAAATTTTAACAATTTATAATATTAAAATGATTTCTAAGGAAAGCAAATTTATTAAACAAAATTTAGTAAGTTTTGAGAAAAATTAAAATACCGAAAAATTTTTGAAAAATACAGGGATATTTTTTTTTTGGTAGGAAATGAAATCTATGTACCATATAATTAACAAAAAAAAAAAAAAAAAATGATAATAATAATTATATAAATATTTGCAGATTTTTACCAATTTTAAGATGTTTTAAAAATTTTTGGAAAATACCGGGAATATTTTTTAACAGAAAATTAAAATTTTTTTGATTCTTTATGAATTTCTAAAGAAATAACTTCAATATTTGATGTATTTAACCAATTTAAAACCATTTAAATATATACCGGGAATTTTTTTTAAAATACTGGGAAGATTTTTTGCGAAAAAATGAGAGATTTTTTGACTAAAAATAAGAACAGGGAAGAATTATTAGCGGAAAATTAAAGATTTTTTGAATTTGTTTAGGGAAAATCAAAAATTTGTTGCTTCTTATTATTTCTTTACTTTTAAGCCATTTTAAAAAATAGGGGTATATTTTTGAAAAATATTAGGAACTTTTTTTTTTAAGAAAAGTCAAAGATTTTTTGCTTTTTGTTATGATTATTAAGAAAATTTTTAAATCGTAGTTTAAATTTTCTTACTTTTAAGGCATTTTTGAAAATACTGGGAAATTTTTGAAAAATACTGGGAAGATTTTTTTGCACCAAATGAAAGATTTTTTGATTCTTATTATAATTATTAAGAAATTTTTGATTTATAAGCCAAATTTACTTGATTTGAACTATTTTAAAAAATATGGGAATTTTTCAAAAAAAATACTGGTAAGCTTTTTTTACTAAAAATGAAAGATTTTTTTATTGTGCTTATGATTATTAAGAATTGTTTTAATTATAATCTAAATTTCCTACATTTTAAACCATTTTTGTTTTTTTAATATTTGTCCATTTTCCTTAATTTTAGTTCCATTTAAAAAAAAGGGAGAATATTTCCAAAATTGTTGTGAACTTTTTTTATAGAGATAATTTTCTATTGAGTTTTTTTCTCTTTTGTTATCTTTTTAAGATTATGTGACAATTTTGTTTTTACATTTCTAGCAGGCGGAAAAACCTTGCATGTTTTAAGGAAATTAATAATAAAGAAAAAATATTATTATATATTTAATGTTATTGTTGTTAAACAAATTAGCCCCGTTATTAAATAAGTTCACGCGAAGGTCAACAGGAAAACTAAATAATTATTGTAGTAAATATCAATAGAAAAAAATAATAAATAAATCAATAATAAAAAAAGCAATGCTCTTTTTACCGTCCTTTGGTTATTTACATAGTTTAGTTTTGAAGGCATGTTTATTTTTTTAGAATTTAAAAGTCAAGGTTAATAAACCTCTCTCTGTGGTGAAGTTCAAGGTAAAACTTTTTATTTTTATGATGAAAATATTTTGCTTATTTAATATTTTTTTTGGAAAAAAATTTTTTTTGCTTTTATTTTAAACTATAAATTTCCGGTTTGCATTCAATAATTATGTGACGTCATTTAATATTTTTTTTAAATAGAAATATAGAGAAACACACATGTTTATGTGAAAATTTTTTCTTAGTTTAAAACAATAGATAAAAATTTAAACGGCAAAAAAAAAAGAAAAAAAAAACAACTATAATAAAATAAAATGATTATTAACCTTGAATATTTTTTTCCTATACAGAAAACAAATACTTTTGCAAAAATAAAAATTTATTAGAGAATTTAAATTGTTTAAAATGCACGTGCATTCTCTCTCATTCTCAAAGCTCTCTCTTTCTCTTTTTGTACAGTTATAAAAAATTATTTATAAATTCACTTTAAAAATAATAAAAAACATATTCTAAGAGCTTAACACGGAAAGAGAAAGGTTTAGCAATAGAATAGAGAGAAAATGTTCGAATCTTTAGCCTTGGTCAAGAGCAAATTGCCGGTATTGTAAATATAAAAATACCGGTGCAAAAGCAGGAAATATTTAAAATAGTTATATATGAGAATTTATTTAAAATAATTTTGTATTCATTTTTGATTTTTTTTCTCTTTATTTCTTTTTAGGCCTGCCCTCTTAATCCCGCCCCTGAATTACAATCTGAACAAGAATTTTCACAACGTTTTGCTCATGTCATACGTGGTGTTATAGATTTTGCTGGCATGATACCCGGTTTCCAGTTATTGTCACAAGATGATAAATTTACTTTATTGAAAGCGGGTCTCTTTGATGCTTTATTCGTGCGTTTGATTTGTATGTTTGATAATTCCATTAACAGCATTATATGCCTTAATGGTCAGGTAATGAGACGCGATGCTATACAAAATGGTGCCAATGCTCGTTTCCTAGTAGATTCAACTTTCAATTTTGCTGAACGTATGAATTCCATGAATTTAACAGATGCCGAAATAGGTTTATTCTGTGCTATAGTTTTGATAACACCGGATCGACCGGGTTTACGTAATATAGAGTTGATAGAGAAAATGTATAGTCGTTTGAAGGGTTGTCTTCAGACTATCATCAATCAAAATCGTCCTGATCAACCAGATTTTATGAATAAACTATTGGATACTATGCCAGATTTACGTACTTTAAGTACTTTACATACAGAGAAATTGGTAGTATTCCGTACCGAACATAAGGAACTATTGCGTCAACAAATGTGGTCTATGGAAGATGAACAACCAACATTATCTAAAAGTCCGAATGGTTGGGAAGATCATCGTATGGATGTGGAAGCCAAGAGTCCTTTGGGTTCAGTTTCAAGTACTGAGTCTAATGATTTGGAATATCAAACTTCCTCTACCACCAACAATACTACATCATCATCATCATCATCTGCAGCATTACATATGAATCATCATCAACAACAACCTTCATCATTGGCCTCTTCGGCTCCCTTGCTAGCAGCAACTTTATCGGGATCATGTCCTTTACGTAATCGTGCCAATTCTGGTTCTTCGGGTGACTCGAATAATGAATTGGATATGGTAGTGGGTAGTCATGCCCATTTAACCCAAAATGGTTTAACTATAACACCCATAGTAAGAGCCCATTCCCACCAACAATTACATCATCATTTGACAGCAGCGACGGTGGTGTCGGCGCCTCATCGTTATCGCAAGTTGGACTCACCCACTGACTCGGGCATTGAATCGGGTAATGAGAAAAACGAATGCAGTAAAAATGTTAGCTCGGGGGGATCATCTTCCTGTTCCAGTCCGCGTTCTAGTGTGGACGATGCTTTGGATTGTTCTGAACAAAATGCTTCTACTACCCAGGTTACTGTTTCCGTTTCGCCGGTTCGCTCACCACAACCTTTAGCTCAGCAAGCCAGTTCAACGTCCAATAACAATAACTCCTCCTCTTCGTCGTCTGCCTCCTCCTCCGCCTGCACTTCTGTTAATTCAGCTACATTAAAAAGACAAATAGTAGATGATATGCCGGTCTTGAAAAGAGTCTTACAGGCTCCACCTTTATATGATACCAATTCTTTAATGGATGAGGCCTATAAGCCCCACAAGAAATTTAGAGCATTAAGACATCGTGAGTATGAATGTACGGAGGCCGATGCTAGCAGTTCCACTACTTCTGCCCCTAATTCTTTACCAGCAGCTAATTCGAGCCCTTTGCACCATAATGCTCAAAGTCCTCCACCGCCAGCCCAAACAACAGCTTCTAATCAGGTGTTATTAGTACCTCAGGCTACACATTCTCCTCAAGCGGCACCTCTATCAGTTTCACCTCCCGCTATTGCTCATCACCAAAGCCAATTGCATATGCATTTGACGCGTCCCACACCCACCAATTCTCAGAATGGCCAGCCACAAACTTCTTCACTCTCCAGTACACATTCGGTATTGGCTAAATCCCTAATGGCTGAACCACGCATGACTCCTGAACAAATGAAACGTTCGGATATTATCCAGAATTATATAATGAGAGATTCTCAACAGGCATCTTCTTCTAGCAGTTCTTTGTTGGTATGTTCTCCTCATGGTCCGGGAAGCCGTAGCCCGGCTCCTTTGCATCATCAAATGCAAATGCACAATTTATATAGCAATGGCGGTAATTCACCTAATTCCAGTTCATCACCCAATTCACCCTCTACCACCAGCGTTAGCCAAAGCGCCATACAAAATGCTTTGTCTTCACCTCCATCTTTGGCGGCTAGCTCTAGCCCTTCGGTTCAACGTTGGCCAGGACATTCCGTTATTACCACCACCTCAATAAATCAACGCCAGCAATCTGTTTCACCCAGCAGTAATGGCTCCTCATCATCCTCCTCTTCCTCCTCTTCAACATCCTCCGCCTCTTCCTCCTCCTCAAATTCCTCATCAGGTTGTCAGTATTTCCAATCTCCACACTCCACCTCAGCCTCGGTTTCACCGCCTAGACCTTCACCCTCACAAATGCAAACACCTCCTCGTTTACTGGAGCTACAAGTGGATATAGCCGATAGCCAGCAGCCTTTGAATTTATCCAAAAAATCTCCCACACCACCACCCAGTAAATTACAGACTTTAGTGGCAGCAGCCTCGGCAGTACAACGTTATCCCACTGTTTCAGCCGATGTAACGGTAACAGCCTCTACTAATCCCACTAATGCTGCAACTGCTGCAGCCGCCTCCACATCAACAACACTGCAGCAACAAAAAGTTATGCTAGAGGCGTAAGTGTTAAAAGAGCACCAAATAGAGGGTTTTTTGAGATTTCTTAAAAAAAAAAAAGCAAGAGAGAAACAAATTAGAGAGCCAAAATTTTAAGCTAAATAGAGAAAGAGAGAGCTTTTTTTCAATTTAAAGCTTCAGACAGTATTTTTTTGGTTCTTTTTAAAAGATTTTTTTCATTTTTTAAGAAAAAGCTCTCTTTTAAAAGCTTTAGCTAAGCTGTTCTTTAGGAAATTCTTATAAAAAAGAGGAAACAAAAAGAGAATTTTTTCTTTAATTCAAAAATATTTTTTAAAAGATCGAGACTGATACAAAAAACAAATACAAACCAATAAAAACAAAAAAGAGAAAATCATTTAAGAGGTTAAAAAAAGAAATTAATTTATTAAAAAATAAAACAAAAAAAAAACTAATTTCCTTAAATTAAATTCATAATTTACAGGGGCGGGCAAATGTTTTTTAAACCCAGACAAAAAAAAAAAAAAGAAAAAGCAAAGTAAAAAAGAAGTTATGAAATATTTTTTTTTAATTAAATATTAATTAATGTTAATTATAAAAAACAAAAAAAATCCAAACAACTATAAATTATAAATAAAAAAATATTTATTGTACAAAAAAATTTAAATATAAAAAAAATTTAATTATAAAAACATAAACAAAAAAATTAATTATAAAAAAAGTAAAATATAAATAAAAAATGCATGCAATTTAATTATATATAAAATTGAAAAAAGTCCTTTTTAATATATAAAAAAATTAATGTTATTAAAAAACGAAAAATATTTTTAAATTTTAAGCTTAAATTAAAAAAAGAAAAAAATAAAATAAAAAAAATTACACACACAATTAAAAAAAAAAAAAACAAAAATCTATTACATATATTAAAATTTTTCAAAAAACTACTTAAAATTATTATTTTTTTTTCTTTTTTTCAATTAAATTCATTTAAATTAGGTTATAAACCTTAAATAACATTTTTTTTCAAAAGATGAATAATTTTATTAAAAAAAAAAACTCTGCGAGTTTAAATTTATTTAAAAAAAATATAATTTTTTTCTTAAAAAATTATTAAAATTAAACAAAAAAAAAAAAAACAATTTTTAACTATTATTTTTAAACCACAAACATGGATTATTATTAAAATTTTTTTGTTCTAAAATTTTTAAATTTAAAAAAATATTATTAAAATTATTATTATTATTATTTGTTTATTATTTTTTTCTTTTTGTTTCTTTATGTATTTAATTATATACTTTTTATTATTATTTAATTTTAAGTTTTATTTTTTAAGTTAACTATTATTATGATTATACCGCTTTTAAGTTTGTATAGTAACAATTTTATTATTAAAAAAAAAAAAAAATACTGAAAAGAAAAACAAAAAAAAAAAAAAACAAATTTCCAATTTTATTTTCTTAAATAAAATAAAAAAAACAATTTTTTTAAAAATCCTATAAAAAAACATGTTATTCTTTTTATTTAAATTTTTTGGTTTTGTATAATCTTTTGTTGGAAAAAAGGGACAAAATTTTTGAAAAAAATTTTTTATGAATTATCAAAAATTCATAAAATATGAAAAATGGGGGAAAATATATATTTTTGAAAAATTTTAGCTTAAAAATGGTGGCTGAAGTGAAACAAATTTAGAAATATAATACAAAAGGAGTTTTCTTTGATTTGAAGTCGAAAATTTCTAGAAAATGGGAAAGAAAAATAATTAAATCTACTAAAGAAATGAAAAAAAAATTAAAACAGCAAAAAATGGTGTCTAAAAATTTTAATAAATTTAAAAAATGTATCCTTTAAAAAATAAAAAATGGCAAGAACATAATTAAAGTAATTTTTGTTTTTTTTGTAAAAGTCCAAATTTAAAAAAAGGAAGGAAAATCAGTGCACATTATATGATCATAATGAGCACTTTGCTTATGCTGCTTTAGCTATAACTCTTTTTTATATGATTGAATGTTTAAAGGCCTAACAAAAATTGGAGAAAAAATTGGTTCAATTAAAAAAAAATCAAACATCATTTCAAATTAAAAAATAAAAAAAAAAAAAAAAAAATATATTTCATTTTTTTTTGTGACTCAATTTTTTTCATTGGATTTAAAGTTTAAAATAAAAGGAAAAAATAAAAATAAATAAAATTTTGAAAAAATTGATATAATCGCTTTAAAATTGAGGGAAATGCAGCACAATATGCTTTGTTTGTCTTTGTTTCAACCATTTAGGTGAAAATTTTAAAATTTTCGCTCCAAAATAATAATAATAATAATAATAATAATAATAATAAAATATATAAATGTATACATTTTTTTTTTTTAATTCGAATAAAAAACATTGAATTCCTTTATTTTGGAATTCGATTTAGGGTTTTTTAAATCAAAATTAAATATATTAAAAAAATCATTCAAAATATTTTAAAAATAAAAAAATATGAGAAATTGAAAAAAGGAAAAAAAACTTTATTCACATTTCTTACTTAAAATTTAATTCGAGTATTTAAGACAAAAATTTAAGCAACAAACATTTTTTAAGACAAATTTAATACTTCAACAGCAGTTAATTTAAAGCTCTAAAAGATCCTCAAATGAAGCTTATTTAAGATTTAAAACGCTTTCAATTGAAAATAATTTGACATTTAAAAGCAGCTAATTTTAATGCACGTATAAATAATATTAATTACAAAACAGACAAAAAAATAAAGTATACGTCTAGGGTGTTCAATAAACTCAACTATCTCTTCAAGGCTCACTCTTGGCAAAACATATTACATAGTTACGTTCCCTGACCATTTGTCACCAAATAATTGAGGAATTTTTTAGTTATTATTCTCACACAGTTATACTCTTTGAAACTGCGGCTAGAACCAAATCTTTTTGTTCACTCAAAAAAAAAAAAAAACTCTACTAACACATACAAAGACTTAGGTTTTTTGAGAGTTTGAAATCTCTAGTTTTATTCTCTGCCTTAGAGTGCTTTGTTTTAATATTTTTTTACATTTTATTCCCAGCAACTTCTGGTGACTGTTGCGAACTAGTGACTTGACTGCTACATTAAGTCACCACCACCATCTTATTGGAATTTGACTAGTCACTTTATCATGGATATGTCCTGGAGGAAATCTATTATTACTTCCACGTATCTGTATATTGAAATGAATCAATAAACAAATTTTGTAATCTTTTTCTTTTTTTTTGTCTTCTTGTTGATGACATGTACCAATGAGCCTTAATGTCTAAAGTAAATAAACTATTTACAACAAAATATATTCAGTTCTCTCTTAATGTAAATGAGAGCAATATGAAAAGTATTGCATACCTTAGGGCGCATGTTATTAAACAAGGGAATTTAAAGAAAAATAAAGGGATTTGATTTAAGAAAAAAGTACTGTATTAAAAAAAAACAGAAACAGGAATTTTTGCAAATAAGTACTACTTTTCTTCTACTTTCTCAAAAAAGTACTATTTTTTTCCCCAAAAAAATTTTGCTTCTAAAAAAATTCAAAATTTTCTGTTCAAAAATGTATTAAAATGTATTCTTATTTTGTAAATTTAAAAAAAAAAAAATATTTTCTCAATAAGGTTTTCTAAAGCAATAATCTTTCTAAAATAATCAACTTTTTCAAAAATTGCTCCTTTTTCTATCAAAATTAGCTTCTTCTTTTTATTCTTCTTTTATAATCAAAATATATTTTTCAAAAAATCTTTTGCCAAAAAAGTACTTTTTTAAAACAATTATCTTTCAAAAAAAAAAAAAAAATTACTTTTTTTAACAGTATTTTATACATGAAAAATATTTTTTTTTCTTTTTTAGAAAAACTTTTTTTAAGCAAAAATTATTTTTCAAAAAAATACCTTTTTCAAAAAATAAAATAATATTTTCTTTAAAAAGTTTCTTTTTTTAAAAGCTCTTTGCCAAAAAAAAAGAAAAAAAATCAAATTTTTAGAAACAATAATAAAGGGTTCTTATTTTTAATAAATACCTTTTTTCAAACACAATATATTTTGCGAAAAAGTAAAAATTTTCAAAAAAAAAAAACCTCAGAAAAGTTCAAAATTTCAGATATTTAAAAAAGTAGTTTTTTCCCATTTTGTTTAGAAAAATAATTGTTAAAATTATAATATATATATATGGGTGAATGATTCGCATATCCCAATGATGGCCCAGAAAGTCCAAAATCTAAAATTATTTTGTAATTTTAGAAAATTTTTGTAAAAAAAAACAAAAAATATTTAAAAAAATGTCTGGCGAAAATTAATGGCCGTTTTAAAGATTAAGGGAATGTTTGGCATATGACTTTATAGTAGAAAATTTGTTCTAAGGGGTTTAATGGGGTAGTAGAAGTCAAATTTCTAAAATTATTCCAGAACTTAAATAAATGAAATTTTTAAAAATTTTATTTTTGAACAATTTTTATAATAGACATTTATTCCAATGTTCAATACTCAAATTGGGAGAGTGGTTTATATATTATATTATAGAGAAATTGTAACACAGAAAGTCCTTTTTGGAACCCTGATAGTACAATATTAAGAGAATACCCTTTTGCAAAAACAATTCTTAAAAAAATCACCTTTTTTATAAAAGGTGGCGTCTTTTTTTAAAAAATAAATTTTTTCAAGAAAATTTTATTTTCTGAAATAGCACGTTTTTTTAGAAAATAAATTTTTTCAAGAAAATTTTATTTTTCTGAAGAAGCACGCTTTTTTTTGGAAAAAAACAGATATTTCCTCAAAAAAGGTATTTTTATTTTTTCAAACGCAAATATTTTTCAAAAAAAAAAAACAAAATTTTTAAACGAAGTAGTTTTTTTCCTAAAAATTAGTTTCTTACCAAAAAAAAGTACCTTTTCAGAAAAAACAGTACTTAAAAGAAAACAATTATTTTTCCAAAAAAAAAGTACCTTTTTCTAAAAAGTAGCTTTTTCTAAAAAGTAGCTTTTTCATAAAAAGTAGTTTCTTCTTTTTTAAAAAATATTTTTTCAAGAAAAATTTACTTTTCAAAAAAGTACGCTTTTCAAAAAAAAAAAACAGTTTTTTTGCTCCAAAAAGATAACTTTATTCAAAAACAATTATTTTTCTAAAAAAATCATATTTTTAAAAGAAATATCTTTTTTCGAAAAAATAGTTCTTTGTTTTTAAAAAAATACGTTTTTCCCAAGCAAAATATATTTTTCAAAAAAGTAGGTTTTTCAGAAAACAGAAAAAAAATTTTTGAAAAGAGCACTTTTTTGAAAACCTTTCTTCAAAAAAAAAAAAAAAATCACCCTTTTTCAAAAAGTAGCCTTTTTGTAAAGGTAACTTTTTTAAGCTAAATATATGTTGCCATAAAGTACGTTTTTCAGAAAAAATACTTTCTTACAAAAACAAGCATATTTTCAAAAAAAAAAAAAAAAAAATCAAATGTTTTCAATAACGTAGTGTTTTTTAAAGTACTTTTCTTTTTAATTTTTTTTTTTTTTGCAGAAATGTATATTTTTCATAGAAAGGTACCAATTCTTCAAAAAAAAAAAAATAATAATAATAATATTAATAATAATAATGATGATGTTTCCAAAAAGTATAATGATTCAATAAGAATTTCCTTTCTCTTTTTTTTTAAAAAGTACTTTTCTTTTTAAAATTTTTTTTTGCAGAAATGTATATTTTACCAATTCCAATTCTTCAAAAAAAAAAAATAATAATAATAATGTTTCCAAAAACTATGATTCAATAAGAATTTCCTTTCTCAAAAAAGTACCAATTTTTTTTATTTATTTTTTTTTTCTTTAATTTTTATTTATTTTTTTTTTCTTTAATTTTTATTTATTATTTTTTTTTTAATATTTATATATTTATTTTGTATTTTTATTTATTTATTTTTTGTATTTTCCTATTAATTATATTAAAACTTATTATAAATTATTATTCTCTATTCAACGTATGGGAAAATATCTATTTATTTGTAGAAATATATTTGTTTGCAAAAATTAAGAAAAAATTACAAAATTTCTTAGAAATTTTAATTGAAAAAAAAAAACAAAATAAATGTGTGTAATTAAAAAAATATATATATTTGTATTATATGGGATTTAAATCATAAAAAAATAATAATTTTATGTAAATTTGTTAATAATAAATGTAAATTAAAGCACAAAAATTATTAAAAAAATATTGTAAAAAATTACACAAAAAAAAATAATAATAAATAAAATAATATTAAATAAGTCAGAAAAAAATCCAAAAAAAAACAAAATAATTTTAAATTTTATTACAAGAAATTATAACACAAAAATTAAAAGAAAAAAAAAAATGTTTTTAAAACCAAAAATTAAAAAAAAAAAAATGTTAAATAAGAAAATTAAAAAACAAAAGAAAAATATTTATAAATATAATAAATAAAAAAATATTTTCTTAAAATTATAAAGCAACAAACAAAAAAGAAAAAAGTCTACAAATGAAAACAAAATATCAAATTTAATTATAAAATTTCAAAATAAAAATAAAAAAAATAATAATTTTATGTGTATGAGTGTAATTTGTCCGTTAAATTTAATTAATTATTAAATAAAATAAAATACAAATAATTATAATAAAAACCCCTGTAAATTTCAAGCAAAACTTTAAATAATAAAAACTAAAAGAATAAAAATTTAAAACTGAAACAATGAAAATGATGACAATTTTTAACATTAAAATTAAAACACATTATATTTGATCAAAATGCAAAAAAATTAAGGAAATAAAAGAACATTTTTTGAAATTAAAAAAAAGGAAAAAAATATTTTATTAAAAAAAAAGAAAATTCAATTATAAATATTTAAAATAAAAAAATAAATAATTGAAAAAGAAAACGTAGTAGTTGTCTAACAAATTTAAGCCATGAAAGAAATTGAAAAAAGAATGTTAAAAATTGTTAAAAAAAAAAAGAAACGAATTATTAAAAAAAAACACTCTAAATTATTGTTTTGAGTGTGGAAAACATTTTTTTAACAATTAAACAAAAAACATGTTAAATATTGATTAAATTAAAAAATAAAGAAAAGAAAAAAGGCTTTTAAGTCCACATCTGAACAATTTTTAAAACATGTTAAATATTTTCTTAAAAAAAAAGAAAATAATAATTTCTCAAAATAAATTCTTTAAAAAAAAAATAAAAAATTTCTTTTAAAAGAAAAAAATTTTTTTTAAATAAAATATATTTCTTTTAAAAGAAACTAATTTTTATTAAGAAATGATAATTTCGTAAAAAATAAAATTAACTGCAAGATGTAAAAAAAAGATCTTAAACTCATAATGAGTAAAAAAAGGCATTAAAGTAAAAGAGACAAACCAAAAAACCAAACCATTAAAAATGTAAAAGATTATAATTTTATTTAAATAGAAATTAAACCTCTTTTTTTTTGTTGTAAGCAAAAAAAAAACAAATTTAATGATATTTAAACAACAAAATGAAAACAAACCAACAAAATAACAACAACAAAAAATGTGCATAAAAAACAGAAAAAATAATAATAATAAAAAAATGGCAAAGTATTTAAACATATAAAAAAAAACAACAAAAATTCGTTTTATTATTTAAGAAAATAAACGGAAAATAAAGAGAAAAGAGAAAAAATTCTCAAATCAACAGGTGAGTATGAGTAATATTAATTCAACCAGCAAAGAAAAAATATTAAGTATACGCCTGGGTGTTTTTCGAATACTTAAATACAAAATTTTCAGCTTTCAAAAGATCATAAGGTCTTTAGTTTAGGAGATAAAGGCCAAAGAAATCAATATCTTTAAAATAAAAGAAATTTCAGGGTTTTTTTTTAAACAATTTTTTAGAGTGGAATAAAGGCTTCACCTATGCCAATATATAGAAAAGTTGATCCAAGGGGTCTTTAATGAAGTAGTAGAAGTCTAATTTCTGAAATAATTTCACAACTTAAATAAATGAAATAAAAAAAAAAGAAATACTTTTTGTAAAAATTAATATTATAGACATTTATTCCAACGGTCTTTATTTGATTTGGATGAATGAATCGCATATCCCTATGATGGCCCAAAAAATCCTCTTTACTCTTAATAGAATATCTCAAAATAATTTTAAAATTAAAGAAAATTTTTATAAGAAAAAAAAAAAAACAAACAAAAATATTTTAAAAATTTTAATTAATAGCCATTTTAAAGATTAAGGGAATGTTTGGCATATGTCACTATATACAAAAGTTGTTCCAAGGGGTTTAACCGGCTAGTAGAAGTAAAATTTCTAAAATAGTTCCAAAACTTAAATAAATGAAATTTTTTAAAAATTTATTTTTGAAAAACTTTTAAAATTAATATTTATTCCAATAGCTATTACTCAAATTGGCTGAATGGTTCATATATTCCACTATAGAGAAATTGTGGGCCAAAAAGTCCTTTTTGGAACACTGATAGTACAATATCTGAAATAATTTTTTTTATAAAAAAAAAAAAAAAATTTCATCACGAAAAAATTCTTCCTGGTCTATAAGAAAAGTTCTTTGGGTATCCTTTAAGCTGATAAAATTTCCCAATTAAAACAAAAATATTTTCAGTAAACAGAGATGTTGTCATCAGAAACTTACCTCAAGTAAAACAAACAACTAAAGGTAGCTAGGGTAGGTAGGTAGGTAAAGAAGGGTTGCACAGTACTCAGAAAAGTACCTGTGCATCCATTCGGAGACCTAGAGGTCCATTATGAGTCCCTTCTCAGAGTATATAGAGAGCATTTGTAGAGGAAATTATAGAAATAGACCAGAAAAGGAAAATAATAGAAAAAGCTGAGACCAGAAAAAGTATAGAAAAGACCTGGAAAGGAAAAATGCTACCGCCTTATATCGTTCGCTCTAAGCCAACGACCCCCTCTTAGCCAGCCTATTCCCATGACGAATCCTTTCAATTTATCGAGAACGATCCTCGATATACTGTCCACTTCGTCAACGAATCGAATGCCTAACCATTTCTGCCTACTTAGTTGTAGAACATGGACAGTGACATATAGAATTCTACCGTCTTTAGCTCCTCATTATCTTCGCACATCCTGCAAAAAACGGAGGAACCTCTATCCAATTTCCCTGTCATTCCCCCTATAAGATAATGACTTGTCAGAATACCTATCATAGTCTTCAGGTTTTGCCCCTTTCATGCCTAAAAGTAGATTTGTATGTGCTATATCAAGTTTAGGCCATAGGACCCTTGATAATCTGCAGTCCGTTCTACGATTCCATGCATGATTGGTTCTATCCCGAATCCACTCTCTAATTAACCTAAAGTAAAAGCCTAGAGGTGGTCTCACACCACTTTCACTTACAGCCCTATCCAAAGCTGAGCAGTTCCTAGCTAATTCATCAGCTACCTCATTGCCAGTTATCTCGCAATGACCCGGTACCCCGCAGAGTCTAATACGATATGAATAACTAAAACTATTAACCATTTTTTTTTTTTTTTTTTTTTGTTTTGCAATTAGTTTTAGACAATTTTTTCTCGACTGCGTTTATAGGATTATTGCCAAATTAAAGAAAACAGCAAAAGCAAGAAACAAATATTTCTTACATAAAAAAGTATCGTTATATCGCGAGTTATTGTAATATTTTGTTAAAAGAAATGAATATATCTCAAAAAAAAAAAAAAAATTAAGTGCGTTTATAGGAATATGCATCAGTGTATATACATAAGATTAATGAAATTAGTTTTAAAATTTAAAAAATCTTAAAAAAGCGATATTTTCCATATATTATTTAAGAATATACCGCGTGATCCATTTCGAGGTTCCCTACTTTTTTAAAGAAAAAAACACAGAATATTCAAATTTAATGGGGAACGTTTATTATCATTTAAAAGAAGATTCTTTGGCATTTATGTTTTGAAGATTGTGTCTATCAAATGTTGGCCGTTGCTACGTCGCAGATGGTCCATCCGTTGAGTCCAATTTTCGATGATTCATTCGAGCATTTCGACTGGTAACTGGCGAATGACATGCCTGAAACAAAACGGCTTTGTCCGCATAAACTTTAGACTTTACATATCCTCACAGGAAAAAGTCTAACGGTGTGATATCACACGATCTTGGTGGCCAATCGACCGGCCCAAAACGTGAAATTATGTGCTCACCGAAGTGTTCTCTCAATAAATCCATTGATTGATGCGATGTGTGGGAAGTGGCGCCGTCTTGCTGAAAACAAATGTCGCCGAGATCACGAGCTTCAATTTCAGGCATCAAATAGTCGGTTATTATGGCACGATAACGGTCGCCGTTGCTGCGAACGTCGCCGTATCGACTCTCCACGGTCTTCGTGTACACTCTCAGCTACCGCCGCTTTATTTTCTTCACAGCGTGCTGGACGTGGTCTATTCGGTCGAATATTATACAATAATAAATGCTGGGTCCCAAAATGGCTGATGGTGTGGCGAATAGTACGCTCAGTAGGCAGATTATGTTGTCCATAAGTTGAGCGAAGTGCACGAAATACATTCCTCACAAAACGTGAATTTTCGTAATAAAGTTGAACGATTTGTAAACGTTGTTCAGGCGTAAGTCTTTCCATTATTAAATGCCAAACAATACTAAACAATAATAACACGACAGCGTGACACGACTCACACGTGATCTGTTAAAAAAAGGCTATTGAAAAAAGTATCTCTACTTGAATAGAGAATTAAAGAATATTTTTTAAAAGTTTTTCTTTTACGTCTATAATACAGAAATTATTGGCGAAAAACAAAATGAAGTCAAGTTAAAAAAACGTAAAAAATCGGTTTTAATTTGTAGAAGTTACGAGCTCTTAAAACTTTTTCATGCTCTGGGTCGGCAACTTTGACACACTGTAGTTTATACCCTAATATAACAGGATTTTTACAAGACTATTTTTCTGAAAGCCTCTCCTACAACTTTTCTATACATTTCAATTTGTTCCGATTAATAGTTTGGTAGATACAAATTATTTATGCAATTTTTTGCTAGCGTCTAAACAGTGTAATTTTTCAAGACTACCCACTCTCCTCCTGATTTTCTTAGGACCTCTAAGCCTAAAAATCTACTAGGAAATAACTCAACTTTTAACATGTCAAATTTTATTCAGATATCTTTAACAGATCTCAAGTTAAAGAATTATTTTCAAGAGGTAGGAAACAAAATGTTTTCGAACTATTTTGTTCAGCTTAAGGATACAAATGCTTCTTTAATTCCAAAATTTATGGTGGCTTTGTCATGATTATTATTAGGAAAATTCTTGAGAATATTTCCTTTGTTTTGATGTTTTATTTAAATTCCTCAGTTTTAAAGGATCTTCAAAAATGCCTTTTCAAAACACTTAAAGAGGAACAAAAAGAAACCATATTTTAAATCTATATCCATTAAGGTTCCAAATTATGGGGTAATAGATGAAAATTATATAAAACTAATAAAAGGAAAAATAAACTCACCCCCACTGCCTTGCGAAGTAGGGCAAACTGAAAAGAAAAGAAAACATAAAAATTAAATTTAAAAAAAAATTCTTCAAAATATTTTTTTTTTCAATTTAATTAAATAAATTATAAATATTTAATAAAGAATGCTTTAACAATTCTTAATATATAAGAATATCAAGAGTTAAAATTTCAGATGGAAAATTATAGTTTAAGACAAATTATCTACAATGGGCCAAAGTTGTTCAATTATTTTGTTTTCCTATATTGTCAATTATGATGGGATTTCAATGATTTTCAATAGGAAATTTCTCGATAGCATTTACAATATTATAATGTATTATTTATATTCCTAAGTTATCGGGGGCCTATAAAAATCGCATTTCAACATACGCAAGGAGGAAAGGAGGGAAGCACCCAAAATATGGGATTCCATTTGAATATTATATTCGAATAATTTTCTTGATAGAAAGTTTAAACTTTGGCCGCATTATGATGGGCCAAATTGTTATTATTGTTCAAAAACCAAAGTTATCAGGGGCCTTCAAAAACATCATTTCAATATATTCTATTTCTAATATTAAAATTCTAATTTTGTACAATTTTACGCTATAAAAGTCCGATGCTGTAATTATAAGACTTTGTTGTCTTGTTGTATTGAAATTTAATTGAAATAAATAAATAAATAAAGTGAAGGGATGGAAAGACAAACATCGTTATTTTAAATTCTCCTCCCCTTAAGGGCCCACCATATATGGCTCCAGATAAATATTATAATAAATTAATTTTCAGGTAGAAAGGTAGAAAGTTTGAATATAGAACTCATTATATATTATTATTCAAAAACCTATGATATTAGGGGCCTTTAAAAATGAGACGTACGGACATCGTCATTTTGAATTCTTTATCTTTAAGAACCCACGATATAGGATACCATTTGAATATTATATTTGAATAGTATTTAGATAGACAATTTAAGTTTTTAGCGCATTACAGTGGTTCACATCAGGGGGTCTTCAACATCATTTTAACATACACAAGGAAGGAAGGGACGGAAAGACGGACATCGCTATTTTGAATTCGCTTCCCCTTAAGTACGTAGCATATGTGTTTCCAGATAAATATTATATTGAAATAATTTTCAGGTGGAAAATTTGGGCATAGGTGTCATTACAGTGGGCCTAATATATATTATGGTTTAAAAACCTATGATATCAGGGGTCTTCAAAAACGAGACGGACGGACGGACATCGTCATTTTGAATTTCTTATCCTTAAGGACTCATAGTATTATATTTGAGAGAGTTTAAACCTTGGGCGCATTACAGTGGGCCAGAGTAAGAACATAATATTGAAATAATTCCCAGTTGGAAAGTTTTTACCCATTAGTGGTCCAAAATTTAGCTCATTGTGGTTTAAAGAAATACGTGGATTTGACCCATTAGTAGTCCAAAATTTAGCTCATTGTGGTGTAAAGAAATACGTGGATTTGACTAAAATTTAATGGGGACAATAATATGATTCTACACCCCTGAACAGTGTGTCATTTTAACAATTTAGCTTATCAAAACCTCTAAATTTTTCTTGTTTCGAGTTTTGAAAAAAAAGTTAGTAATACGGATTAAAAACTTTCCAGATAACTGAAAAATGAAAAAAAAGTATTAAAATAGTTGAAGACAAATATTATACGAAGTATTTTTTGGTGAGAAATTGAAATTCGAATGTTAGTAAATAGATAGATAACTGTGTTATCTATCATAAAAGTAATAATAATTTGAAAAAGATTATTAAGAAAAAGATTTTGTAGATTCTTCGGTCTTCAACTTTTTCATAGTTTTTTTTATATTAATTTTTTTTATATTAATTTTTATTGGAAAAACTAAAAAGTCTCTCAAAGATCCATTATCTGAATCATACGGTTGTAATCCCTGATATGAATTCATTCAAAATCAGTAATAAAATTTTGCTCTCTTTCTACTCACAAAGCAATAAAAAAATTTTTGTTTGTGTTTTGTTGCTCGCATCAAAGAATAAGAAAAATTTAAGTGTTATTGAGTTTATTTCTGGAAATATTAGAACAACTTGAAACAAAACTATTGATATTGAATCAATTAAATCATTAAAAAAATAATAAAAGAGTAAAACTTCGGTTTCTACATTCAAATAGAATTTGGTTGATTTAACAATGTTTATTATTATAAAAAAATTATCCTCCTCCACTAAACACTTGTGGAAGACATAGTAAACATTTCCAATATTTTTCAGTTGTATAAAAAAAAAAAAAAAACAGAGATCTTCTGAAAACTGCCAATCCTGCTAATGCTGATGGCAGCCGATATGCAAATGCGTTCAGCAGGAAAACTTTCATCTGCTGCAATAGTTGGTGAACTCATAACTGCTTTAATTAATACAAAAATGTAAAATGAGCTCAAATAAATCCTTGAGCCTTTCTGCCAATTAAGCGTTAGATATTATAATAGATATGGGTACATAAATCTGTAGATAAACATGACTATCAGTTGTTAAGAGAACACATATCACACTATCACCTCTCCATGCATATATTTGTTTAATGGCCAACAAAGCAAAAATTATGGAGCGAAAAAAGTATATTCAAGAGAGGTTTCGAAATGAAACGGGGTTACCAGTGAATACTCCAAAACCGTATTCAGAAAATTATAACGATGGTAACACTAACATAATACAGAAAAAATTAGAGAAATTATTGGCCGAGATATAGAACTGGTAAAGCATACATACACACATACATACATACATACATACATACATACATACACATTCTTAACATTATTTCATTGAATTATATGAAAATTAGGCTTGGCAGTTGTCCGATAATGCCCACTTTTTCATGAAGCTAGCTTAGAATATATTTTCTTTTTATAGAAAATTTTCGATACATTTTCTTTTTATAGAAAAATTTCGATACATTTTCGTTTTATAGAGAATTTACAATATATTTTCTTTTTATAGAAAATTTTCAATACAATTTCTTTATGTAAAAAATCTTCGATAAATTTTATTTTTATAGAAAATTTTCGATAAATTATTTTGATAAATTTTATTTTGATCGAAAATTTTTGATAAATTTTCTTTTGATAGAATTTTTTTGATAAATTTTCCTTTCATAGAAAGTTTCTGATGAATTTTCTTTTCATAGAAAGTTTCTGATATATTTTCTTTTTATAGAAAATTTTCGATATTTTTTTTTACAAGAATGACTTGTGCCAAATTTCATCAATATAGCTTTCGAAAATGCGAAAAATTTCACACTGTGCATTAAATTAGTTAAATTTTTTTTATTTTATAGAAATTTTGCATTGTTTACATTTTTGACATCATGTAAACAATGTCAATGGAGTCCTTATATAAGCTAGCAACTTCGTTTGTGCTAAGAATTTTTTTCTGAATTTTTATGCTAAAGAAATGAACTAAATCGGTCCAATAATAATCGAGATATCGGGAAAAACGCATTTTTGACTTTTTGAAACACACACACACATATAAAAAAAATCATGACTTTTAGTGTTGTTGTTTTTTGTGTAAGCAAACAGTAGTTATTGATTGTATAAACATACGCACAATCATTTTTTGTGTATGTCGTTTGGACGTTTATTAGTTGGAAATAGAAACATTGCAATGACTCAGTTTTGTTGTTTTTTTTTTTTTTTTTTTTTTTTTTTTTTATAAGCAGGTATGCATATACAAACATATGTATATAAGTGTAGTGGTCATCAGGAGCTATTAGTGTTGTTGTTTTTTAAGGAAGCAACGTTTGCTATGATAGTTTAAATTTTAAGTTTACATTTTTATAGTTTGGAAAAAATGTAGTAGTATAAATGTGAAAATATAAAAGCACACCTTAAGGCGTATATTTTATTATTTGTTGGCAGGGTGGTGAAGGGTATAAAAGACTCGGTACAGCTGCTGTAACTTATTTAATAACAATTTCAAATTTTAATAATTTTGTTATTTATAAAATTTCAAACCAAATTTTTCATCAATTTCAAGATTTTTTTGCTTATTGATCAAATTCTTTTTTCACCAACACTAATACAAATTAAGAATACTTTTTTATTTGTCATCATATCATATAATTATATTGTTATTGTTTAGAACCCGACACTGTTGGTTTCTTTTTTTATGAGAATATTTTCTAATAATTATTTTTGTTGCTTTTGGTTCAAATGTGTGATTCTTTTCATTATTGCTATTATTGATAGTACTAGTTTCATTTGTTCTGTTTAGCAGTTTATTGTTGTTGTTGTGATTACTCGTGTCTGTTGTTGATTTAATATTTTTTTTTCATTATTATTATTCTTATTGCTTGTTGTTGTATATTTTATTTTTTGCGTCTGTTATCTCAAGGTCACGGTTAAAATATAAATTCGACATTGAGAAGCCTTAGGAAAAAAAATAAAACACACATAAATGCAAACACACACAAACAATACAAAAACAACAATGCAATAAAATATAAAAAATTATATGGTGATAACTCACTCACTTACTAACACTATGAATGATAACACAACAAAATATTCACATGCATTTTCTTTTTTTTTTTTTTTTTTTAACAGGAGAAAGCTTTAATGGCAAATTACAATAGGGATAGGAGAAGAGAAGAGCAAGAGTAGGCAAGCAAAAATATATAAAACAAAGAGCAAGAGTTGGAGGTGTATTAATAATAAATGATAATGATGATGTTGTTGATGATATTTACCGGTTGTTTTTTTTCTCTTTGTATTTGTTTACATTTAGTTTTTTAGAAATAAAGGTATTTTAGACCAACAACAAGAAATGGATTTTTTTTATATAATTTGAGGGTAAAATTGTCTCATAGAATTTTCCAGGAATTATTAATGAGTATGTGTAGGACAAGACTGAGGTATTAATTATCTAAGTTGAGTGGGATTATTGATTGATGAATTTAATGATAAGAAGGATTTGAGGTGAAAGAAAAATTGGATAAAAGAGCAACAAAATTTTGTTAATTACATTTTCTTTATTGAAATATTTTTTTTAATTTTCATTTTTTTACATAATGTAAAAAACTAAATTATTTATACAAAATTAAGTAAATTTATTTTTAATTATAATTTTATGGAAATTTTGCATTGTTTACATTTTTGACATCATGTAAACATTGTCAGAAATAAATTTTAATTAGTTCTATTAGAAAAGTTGATAATTTTAAGTTAAAATATCAATTTTTGTATTTTTTTTTTCATTGTTTACATTTTTAACTTGAGGTAAATAATTACGTTAAACATGAAAATCAACTGAATTTCATATTTAAGGTAGTATAATTTATAGTCTTCCTTTTAAAGATATTTTTTATTGTTTATATTTTTGATATCAGGTAAATAATGTAAAAAATCAAAATAAATTAAAATTTTAATAAAAATTCTATAGATTTCAAGTTAAAATATAATTTTTCTTAATTTTTTTGAATTGTTTACATTTTTGACATCAGGTAAAGAATATTTTATAATTTTTGTTGTAGATTTTTTTTTATTATTTACATCGTTGACATCAAGTAATCAGGAATGTAAAAAAGCTGTTTAAATTGAAATTTTATTAATTTTAAGTTTTAATATAAATTTTTCTAATTTTTTCAATTGTTTACAAGGTAAACAAATTTATTAAAATTGTTTATTAAAAATTTAAGTTAAAATGATAATTTTTAAAATTTTTCAATTTTCTACATGAGGTAAACAATTACAAAAATCCACTTTAAGGTCAAATATTTTTTTATAATTTTCATCTTAGAAATAATTTTTTAATTATTTACATTGTTGACATCAGGTAAAAAATGTGAAAAATACCTTTAAATCAATATTTTATAAAAAAAAAGTATTAATTTAGGCTAAAAAATAAATTTTGCCAAAAGTTTCCTATTGTTTACGTTTTTAATATGAGGTAAAATATTACAAAAATACACATAAACACACTTTTTATTTAAAATTTTTTTATGTTTTTTGTTTTAAATAAAATATTTAATTTTTTACATTGTTGGCATCATAATTATTTGATTGTATAGATTTTTAACAACGTGTAAACAATATAAAATATACATTTAAATTGGAATTATATTACAAATTTTAATGATTTTAAATTAAAATAGAGTTTTTCCCAATTTTTCAATTGTTTATACTTTTGACATGAGGTAAATAATGAAAAAAAACTACTTAATTTCATATCTATTGTTTATTTTATAATTTTCGTCGTTATTTTTACATTGTTTACATTTTTTACATCATGTAAATATAAGTTATAATTTTATTTACAAATTGTATTATTTTAAGTTAAAAAATCAATTTAACAAAAAATTATAATTGTTTACATTTATGACATGAGGTCAATAATTACAAAAATCCATTTAACTTCATATTTACCACTGAATACTTAATAATTATCCTTCAAGTAATAAATTTTTTAATTATTTACATTGTTGACATCAGGTAAAAATTAAGTTTTAGGGTAAAAAATTAAATGGTTTTCATTTAGTTAATTTTTTAAAAAAATGTTCAGTTTTTTACATCATGTAAATAGTGTAGGTGTTGAAAATGCTACTCTACTTAAATAACAAACCTTATGCAAAACATACTTTGAATTTATATTTATATTTGAATCGTAGTTTGTTTTGCTTTTTATATAACTACTGAAAATTTTTATTTGTTATTCATCAATAAAACTTTAAATCGTTTACAAATATTTCGGGTTGTCTTTTCATTTTTTACATTGGTTATGGGCCCAGACGTTTAAACTTTCAAGAATAAGTATTTGTATTGTCCAGCCATTTAAATCTTCCAGAATATTGTATTGTTAATAAATTCATTAAATATGACATCGCCATTTCTGCAAATTGAGAAGTTAGATGAAAGGAACTATGATTCCTGGCATGTGCATATGAAGAGCGTTTTAATACATAATGGATTGTGGAAGTATACCAGCAATCAATTGAATTGTGAGCCTAGTTGGAATGAGGAACAGAAAGCAGATTGGGTAACTAACGACGAAAAAGCGCTTGCAACTATTGTTTTGAGCATCAAAGGAACTCAATTGAATTACATTAAAAAATGTAAAAAATCTGCTGAGGCATGGAACAAATTAGCTGAAGTGCACAAACCTAAAGGACCTATTCAGAAGGTAATGCTATATAAACGTCTGATGAATCTAAAAATGGATGACAAAGAGGACATGACCCAGTACTTGAATAAATTTCAAGAAGTAATCGAAGGACTTGCTGATGTAGGTATTGAGCTTCAAGACGAATTAATAGTGATTGTACTCCTATCAAGTTTGCCAAAATTGTATGAACCGTTTACAATTGCGATGGAAACTCGTGATAATTTGCCGTCATATCACGTTTTAAAGCTGAAATTGTTGGAAGAAGGTAATCGTCGAGAAAACATACAGCAAGATGACGAGGTGGGTGGAACACAGCAAGCTTACGCAGCACGTTCCAATAAAAAAGCTAAGAATTGTAACGGAAAAGGGGCAAAAGAAGGCAAAGTAGTTACTGGTAAATGCTACAATTGTGGTCGTAAAGGCCATTACGCACGAGATTGTCGTGATAAGAAACCTACGGATCAGAAGACATGTGCATTGATTGCTGCTGCAAAGGGATTTGAACCAGATGTATGGTACGTTGACAGTGGGGCAACGTCTCACATGTGCAACAATAGTAAAATGTTTAAAACCCTTGAGCAATGTGATGAAAAAATTTTTCTTGCCGCCGATAAGTTTATAACTGCTACTGGTAAAGGTGAAATCATACTCCAAGCAGAATGTGAAATTCATCTTAAAAATGTGTTGTTTGCTCCGGAATTGCAAGGTAATTTCATTTCTATAAGCAAGGCAGTTGAAAATGGATTCACCGCAACATTCAGTTCTGATGGAGTGCAAATAAAGGACAGAGATGGTTATATCGCAATAAAAGCTTATAAAGAAGAAAACTTATTTGTGTTGTGTCAAAAATCCAAGCAACGTATTTTTGCAGCAAATACAAATGACATGTTATGGCACTATCGTTATGGCCATTTAAACTTTAATGATTTGAGTGAAATGTGTAAAAATGGTCTTGTAAATGGCATGAAGATATCGAAACAAGCAAAGGAACATAATTGTAAGACATGTATGCTAAGCAAGATTCATGTTATGCCATTTCCTAAAGCAACTGAACGTCGTTCTGAACATGTGTTGGAGTTAATTCATTCGGATGTGTGTGGTCCGATAAACGTATCGTCAGTAGGTGGTTCGAAATATTTTGTCACCTTCATTGACGACAAAACAAGAAAGGTGTTCGTATATTTCATGAAGTCAAAGAGCGAAGTATTCGAGAAGTTCAAAATTTTTAAACAGCAAGTTGAACGTCAAACCGGAGAAAAGATAAAAATTCTCAGGAGTGACAACGGACGTGAGTATCTTAATAATACCTTTGATTTATATCTTCAGAAACACGGTATTATGCGCCAGTTGACGGTAGCATACACCCCGCAACAAAATGGTGTTGCTGAACGTGCAAACCGTACGTTAGTAGAGATGTCCCGATCGATGTTAGTACATGCGCAACTGAACAAAAATCTGTGGGCGGAAGCCGTTGCTACAGCTGTATATTTGCGAAACCGTTCTCCTACAAAAATCTTATCGAACAAGACGCCATACGAAGCTTGGTATGGAAGAAAACCTAAAGTTAGCCATTTGAAAGTTTTTGGCTCATGTGCAGTAGCTTTAAATAAACGTCCAAAGCAAAAGTTTGACGCGAGAGGTAAACAGTACGTTATGGTGGGCTATTCTCAAGTTGCAAAAGCGTACAGATTGTATGATGAAGAATCTCATAAAGTTATTGAGGGTCGTGACGTAATGTTTGAAGAAAATACATTTGACAACTGTGACACGAGTAGTATTAAAAATAATACAGCCAACAACAATGATGATTTTTTGATTTTTGTTACTGGTGAAACTAAAAAAGATTCCCAGCCATTACACGTTCCAATTAATGAAGAAGCTATCGAAGAAGGATTTAGTAGTACTGATGAATGTGAATTCAATACAGCCAGCGAAGAATCTGATGAAAACACCATTACCAATAGCAACAGAATGGAAGAAATTCAGTCGCAGGAAGAAAATTTCGAAACTGATATGCAGATTCAGGAGGAGAATTCTAATTCCGTAGATAATAGACAAGAAGCGCTGAAAAGAGGAAGAGGTCGTCCTAAAATAATTCGTGATGGTAGGATTGGTAGACCAAAGAAACAGTATAATATGGTGAATGGTTTATCAACAAAACAAAATTTCGTTCCACAAACACCTGAAGAAGCAATATCTTGCAAAAATTCTCAAAAATGGAGGAAAGCTATGCAAGCCGAATTTAATTCTTTAAAGAAAAACAAAACTTGGGATGTGGTTGAATTGCCTGCTGGAAAAAATGCAATCGGTTGCAAATGGGTATATGCCATTAAAACTACTAACGAAGGAGAAGTTGAGCGATACAAGGCGAGGCTAGTGGCAAAGGGCTGCAGCCAGAAATATGGAATTAACTATCATGAAACATTTTCTCCTGTTATACGCTACGCTAATATTAGACTGTTATTTGCAATAGCTGTCAATAAGGGTATGTACTTGCACCAGATAGATATTGTTAGTGCTTATTTAAATGGTGATCTCAACGAGGAGGTCTATATGAAGCAGCCAAAGATGTTCGTTGATAGCAACCATCCAAATAAGGTCTTACGGTTACGTAAATCACTGTACGGCCTTAAGCAATCTGGTCGCGAATGGAATACTAAGCTCGACTTATTTTTAAAGAAGATTGGATTCAAGAACTGTGAGAACGAACCCTGCTTGTATAAAATGAAAGTTCAAAACGAACTTGTGTTATTAGCTGTGTATGTCGATGACATACTTATCGGATGTAGAGATAAAGCTGTTATTCAAAGAATAAAATTTGAAATATCAACAGAGTTTGACGTTAGTGACAAAGGACCAGTACAACATTTTCTTGGAATGGAAGTCAACAGAGATAGTGAAAAGGGCGATATAACTGTGAGTAATATACAATATATAAAAACGTTATTGAAAAAGTATAATATGGAACAATGTAAGAAAATATCAGTCCCGCTTGAACCTGGATTTCAAGTTGCTTGTGCGGATAACTGTTCAAAAACAGATGTGACGTCATATCAGACAATAATGGGTGAACTTATGTATTTAGCAATCACAACCCGGCCCGACATAATGCATTCAGTAGCAAAATTATCACAAAGAAATACGGATCCACATACTGAGCATATGAATGCTGCAAAGAATATTTTGAGGTACCTAAATGGAACTGCCGAACTCAAGCTAAGTTACAAATGTAGTAAAACCGAATTAGTTGGATATGCCGATGCAGATTGGGGCGGAAATGCTCTTGACAGGAAGTCATATACCGGTTTTTTGTTTTTCTATGGAAACTGCTTGATTTCATGGGAATCCAAAAAACAAAGTGTGGTCGCATTAAGTAGCACGGAGGCGGAGTACATTTCAATGTCAAATGCTGCAAAGGAGGCCATTTATTTAAAAAGGTTATTACTTGAACTCGAGTGTGTTGAAGATGATCCAGTGTTATTAAAAGTGGATAATCAAGGAGCACTTAAATTGGCGTCGAATGCAATATTTCATAACCGAAGCAAGCATATTGACATCAAGTACCATCATATACGGGAACTCATTGCAAAGAAGCAAATTAATCTTAAGTATCTAAGTACAGACTGCATGGTAGCAGATATCTTTACAAAAAATTTGCATAGAATTAAACATATGAAATTTATTGAACTTATGAATATGAAATAGTGTTTATGAATATAGTTGCATATAACTAAAATGTTTAGCATCAGGTTTGAGAAGGAGTGTTGAAAATGCTACTCTACTTAAATAACAAACCTTATGCAAAACATACTTTGAATTTATATTTATATTTGAATCGTAGTTTGTTTTGCTTTTTATATAACTACTGAAAATTTTTATTTGTTATTCATCAATAAAACTTTAAATCGTTTACAAATATTTCGGGTTGTCTTTTCATTTTTTACAGTAGGAAATTGGTATTTTTAATAAAAATTAAATAACATCAACTAAATATACGAAATTTTTGGTTTTTGGCAATTTTGACAGCATGTAAATAATGTAAAAATTCTTTTAAACTTAGATTTTCAACAAATTATTTCATAGTTTGTCTTTTAATGCAAATTTTCTAAATGTTTGCAATATTTTCAAATTTCTTTAAAACTTCTTTAAAAAATCAATTATTTACATTTTTGACATGAGGTAAAACAATTAAAGAAATCCATTAAAGTATGATATATAAGGCGGATTATTTTACAACTTTTGTTTCAAGATAATTTTTTTTATTTGTTTACATTATTGACATCATGTAAACAATGTAAATAATCAATTAAAATTGAAATTTTATCCAGTTTTATAATTTATTTTTAACTGAAAAATTTATATGACAAAATTATTTTATTCAACTGACCCCAGTCTCTTGATCTTTTGTCATAACTTTTCTAGTTGTTTTGCTTTTCTTACCGGCACATATTTTCTATCTGTTGTTGTATTAAAAATTGTTTAGAACTAATAAACAAATGAGTAATGCAAATTAATTAGAATTTTGTTCTCGAATTATTGCTGCATACATACATATGTAGGCATATAATGTGTGCGTGTAAACGCGTGTTTACTAAACATGTGTTTTTCTCAACAGATTTATATTGAAAAAGAGTCTTTGAAAGAGCGTGAGTAACACACGCTCTCTTTTTATAGTTTTATTTTTTATAGTGATAGAGTTATATTGCTGTTGACTTTTTCATTTTTATTTAATTTTCTTATCGTCAAAGTCAATGTCAAAGTTATGTTAAAAATAGAAAAAAATAATAATAATTAAAGTGAATTCATAGACATTAAGAAGGGAGCTTAGATATGAATTTTTGATTTTTTATGTTTTATAAAAAATTAAATATTTTAAATAGTAATTCTCTTTATTTTTTATTTTTGTATCATTTTTTTTTTATTTAATCATTATTTTATTGTTTAATTATTATTATTTTTTCTTTCTTAACTGACGTCAATTTGTTTACCTTGAATTTGAATTCTTTTTAAAGTGGGAAAGAAGAGAAGAGAGTGTAAGAGATTACAAACTTTACTATTTATTTACTAGTCCGGCTATCATTCTAAACGTGCCTGAAAATTAAGTGTGTAGTAGATTATGTTTTTTTTTTCTCTTTTTTTTTTGTATTTTTATTTTACTATATTAAAATGGCGCGTAATTTATAGAAAAATATAATAAAACAAAAAATATTAATTTTACGTAATATTTGTTTTGTTCCAGGAAAAAAAAATATGAAAAAAAAAATTAACTAATAGTTGTGTATATTAAAAAAATAATAATAATAATAAATAAAAATTAAAAAAATAATTAATAAATTTACGTAATTTTTATAAAGATATTGTATTAAATTATATATTAAAAAATAAAAAATAAATTACATTATAAAAAAAAAATAATAATAATGATAATAATAATAATAATAATAATAATAATAATAATAATAATAATATTAATATTAATATTAATATTAATATTAATATTAATATTAATATTAATAGTAATAAAATAAAGAGAATTTTATATTATGTACCTTAAAAAATATATATTGTAGCAAAAAAAAAAAAAAAAAAAAAAAATAAAAAATAAAAAATAATAAAAATAAATACCTTATCAAAAATGTAAATAATGTTAAATTTTTTTAAATATTTACATTTTTTTTTAATTCTTTAAAATTTTCGCAGAAAATTTTTGATTTAATGGCTATTTTACATTGTTTACATGATGTCAATAATGTAAACAAATAAAAAAAAAATATTATGAAACAAAAATTGTAAAATATTCCGCCTTATATATCATACTTTAATGGATTTTTAAATTGTTTACCTCATGTCAAAAATGTAAATAATTGAAAATACTTTTAAAATTGATTTTTTTAAAGAAGTTTTAAACAAATTTGAAAATATTGCAATTTTAAGGGATTTTTTACATTGTTTACATCATGTAAAAAATGTAAACATTTAGAAAATTTGCATTAAAAAACAAACTATGAAATAATTTGTTGAAAATCTAAGTTTAAAAGAATTTTTACATTATTTACATGCTGTCAAAATTGCCAAAAACCAAAAATTTCGTATATTTAGTTGATTTTATTTAATTTTTATTAAAAATACCAATTTTCTACACTATTTACATGATGTAAAAAGCTAAACATTTTTTACAAAATTAACTAAATGAAAACCATTTAATTTTTTACCCTAAAACTTAATTTTTACCTGATGTCAAGAATGTAAATAATTAAAAAATTTATTACTTGAAGGATAATTATTAAGTATTCAGTGGTAAATGTGAAGTTAAATGCTATAAACAGGATTTTACGTAAATGTTCTTATTATTTACATTATTTAACATCAAGTAAAATATGTAAAAAATCACTTAAAACTTAATTCAAACACAAAAATTTATTATTATTTATTATTTGTTAATTCTTTACATATTTTACCTCATTTTTTACCTCATGTAAACAATACAAAAAGTTATTATTTGAATAAAAAATATTATAAAAGCATTTTTAAACATCAATTTAATAAATAATTGAATTTTTTACATTTTTGACATCATTGTAAATAATGTAAAAAATTGTTAAAATCAAGATTAAAATTTAAAAAATATTTAATTCACGTTTGAATTTTAATTATGTAAAATTTTATTAAAATAATTTATCAAATTTACACTTGTTAAATAAGGTAAATAATTAAAAAATCCACTTAATCTCGTATTTAAGACCGCATATTTAATAATTTTTCGTTTCATACTTAATTTTTTAATTATTTAAAGATAATTCTTTAATTGTTTACATTTTCGATATCATATAAATAATGTAAAAAAATACACTTAAATTGAATTTTATTAAAAAAATCATTAATTTTAGGTTAAAATACTAGTTTTCCTCTTTCTTCAATTGCCTGCATTTTTGACATGAGGTAAACAATTATAAAAATTCACTTAATTTCATATTTAAGGCAACATATTTTATAATTTTCGTTTTCAAATTATTATTTTTAATTATTTACGTTTTTGACATCAATGTAAACAATGTAAAAAAATCATCAAAACAGAAAGACTAATTAATTTTTGTTTAAATTTGAATTATGCTAATTTTTTAATTGCTTATATTTTTGACACGAGGTAAACAATTACAGAAGCTACACTTAAAATCGCATTTTGAATAAAATACATTTAAACTCGGATTTTATTTAAAAAATATATATTAATTTTAGGATAAAAGATCGAAACTAACAAAACTTTTCAAATGGTTTATGTTTTTTACATGAGGTCAACAATTACAAAAATTAATTTAATTTCATAATTAAGGCAGAATATTTTATAATCTTCGTTTCAAAGTGAATGTTTTAATTGTTTACATTGTTGACATGCAAATAAATTGATTTTTTTGTTTTTTTAATTCTATGTAAAAATATAAATTTTACAAAATTTTTTTTCAATTGTTTAAATATTTTACATGAGGTAAACAATTACAAAAATCCACCTAACTTCATATTTAAATTTCGTTTTGAAATTTATTTTGTAATTGTCTGCATTTTGGACGTCATGTAAATACATTTTCATTATAAAATTGATTACATATTTTTATTTAAAAGTAAATTTCGCGAAATTGTCTAATTCTTTACATTTTTGACAGCATGTAAACAATGTAAAAATTTATACATTTTTTCTCAAAAAATTAATAATGTTTATTAATTTTTCTGGGTAAAATGAACATTTTTACATTCTTGACATCATGTAAACAATGTAAAAATTGGTCGTTGTAATATAAAATATTGAAATTCGTATTTAAGTACCAATTAATCGCTATTTTTAATTATTTAAAAATAATAATAAAATCATCTTTAAATTTAAATTATTTAACATTTTTGACTCTAGGTAAACAATTGGTAAAACGTATTTAAACTTAATTTTTTTTAACATTGCATTTCTTACAAAATAAAAAAACATCATAAATTCCTTATTTTCAAACAAAAATTTTTAATTTTCATCATTACAAAATTGGTCGAATTAATGATATTTTTACCTTTTTCTTACATCATGTAGACAATGTAAAAAATCTACATAAACAAAATTTAAATAAACAATTTATTATTTTATTAGTTTTTGGCCAAGTTTTGGACATTTTTACATTGTTCACATATATGACATTATGTAAACAAGGTAAAAAATTTATAAAACAAGAATTCTTGCAAAAAATGAATTAACTCTTATTAATATTTCACTTAGGTAAAATTTCTTCATATTGTTTACATTTTTTACAAGAGGTAAACAATTACAAAAATTTACTTAAATTAAAATTTTTTACAATGTTTTAAAAATAGATTTTGAGAAATTTTGTAATTGTTTACATATTTGAAATCAGGTTAAAAATACATTAAAGAAAAATTATTAATTTTCACAAATTAAAATAATTTTATTAATTTTCATAAATGAAAATAATTTAAACAAACGTTAAATTGTTTACATTTTTTACATAAGTTAAACAATATAAATCCGTAAAACCTATTAAAAAATAACAATTAATTTTTTAATATACATATATATGTTTTTACATTTATATTTTATTCGATTAAATATCAAGGGATTTATATTTTATTCGATTAAAAATTTTTTATATTTCATTCGTTAAAAAAAATAATCCATTTTTATTTCATACGATTAAAAATTAATAGATTTATATCTTATTCGTTAGAAGATTAATCGGTTTATATTTTATGTGTTTAAAAATCAATCGATTTATATTTTATTCGATAAAAAGTTTGTTAAATTTTATTTGTTTAAAAATTAATCTATTTTTGTTTCGTTCTATTAAAAATTAATCGATTTATATATATTTTTTTTTTGAAAATTAATCGACTTATATTTTATTCGTTTAAAAATCAATCGGTTAATATTTTATTTGATTCGAAATTATTCGCTTTATATTTTATTCGTTTAAGAACGAAATGATTTATATTTTTATGCGTTTAATTGTTTAAAAATTAATCGATTTATATTTTATTCGATTACAAATTATTCGATTATAAATTTATTCGATTTATATTTTATTCGATTCAAAATTATTCGATTTATATATTATTCATTTAAGAATGAAATGATTTTATTTAGTGCGTTAAAAAACTGAACGATCTATATTTTATTCGATTCATATTTCATTCGTTAAAAATTAATCCATTTACATTTTATTCGTTAAAAATTTATCGATTTAAATATTTTTATGCGTTAAAAAATTATATATTTTATTATAAATTATTATATTTGTTTTGATTTATATTTTATTCATTAGAAATTAATCGATTTATATTTTATTCGATTAAAAATTAATCGGTTTATATTTTATTAGATTATAAATTATTCGATTTATACTTTATTTGTTTAAAAATTAATCGATTTATATTTTATTCGATTATAAATTAATCGATTTATATTTTATTCGATTAAAAATTATTCGATTATAAATTATTCGATTTATAGATTATTTGTTTAAAAACTAATCGATTTATATTTTATTCGATTAAAAATTATTCGATTATAAATTTATTCGATTTATATTTTATTCGATTCAAAATTATTCGATTTATATTTTATTCATTTAAGAATGAAATGATTTTATTTAGTGCGTTAAAAAACTGAACGATCTATATTTTATTCGATTCATATTTCATTCGTTAAAAATTAATCCATTTACATTTTATTCGTTAAAAATTTATCGATTTAAATATTTTTATGCGTTAAAAAATTATATATTTTATTATAAATTATTATATTTGTTTTGATTTATATTTTATTCATTAGAAATTAATCGATTTATATTTTATTCGATTAAAAATTAATCGGTTTATATTTTATTAGATTATAAATTATTCGATTTATACTTTATTTGTTTAAAAATTAATCGATTTATATTTTATTCGATTATAAATTAATCGATTTATATTTTATTCGATTAAAAATTATTCGATTATAAATTATTCGATTTATAGATTATTTGTTTAAAAACTAATCGATTTATATTTTATTCGATTAAAAATTATTCGATTATAAATTTATTCGATTTATATTTTATTCGATTCAAAATTATTCGATTTATATTTTATTCATTTAAGAATGAAATGATTTATATTTAGTGCGTTAAAAAATTGAACAATCTAAGTTTTGTTCGATTTATATTTTATTGGATTCATATTTCATTCGTTAAAAATGAATCCATTTACATTTTATTCGTTAAAAATTTATCGCTTTATATATTTTTATGCGTTAAAAAATTATATATTTTATTATAAATTATTATATTTTTTTTTTTTTGATTTATATTTTATTCATTAGAAATTAATCGATTTATATTTTATTCGATTAAAAATTATTCGATTTATATTTTAGTCAATTATAAATTAGTCGATTTATACTTTATTTGTTTAAAAATTAATCGATTTATATTTTATTCGATTATAAATTAATCGATTTATATTTTATTCGATTAAAAATTAATCGATTTAAATTTTATTCGTTTAAAAATTAATTTATTTCATTTTATTCGATTTATCATTTATTCGATTAAAACTTCTACGATTTATATTTTATTCGATTGAAAATCAACCGATTTATATTTTATTCGAATATAAATTAATTAAAATTAATTGATTAATATTTTATTTGTTTAAAGTTAATCGATTTATAGTTTTTGTTCGTTTAAAAATTATTCGATTAACATTTTATTCGTTTAAAAAACTATCGAGTTATATATTAATCGATTAAAAGTTTTTCAATTTATATTTTAATCGATTATTAAATTAATCGATTTTTATTTTAATTGATTAATAATTTATAGTTTTATATTTTGATTGGTGCAAAATTTGTCAATTTATTTATAAACGTTTAAAAATGTACATATTAGTTGGTTAAGAATTAATCGTTTTATATTTATTAAATCGATTTATAGAAACGAATAAAATATATTTTTCGTTTATATGTTATATTTTATTCGAATAAAATGTATCGATTTTTTTCCTATTAAAAATTAAAAAAATTTTTAGATAAATTGAATTAAAAAATTAAATTTTTATTTTAATTTTAATTCACCTTTAACTACTATAGACATTTGCACTTGAGTTTATTATTATTTCTGTAAAGAATATAAAAATAATTATCATAAGTTTACACACATACACATACATAAATATGTCTCACAATAGTTTCGCTTTTGCATACATATATTTACATTCTCAAGTGTATAAATACGACTGGGTACTTATTATTATTTGTACGAGTATCGAGTATCGTATCATTTACCTTTTAGTAGCAACAACAAAAAAGCATTCAACCATTTATCCAGTCATTCTACACGTACTCATATTCGTACAACACACTTTACAACAACAACAATAAAAAACAGCACTGCTGCAGTTCAAGTTCAATGTCAAGTGCAATGCATTCAATACAATTCCATTCGATTCATTTTATACTCTTCTTTTAGTGGGAAGTGAAGGGGGATTATATTTGCGTTATATGGATTTTTTTTATTTTGTTTTTCTGTGAAATCAGTGCAAGTGTGTGTGTTAGTATTTGTATGCAATTTTTGTTGTAAACAAATAAGTCTTTATACGTAATTTAGTTTGGCAGATGTTCTAAGGTATGGAAAATTTTGGGACAAATTTGTAAATAGTACTTTTTTTTAGGGAAAAGTTCCTAGTTCTCTTGGGGGAAAATACTGAAAACTTTCAAAAAGAATTTTAAAATCTATTATTATAAAATTTTATTAATGTTATTGTTTTAATTTTTATTATATATAAAAAAAATCCTTTTATTATCTTCAACATTTTTATACATTTTTAATCTGACCAACATTTTATGCCGAAAAGGGTCTTCGGTGTAAAGAGATTGTGTCATGCATTAATACATATATACAAATATATACATATATATTTTTTTTTCGTTTTATTTTATTCGAGTATTTATTTGTGAATGGTTCAAGGTTTGATTTATTTTTTGGATTTTTACATATTAAACAATTTAAATTTAAATGTAAAAACAAAAATTGTTGCATGTGCGCAATTTGTATTTTCCCCCTTGACTTTATTTAAGTTTTTTTTTTTTTTGCAATAATGTGTGTCGTATGCAACAATGTTGATTTGAAAAAAAAAAAAAAAAACAAAATAAAAATTATTGTTTTTTACCAAAAGAAAAATCATTTCTATTTGTTCAACTTGTGCAAAGAATTACAAGTAGATTTTAAATGAAATTTCTTAGAAACATAAAGAATTATTTGAAAATAATTTCCTAATTTAAAATTGTTTATAACAAAAATATGATTAATGTTTAAATATCTAGGCGATATAATGAATGATTCAATATTTTAGAGAAATATTCAATTTCAAAATTTTTTTTATTTTTAAGAAATGAAAAATAAATCCCCGGGTTTAAATGAAATATGACATGAGTTATATATTTATTTTTTTTTTTTTTATAAAATTGAAGGGAAATTAAGTTTTTTTTAAAAAGATAGATGAAAAAGAATCGAATAAAATCTTAAATCGATTATTTAAGAATCGATTAAAAATATAAAAACACATTTTAAAATTCAATTTAAAAATCTAATAAAAAATCAATCGATTAATTTTTAGCTGAGTAACTATTTTAAAGGTTAAAGTAGAATCAAATTAATATTTGGCGATTAACATTTTAATTATATAAAAATGCAATTGGTTTATATATAATCGAATAAATGTTTAATCGGTTCAAATAGAATCGAGTAAAAATTAATCTTCTGAAGAAGAATCCTCTAAAGAACTTATTGATTTATTGTATTCTAAATACACTAAATTAATTGAAAAATTTTAAATCGAGAAAAAAATTAAAATACGAATAAAAAACTAAACGATATATTTACAAATGAAGTGAAATTAAGCGATAAAATTTTAATCGTATAACTATTAATTGGTTTACATAGAATCGAATAAAAAAAAACTAACTGAAGTATTCAGAATTAACTGAATTAAAAAATATTCATTAAGAAATAAAATAAAAATACGATAAATTATATTTTTATTCGAATAAAAACTGAATCGTTTCAAATAGATTCGAATAAAATATAAAAAAATTTTCTTTGAATGGTATAAAAATTAATTGATTAATTTTAAATGATAATATAATTTATATTTTTATCCGAATAAAAAATGAATCGTTTCAAATATATTCGTATAAAATATAAAAAAAATTTTGTTTGAATGGTATAAGAATTAATTGATTAATTTTAAATCGATTAAAAAAATCATTACAACAATTAATCTCTTCAATAGATTAGTACGAATAAAATGTTAAACGGTTTATTTTTAAACGCATAAATATTTAATCGCCTAAAACAATAACGAAAGAATTATTAAACGAATTATTTAAAATTACATATAAAAATTAATCGTAACAGTTTCAATTTTTAATCGCAGAAGTAAATAATCTTAGAATCCAAGACAAATTAATCGATTAAAATTTTATACTTCAAAAAATTTTTTAGTTTAAATTAAATCGAATAAAAATTTTTAAGCGAATAATATTTACTCAAATAATAATTAAGCGTTTCATTTTTAATCGAAAAAAAATTTTGTCAAATAAAAATTAAGCGCTTCATTTTTAATCGAAAAAATTTAAACGAATAAAAAATTAATCGAACAAATGTTTAATCGATTACTTTTTAATCGAATTAAAATTTAATCGTATAAATTTTCAATCGAATAAGTTTTTAAACGAATAAATTCACAATCGAATTAAAATTTAATCGATTAAATTTTAATCGTGCAATATTAAATCAAAAAAAAATTTAATTGATATATTTTATATCAAAAAATTTTAATCGAAAAATTTTAAAACGAATAAAATTTTATTCGATTGACATTTAATCGATTAAATTCGTAATCGAATAAATTTTTTCTAATAATTTTTAATCAAATAAAATGACTAATTTTTAATACATAAACAATTTAATCGATTAACTATTTATCGAATAAATTTTTAAAAGATAACATCTTATTCCATTAATTTAGAAACGGACATAAAATAATCGATTTAAAATAAACCGAATAAAAATTAATAAATTTTTAATTTAATAATTTCTACACTGATTAACTTTAAACTGAAAAATTTTAATCAACTAATTTTTAGTCGGATAAAATTTTTAATCAAATAAATTTTAAATCGAATAATTTTCATACAGTTTTAATTGAAACGAATAAAAACTATTAGATCAATTTTCATTTAAATGAATTTTAATTGAATGAATTTTTACTCGTATATAATTTTAAACGGTAAATTTTTAATTGAATAAATTTTTTAGTCGATTAAATTTCAATCGGCAATTGTTTAATCGAGTAAATTTTTAGTGGAATACATTTTTAATCAAATAAAATTTGAATCGATTAATTTTTATCGAATAACTTCTTAATCGATAATAAACCGAACAGAAAATTAATGGAATAATTTTCTACGAGATAAAATGTTAATCTTATACATTTTTAAACGGACAAAGTTTCACTAATTTTTAATCAAATAAATTTTTCTTCGAAAAATTTTTAATTTTATAAATTTTTACTGATTAACTTTAAATCTATAAATTTTAATCGTTTAATATTTAATTATAAATTTTTACTGGTTTATTTTTTCAAATATATATTTTTCTAATAAAGAATTTTTAACGTAAAATATTTTTTTAATTGAATAAATTTTTAATCGGCCAAAGCTTTAATCGGAATTATTTTTAATCGAATAAATTCACAGTTAATTCATTTAAAATAAATCAACATTTAAACGAATAAATTTTTTAAACAATAAATATATAATTAAAGAATTTTTTAATAAGATAAAGTTTTAGTCGAAAAAAAATATTTAATCGATAAATTTTTTTATCAAAAAAAAATTTTGAATAATTTTCTCAACGATTTATTTATAATTAAACAAATTGTCAATTAATAATTTTTTTTTTTTCGAATAAATTTTAAATCTATTCATTTTTAGCCGATTATTTTTGAATCGAATAAATTTTTAACTAATTAATTTTCGTATAAAATTTTTTTTGCAATTTAGAATTTAATAAATTTTTAATCGTTCAATTTCGCTCGATTAATTTTTTAGCGAATAAATTTCAATTGATTAGTTTTTAGTCGAATAAATTTTAATTTTTTATCAGTAATATTAAATTAATCGATTATTCTTAATTGAATAATAATTTGATCTCAATTTTTCGAGTAATCTTTGATAATATACATATTCTTAATTGATTAATTTTGAACCGAATAATCTTGATCGAATACATTTTTAATTAATTCTTAAATTCATAGTTTTTTTACAATTTTAATCAAATAAAATTTTAATCCATAAGTTTTTAATTGATTAATTTTTGATCGAATTTTTAATTAAATAATTTAATAAGAGTAACTTTTAATCTAATAAATTATAAATCGGTAACTTTTTAGCTGAATACATTTCCTGGTAGTTTAATTTTAAATTTGATAAAATTTTATTAGACTAATTTTCAAACTAATAAATTTTTAGTCGAATAATTTCTAATCGATTAAGTTTTCATGGAAAAATTTTAATTGGTTCATTTGAAATCAAATAAATTATCAATCGAATAAATCAAGTAAATTTTAATCGAATAAGATTTTAATAGATTAATTCTTAATCAAATAAAAACCAAATCGAAAATTTTTTTATCGATTAATCTTAAACATAAATATTTTTAATCAATTATTTTTGAACCGAATAAGTTTTATTCCAATAATTTTCGATAAAATAAATTTTTAATCTAAAGAATTTTTAATCAATAAATTTTGAATCGAATAGTATTTTAATTTATAAATTTTTAAACGAATAAAATTTTAAATGATTAATTTTTAATCGAATAAATCATAAATCGATAAATTCCAAATTTAATAAATTTTTGTTAGACTAATTTTCAATCGAATAAATTTGAATGGAATAAATTTTTAATCGCATAAAGTTGTAATTGATTGATTGATGGATTTTTTGTATCCAATAAATTTTTAATTGATTAATTGAGAACCGATGAGAAAAGAACCAATTTAAACAGTATCCAATAAAAAATTATCGGTTCCTGGTCAATAGAATAAAAAATTAATTCAAACATATAAAATCAAATTGAATAAAATATAATCGAATATTTTTTTTTTTTTTGCAAAAAAAATCTAGCTCTTCAATTATTTCCTAATAAAATGTTTTCATTTGCAAATTTCGAAAAATATAGGCTACTAAAACGAAAACATAAATTTTTATTCCCCCAAAAATACATCATGCGTATAATAAACGCAAATAAAAAAAAAAAATAATAATAAAAAAACGAGAAAAAATAAAACGATAACAACCACTACATCCAGAACAAGCAACCGAAAAATTGAAGCTGAAGTAGCAAAAAAAAAACATAATTGTAGCCATCTAACAAAATATTTCAAGGTCAACTGATTAAATATTCTAAATTAAGAACAAAAACAAAAAAATTAGCAAACATAACAAAAAAACACACATATACGCATCAAATGGAATAATATTTACATTAACTAATGAGGAGTTTCGACAACTACACACATTCATACATACATATTTATTAATTTCACTAGAAAAAAGCAAGAACAAAAAAAAAACACAAGCCAATACTAAAGAATACACATACGCACTTTCCGGCATAGAAAAAAAAAGAAAGCGCCATTATTAGAAAGGAGTAATAAAACAAATACATATAAACACACATATTGATGCTCTCAAATGGCAAGAGAAACAACAAGAACAAAACAAATATGTGTATTAAAACTAACAATATTTATTTAAGCTCTCTCGACCCGTATTCCTTTATATAGCCCGCTTAGACGGCAATGGAAAATAAGCAATTTTATTTATTTTCTTTTTATTTTTTATTTTTTTTTTTTTATTACAAACTTTTTTTTTAATTTTTTTTTTACGAAATTCATATAAATTTTTAAAAAATATGGTAATATTTTCTGAGAGCAAATAAAAACAATATAAAATCGGAACAGAATTTAAAATAAAATTTAATTTTCAACAGAATTTTTATGGAAATTTATGGACCAGGCTTATTGTGTTCATGCATTAAGAAAACACTCCTCTACAAAATTACACTTACTGCACCCAAAGTTTAGCCATAAATTCTATATACTCTTAATTTTGTTATATTTCTCCCCCTTACACTCACACTAAGAGATAATTAAATAACTGGTCATTAACCCTAGTACAAACTATTTGTACATATGAATTTAAGTGCGTAAAAGAGAATGAGTACATTGATAAGTACCGTAATGAGTATTGAAAACAATGAGAACAAAAACAACTATTATTTAGCTAAGTTTACATTAAGCTAATATTTGAAGAATTTTGCAAATATTTATTTTGTATAATGTGAACACGAAATATTTTTACGATTCAAACAGGTGATTTTGGATAAATACAACTATTTGCCTTTAACTAAAAATGTGTGAAAACATGTTGTAAAATATTTTTTACTATTTTGAGCAAATTTTTATTTAATCTAAATGTAAGATCAAACAGCGGCAAACAAAATCTATTAAAATATAGTTAAAAAAAAAACTTTCAATATGTTAATATTTTTTATTATTTAATCATAATAATACTTGGTATTTTTTTATAGTGTTGAAAGTGGCGTGCAATGAAAACAGTGTTGTTTTGTAAAGGCAGGGCTGTTTTGTAAATGACGAGAATAGGGAACAGTGTTGTTCATGGGTATAAACGTAAATTACTTAAAAAGAGTAATTCCTTTTTAAATTTAAAAAATTTTGAGCCTTGGTTACCGATTTAGATAAAATTTTCTTGCATGTGTAGAGGAGGATACGGAGGCATGTTAAAATATATTTTCCCCATTTTTATTTTGAGAACTGTGGCAACTCTATAGCTTTGAAAGTGATTAACATATTTATTTAAATGGTCATAACTTTTGTTATATGAATCAAAATAATTTTTTTGCAGTCGATTTGTCAAAGTTTGTATTTAAGATGAAAATATTTTTATTGACATATTTTTGTGTGTATTAAATCTTTGCAATTAATCGATTGATAATAGGTTTGTATTTCTTAAATCTCTCCAAATATTTTACTTTTTTTAATAAATATTTGTATTGAAATATTTGTATTTAAAAAAAAAGCATTTTGTCTTTACATTAAATAAAAATGCTACAAACATTACCTTTACATCTACATATTCTGAATTTCTCTCAGAAAAGTGTTCTAAATTAATAAAGCAAGATTTTCCTATATTCGATTAATTTCTAACTGAGTAAATATTTTATAGGTTAAAGTAGAATCGAATTAATATTTGTCGATTAACATTTTAATAATATAAAAATGCAATTGGTTTATATATAATCGAATAAATGTTTAATCGTTTCAAATAGAAAACGAGTAAATATTAATCTTCTTAAGAAGAATCCACTAAAGAACTTATTGATTTATTGTATTCTAAATACACTAAATTAATTGAAAATTTTTAAATCGAGAAAAAAAATTAAGATACGAATAAAAAACTAAACGATATATTTACAAATGAATTGAAATTAAGCGATAAAATTGTAATCGTATAACTATTAATTAGTTTACATATAATCGAATAAAAAACTGACTGAAGTATTTAGAATTAACTGAATTTAAAAAGAAAAAAAAATTCATTTAGAAATAAAATAAAAATACGATAAATTATATTTTTATTCGAATAAAAAATGAATCGTTTCAAATAGATTCGAATAAAATATAAAAAGAATTTTGTTTGAATGGTATAAAAATTAATTGATTAATTTTAAATGATAATATAAATTATATTTTTATTCGAATAAAAAATTAATCGTTTCAAATAGATTCGAATAAAATATAAAAAAAATTCCTTTTTATGGTATAAAAATTGATTAATTTTAAATCGATTAAAAAAATCATTACAACAATTAATCTTTTCAATAGATTAGTACGAATAAAATGTTAAACGGTTTATTTTTAAACGAATAAATATTTTATCGTCTAAAACAATAACGAAATAATTATTAAACGATTTATTTAAAATTACATATAAAAATTAATCGTAACAGTTTCAATTTTTAATCGCAGAAGTAAACAATCTTAAAATCCAAGACAAATTAATCGATTAAAATTTTATACTTCAAAAAAATTTTAAATTTAAATTAAATCGAATAAAAATTTTTAAGCGAATAATATTTACTCAAATAATAATTAAGCGTTTCATTTTTAATCGAAAAAATTTAAACGAATAAAAAATTAATCGAACAAATGTTTAATCGATTACTTTTTAAACGAATTCAAATTTAATCATATACATTTTCAATCGAATTGGTTTTTAAACGAATAAATTCGTAATCGAATTAAAATTTAATCGGTTAAATTTTAATCGAGCAATTTTAAATAAAATTTTTAATTGATATATTTTAAATCAAAAAAAATTTTAAACGAAAAATTTTAAAACGAATAAAATTTTATTCGATTGACTTTTAATCGATTAAATTCGTAATCGAATAAATTTTTTTCTAATAATTTTAAATCAAATAAAATTACTAATTTTTAATACATAAACAATTCAATCGATTAACTTTTTTATCGAATAAATTTTTAAAAGTTAACATAAAGATAACATCATATTTGTAGTGAAATATTTGTATTTAAAATAAATAGCATTTTCGCTTTACATCCACATATTCTGAATTTCTCTCAGAAAAGTGTTCTAAATTGATAAAGCAAGATTTTCCTATAAATTCATTTAATAATTGATGTTAAATTAATTTATGATAGTTGTATGTTTAATCAAATAATTTTGAGTAAATAATTTGCATCTAATCTGAACAAATTTTCAAATATTTTAATTTTTTAACCCTTTTCGTATTTTACGTTATTCGATAGCTTTTTCATCAAAGAAAAAACGTCAAATAAATGTGCGTAATGTGAAGAAAAAATCAACTCTGTGGTAGTAAAAATTGCGGGAAAATATAATGAAATATTTCGTGTCAAATATATGCGTAATCTGTACTTAGCTTTTAGTAGTGGTAGATATTTCTAGAACTCACACATTTACACTCCTTTTGAAAGCAAAACACATACTTAGCAATTTTGCTATTTTTTTTTTTTTTTTTTGTTTTTTGCGTATAGAAAACAATTTATGATTTGAAGTGTCCTTGAAATTTATTTTCAATGCTGACTGCGTAGGTTTTTATGCCTAAAAATGTTGTTTGTTCCACAAAAACAATTTTTTTATTTTTTTGAATTTTTGTTGTCGCTACGCAAAATTTTTTTCGATTTTTTTTGTTGTTTTTTTTTTTACTATATTGTTAATTGCCTTTAATGGGTTTTTTTTTATAAAAAACAAGATTTTTTTTTTTTTTTTTGTTAGATTTAGGCGTCTTTTATTAAGATTGTTTGCTTTGCTTTTAAAAGAGCATGATAATTAAATGGAAAAAGCAAATAATTATAATTATATTTGTTAATAATAATTTAGATTTTATTAAACAGAAAAAATAGAAAGAAAATGGAGACCATGTCAACAGCAATTTAGAAACTTTGAAAAATGACAAAATGAAACAATAGTGGAAAGGGAAGATTTCAAGGACTAGAAAATTAAATTGAATTAGAATGGAATGAACTAGATTAAATTTGTTAAATTCAGCTAAAATATTAAACTCAGTACTGAATCAAATTATTAATAACTAAATAACTATTTAGGATAAAAAAAATATTTAGATTCGTATAAAAGAATTCGAATCAATATTTAGAATTCGAATGTGATATTTAGAATCAATAACAAAAAATTAATCGGTTAATTTTTAAACTATAATTAATCAATTAAACTTTAATCGAATAAGAATTTGATCGATTAAATTTTAGTTAAATAAAAAATAATTCATTTTTCGATTCTAAATGAATCGATTTTTACTTTATTCGGTATTAATCGTTTAAATCTATTAATCATTTTATCGTTTATTCCATTCTAAAAGAAACGTTTAATTTTTTTATTCGATTCTTAAATAAAATACTAATCGATTAATTTTTAATAAAATAAAAAATCATGAACTTTTTCCGATCTTAAAAGAATCGATTAAATTTTTATTTTTTCTATATTAATCGATTAAATTTTGACTCGATACTCATGAATTTATTTGATTAAATTTTTATTCGATAAAATATTTACAGTCAAGAAAAAAAAAAGAATAAAAATTAATTGATTAATTTTTAATAAAAAAAAAAAAAATAAATTGATTAAATTGATTTAAGCGAGTAAAAAAAATTAAACGAATAAAAAATTAATCGCATTCTAATAGAATAAAATATTAACCGATTAAATTTTTATCGCAACAAAAATACTATTAATTTTAAACGAATAAAAATTAATCGGTTAAATTTTAATTGTGTAAGCCATTAGTTGATTAAAATTTAATTAAAAAAATATAAAGTTTTTGTGATTCAAATTAATCGAATTTTATTTTATTTTATAGTAATCGATTCAATTTTTGTCTCGATACTCAAGACTTGTTTCGATACTAAATTAATCGATTATATTTTTAATCCTTTCAAAAATAAACGATTAATTTTTTATACGTTTCTTAAATAAAAAATAATCGATTCCGTATAAAATAAACCGATTAGTTCTAAATTAATCGATTCACTTTTTATTAGATTATAAATAAATAGAATAAGATTCTTCATTAATTGAAATTAACTGAATAATTTCTGTCGAATAAAAATTAAAAAAAATAAAATTAATCAATCTAAAAAATGATTGATTTTTAATCGAATAAAAAATTAATCAATTAAATTTTAATGGAATAAAAAATTAATCGATTACACTTTAATCGAATAAACAATTAATTTATTAAAATTTAATCGAATCAAAAATTAATTGATTACATTTTAGTCGCTTAAAATATATTCAGTTAATTTGAACTATAAATGAAACAATCGATTAATTTTTGATTTTCCAAAAACTTGAACGAATAAAAATTAATCGACTAAATTTTAATAATAAAATTAATCGATTAAATTGATTTAAGCGAATAAAAAATGAAATGAATAAAAAATTAGTCGCATTGTAATAGAATAAAATATTAACCGATTAAATTTTTATCGCAACAAAAATACTATTAATTTTAATCGAATAAAAATTAATCGACTAAATTTTAATCGTATAAGCCAATAGTTGTTTAAATTTTAATAAAACAAATTATTAAGTTTTTTTTTCAAATTAATCGATATTTATTTTATTTTGTAGTAATCGATTCAATTTTTGACTCGATACTCATGAGTTGTTTCGATTCTAAATTAAACGATTATATTTTTAATTCATTCAAAAATAAACGATTAGTTTTTCACACATTTTCTAAATAAAAAGCTAATCGATTATTTTCTTTCGAATAAAATAAATCGATTAACCGATTATATCTAAATTAATCGCTTTACTTTTTATTAGATTATTAACAAATGGACTAAATTTTTATACGATTCTCAATTAATCGACTCATATTTTATTCGATAAAAAAAATTAGTCGATTAATTTTAATAGAGTGAAAAGACGATTAATAGAATAAAGAATAAATCATTTTATTTGGGCTCTAAATATATTAATCGAATAAAAAATAATCATTTAATTTTCCATGGAATACAAAATTTATCAACTAAATTGGACTCTTAAAACATGAATAATTTATTTTTAATCGACTAAAAAATTAATCGATTTTAATTTAGTGGCATAAAAAATTATTCAGTTAATTTGCAATCTAAAAAAAATTTAATAAATCGACTAAATTTTTATTAGATTCTAAAGCTTTAGTCCATTCAAAAATCAATCGATTCATATTCTATTAATCGATTAATTTTAAAACGATTAAAAGAATAAAAATAAAAACTAATCGCATAAATAAATGAATTAATTTATTTTGCTCTAAGAAAATTAATAGAATAATTTTTATCGTATAAAAAATTAATCGAAGCACTTTTAATCGAATAAAAAAATTAACCGATTAAATTTTCTTCGAATATAAAATTAATCAATTGAAATGTACTCTAAAAAAATAATGCTTTTTAATCGAATAAAAAATTAATTAATTATATTTTAATCGAATAAAAAATTAGTCGAATAAATTTTAATCGAATTAAAAATTAATTGTTTAAATTTTAATCGAATCAAAAATTAATTGATTAAATTTTAGTTGCATAAAAATTTATTTAGTTAACTTGAACTATAAATGAAATAATCGATTAATTTTTAATCGTTTAAAAACTTAAACGAATAAATTTTTAATCGAATAAAAAAAAATATGAATTAATGAACATTTATTTTAATCGCATTAAAAAAATGTTCATTTAATAAATCTAATCTAGTAAAAATTTAATCGTTTAATTTTTCATGGAATAAAAAATAATCGATTAGTTTTCAATCGAATAAAAAATAATCCGTTAGTTTTTTATCGAATGAAAAATTAATCAATTAAATTTCCTTATAATGCAAAATCAACAAATGAAATTGAACCCTAAAAATAATGAATCATGAATCATTGATTTTTAATCAAATAAAATTTTAATCGATTAAATATTAATATAATAAAAAATAATCAATAAAATTTTAAAGGCAGATAAAACTCAATTAATTTGGACTCTAAAAAAATTAATCCATGAATTTTAAATCGAATAAAATTTTAATAGATTCATTTAGGATCGAATAAAAAATAAACTGATTCAAATCAGCCAAATAATCCAGCTTTTTATTATAATAAAAAAAATTTGATTTTACCATTTACTAGAAGTCCTTGTATTGCCCCAAAACACAATACTCGTTATTGTTCGAGTCTCACTCCCTATTTTACTTTCATTAAAAACTTTGTAAATATTTTTTTCTAATACCCTGTCAAAAAGGACATTTTTCTTCAATAAGATTCTTTTTCTTGGATGTAAAGTAAGTGAATTAGGAACCCATTATTAGAGGAGCCCTCTCTCTCTCTCCTCAGCCTCGTTTTTATGCCTGATTTAATATTCATGTTTCTTAAGTAAATAACAGTAATATATTTGACATTTATTTTTTTTTTACTCTTTTAACGTACTCACACTATTTTACTGTCTCAAGCGCCTTTGGAAAAATAAATTTAACTTAAAGAAAATTGTCATTTTTTTTTTTTTTTTTTTTTTTTGCTTAAAACAGATTTAAATACACAGAGAGAAACTTTAGAGAAAAATAAAAAAAAAATTCAAATATATATTTTAGAGCATATTTATGCTATTAATTTCAGGTAAACATTTACTGTTTATTACTAATAAGATTAATATTTTCAAATCCTTTTTAATTTACTTTAAAATTTATTTTCTCCATGTAAAATATTTTCCTGCAAATGACACGTAGAATTTTACACGCGTGTTGGCAATCAAAACAAATTTACGAATTATAATTTTTTTTTTTTCTTTTCGTTCTTTTTTTTTCATTCAACAAATATGAAAATTTAATAAATAATACAATTTATGGTTTGACATATGGAACAGCAGATTATAAAAAAAGTAAAAAAAGAATATGAGAACAAACACTCTATGAAAATATTATTTGAAAAATTGTTTTTATAAATTTATACGATTCGTTTCATTGTTTAGATATTTTTAAATTATATATTTTTATATGAAATTTCTGTTTTTATGTCATCAGTAAACAAATTTAAATTAAGAACATTTTTGATACAAAAGGCTACTGAATCTATCCTTATTCTATCCTTTGCAAATTTTAAGTAAATTTACATTAATAATAAAGAAATATAAATATGGGTTAAAACACTTGTCAGCTATAAAATTTTTAAAACATTTGAAAAAAATGATTCAGTTCACTGGAATAAAAAAAAACATATTCATTCATTTAAATATTTAAATTTTTTTTAAGTAATAATAACCGGTTTTTTGAACCGAATAAAAAATTAACCGGGTTAACCGAATAAGAAATTGAATAAATTAAAAAATATTGAATAATTTGAATTCGTATAAAATTAAATTTCGTATTAAAATTTGAACTATTGATTTAAAATCGAATAAAACCGATAACGAATAATTTAGAATCAATAAAAAAATGAAACGATTCAGTTGGAATCTAATGAAAAATTAAACGATTCATTTACATTCTAAAAAAAAAATCAAATTCATTTGAATTTGAATCGAATTAAAAATTAAACAATTCATTCAGAATCAAATAAAAACTTAATCGATTAATTCGAATAAAACTTTAATTGATTTATTTACAAACGAGTAACAATTTAATCGGTTCATTTACAATCGAAAAAAAAGTTTATCAATAATTTTAGAATCGAATAAAAATGTTATCGAATATAAATTAAGTCGATTGATTCAGAATCGAATAAAAAATCGGTTCATTTAAGATAAAATAAAAACGTGATCGATTCATTGAGAATAGAAAAAAAATTTGTTTGTTGCATTAATTTAAGCTATTAATTTTACATCGAATAAATATTTAATCGAATAATTTAGAACCAAATTAAACTTTAAAATAAAAATTTAATCTCTAAGAGTTAGAATAAAAACTTAATCAACTAATTTAGAATAAATCGAATAATTTTTAATCGTTTAATTTAGATACAAATAAATTTATTCAATAAATTTAAAAATTAGCGCAAAATTAACCGAGGCATTTATAATCGAATAAAAATGAATCGATTTATTTAGAACCGAAACAAACTAAAGACTTAAATAAAAATTAATCGATTCTTTAAAAATTGAATATAAATTTAATCGTTAAATTTGGTATCGAATAATAGCTTAATCGATTAATTTAGAATTGAGGAAAATTGTTGCTTTTAGAATCGAATAAAAATTTAAGCACGAATAAAATTTTTACTTTGTTAATTGACAATCGATTAAAAAATTAACCGAATAATTTAAAGTCGAATAAAAATAAAATCAATTCATGAGAATCGAAAAAAATATTATTCGTTGCCTTTCGATTCGAATAATTTAATTGATTAATTTAGAATCCAATATAAAAACAACCGATTCATTTATAATTGAACTAGAATTAAAAAAAAAATCTAACAAAAATTTAGTCAAATAAAAATTGATTCGATTAATTGAAAATCAAGCAAAATTTAATCGATTCATTAAGAATCGAATAAACGTTAATCATTTCCTTTAGAAAATTACACAAATTCAAGCGATTCGTTTAAAATCGTTTAAAAAATTAATCGAATAATTGACAATCAAATAAAAAATTAATCATTTATAATCGAATCAAAATTAGACCAGTTAGTGAGAATCGAAGAAAAAATGAATCGTCTTATTTAACATCGAATAAAAATGCAATGGTTTTATTAAAAATCTAATAAAAACTTAATAGTTTATCTTCGAATCGAATAAAAATTTAATCGAATAATTTAGAAGCGAATAAAATAACTAAATTGATAAACAAATTCATTAAGAACCAAATAAAAATTTCAGCGATTCTTTAGAAATTTAATATAAATTAAAAAGTTTATTAAGAATCCACTAAATAATGAACCAATTTAATGCGAATCGAATAAAAAATTATTCGTTGCGTTTAGAATCGAATCTTATGTTTTATTCGATTATAAACACAACGAATAATTTTTTATTCGATTCGCATTAAATCGGTTCATTATTTAGTGGATTCTTAATAAACAAAATAAAACAAAAATTAACAACTATTGAGAAACGAGTACAAACATTATCGATTCTTTAAAACTTTATTCGATTAATTTATAATAAAATACGAATTTATTCGGTTAATTTATAATCAAATAGAAACATAATCGAATTATTTTGAATAAAAAAAAAATAAAAATATTATTCGGAATTGGATAAAAATTTAATCAGATAATTTTGAATCGAATAAAAATTTGTCAAATTAATTTAGAATCGAATTTATTGGGTAAATTAATTTGGTTAATCGATTCATTAAGAATCGATTCTGCGAGAAACGAAATCAAAATTAATCGCCTCATTGAGAATCGAATAAAAAAAATTAATCGATTCATTTAAAAACGAATATAAAATTAATCGTTCCTTTTAGAATCAAATAAAAATGCAAGCGAGTCATTTAAAATTGTAGCAGTAGATTGAAAGTTTAATCGCTTCATTGTGAATCGAATAAAAAAAATTAATCGATTTATTAAAACCGGTTTATTTATAATCGATTACAAATTATTTGATTTATTTAAAATGCAATACAAATTACTCGCTTTATTTGGAAGCAAGTGAAAATTAATCGGATAATTTTGTATCGACTAAAAATTAATAATTAAATTAATTTTGAATCGAATAAAATAATAATGGAATTAGAAATTAATCGTCTAGTATGAATCGAACAAAAATTAATCGTTTTATTAAAATCGGTAAAATTAGAATCGAATAAAAATTAATTAATTTTGAATTGAATAAAAAATTAATCGGATAATTTTGAATTGAATAAAAAATAATCGAACAATTTTGAATTGAATAAGGTAAATAAATAATTAGTTAAATAAATAAATCGTATAATTTTGAATTAAATAAAAAATAAATCGGATAATTTTAAATCGAATAAAATTTAATCGGATAATTTTTAATCGAATAAATATCGTCTAATATAAATCAAATAAAAATCAACATTAAATCCGAATAAACATTATTCGGATAATTTTTAATCGAATTACAAATAATCGAACAATATTGAATGGAATAAAAAAATAATCGGATTATTTCTAATTGATAAAAATGAATCAATTTATTCTGAAGAGAATAAATTTTAAACGTATAATTTCATATCGAATAAAATTTAATAGGATAATTTTACATCGAATAAAAAATCATCTAATATAAATTAAATAAAAATATTTCGAATAATCGAATAGTTTTGATTCGAATAAAAGAATAATCGGATTATTTTTAATCTATAAAAATTAATCAATTTATTTTGAAGAGAATAAATTTTAAACGTATAATTTCATATTGAATAAAATTTAATTTGATAATTGAACATCGAATAAAAAATTAATCGTTTTACTAAAACCAATTAGTCCTAAATCGATTAAAAATTAATCCGAATATTTTGAATTGAATTGCGAATAATCGAATAGTTTTGATTCGAATAAAAGAATAATCGGATTATTTTTAATCGATAAAAATTAATCAATTTATTTTGAAGAGACTAAAATTTAAACCAATTATTTTGAATCGAATAAAAATTAATTGTCTAATATGAATCGAATAAAAATTAATCGCCTTTTTCGAAATTAGGTACAAATTAATAGCTTTATTTTCAAACTAAAAAAGTTAATCGGATAATGATGATAGTTTTGATTCGAACAAAAGAATAATTGGATTATTTTTAATCGATAAAAATTAATCAATTTATTTTGAAGAGACTAAAATTTTAACGAATTATTTTGAATACAATAAAAATTAATTATCTAATATGAATCGAATAAAAATTATTCGCCTTATTCGAAATTAGGTACAAATTAACCGCTTTGTTTTCAAACTAAAAAAGTTAATCGGATAATGATGATAGTTTTGATTCGAAGAAAAGAATAATCGGATTATTTTTAATCGATAAAAATTAATCAATTTATTTTGAAGAGACTAAAATTTAAACCAATTATTTTGAATCGAATAAAAATTAATTATCTAATATGAGTCGAATAAAAATTAAACGCCTTATTCGAAATTAGGTACAAATTAATCGCTTTATTTTAAAACTAAAAAAATTAATCGGATAATGATGATAGTTTTGATTCGAAGAAAAGAATAATCGGATTATTTTTAATCGATAAAAATTAATCAATTTATTTTGAAGAGACTAAAATTTAAACCAATTATTTTGAATCGAATAAAAATTAATTGTCTAATATGAATCGAATAAAAATTAATCGCCTTATTCGAAATTAGGTACAAATTAATCGCTTTATTTTCAAACTAAAAAAAATTAATCGGATAATGATGACAGTTTTGATTCGAACAAAAGAATAATCGGATTATTTTTAATCGATTAAAATTAATCAATTTATTTTGAAGAGACTAAAATTTAAACCAATTATTTTGAATCGAATAAAAATTAATTATCTAATATGAGTCGAATAAAAATTAAACGCCTTATTCGAAATTAGGTACAAATTAATCGCTTTATTTTAAAACCAAAAAAATTAATCGGATAATGGTGAATCGAATAAAATATTATTTACCTAAAAAAAAATCGAAACAATTTAGGATCTTATTTAGAAGGAAATAACGAAATCGAAATTGCTTTATTTAGAATCTAATAAAAAATTCTTTTGGAATAGTCAATTTATTATTATAATTAATTGTCAATTTATTAAGAATAGAATAAAATAGTAAAATAATAATTTTTAATACAATAAAAATCAATCGTATGATTCAAGTTAGTAACCGGTTCCTTAAAAACCTTACATAACTATTGCTTGAACAACTGTAAAAAATCCCTTAACATTAACAAAAGCTAATTTAAAATTTAAATAAACATTTTATTCCTTATTTACCTTTAAAAGTAAAGTAAGTAAAGTAAGTTTAATTTTTTTTTTCTTTTCTTTATTTTACATTAAATATGTATAAAAAATAATGTTATTACACCTCATGTAATTTACAAATAAATTAAAAAAAATTTAAGAAAAAAAAAAAGCAGCAAAAGAAAACAAGCAGGGCAAGAAAGAAGAGTTAGGTAGAGGCCAAAGGAGATTTTTTTGTAGATGTAAAGCGATACAGTCTCCTTCGTCAAGGTTACAACAAAATCATACACAGACAAATAAACATCAACAGCCTACAAAGAAACAACGACTCATCAAAACACAATGAATGAAAAACTGAACAAATACACTGACAAATAAACAAAAGCAAACGAAGAGGAAAACTGTTTGTGTGTGTTTAAATCTTGTTATAAAATAAAATTGTTAAGAAAAAGAAGCAAAAACAACGACAAAAATAATTGCCAAAGCGTCCTTGACAGTTAAAATACACTCTCGTCGTACATTGTGTGCAATATGGCTAACAGGCAAATCTATAGTAAAATGAAAATTAAATGAAACAAAACACCCTAAACTTTATATACTGACTCCTGGTTTCTCTTTTTCTTTTTTTTTCTCCTATCGCAATTGAATGGAAAATTTTGCAAAAATTTGTCTCCCACTAGGATCCCAACCAAACAACTCAACACACAGGACTCAAGCTATATGTTTGTTTTTGCCTTTGACGTTGTTGTAGCTGTTGAACATGAATAGCAAATCATCAACAACATGCCTGATTGCTTATTTCCACGTGCCACACATAATATTCGAGATTAATTGTGTTGCTGGTTGACACACAGTTGCCCTCCTGCTGGATTTTTTGCCCTCATGTTGGACTAGGAGAATGATTTGTTATAGTGGAAAAATGTTTAAAGTAAGAGATATTTAAAATTAGTTTGTTGGGTTTAAATATTTTTCTTGGTTCTAAATTAAACGAATAAAACTTTATTCGATTCTAATTTTTATGCAATTTTAAACTTTTTAATCGATACTAATTGAAACGAAAAAAATTTTATTCGATTCTAAATTTTACTCAATTTTAAACTTTTTAATTGATGAAACGAATAAAATTTTATGTGATTCTAAATGAATTTAATCGATTCATTTTTACTCGCTTCAAAATTATCGTAATCATTTTTATTCGCATTAAAATTAACCAATTAATATTTTATTCGATTCTAAATTAACCGAATATTTTATTTATATGACTTAAAATTAATCGAGTAAATGACTAATTTTTAACTCGATTCAAAATTAACGGAATAATTTCATACCCGCTAAAAATTAATTCGTTCATTTTTATTCGATAAAAAATTACTCATAATTTTCTATTCGATTTAAAATTAAACGATTAATTTTTATTTGATTATTTATTCGTTTCTAATTAACCAAAAAAATCGTTCGAAAAATTTTTTATTCGATTCAAAATAAATTGAATAATTTTTTACTCGAATCAAAATTAACAATTAATTTTTGATTCGATAAAAATTATACGAATAATTTTTTGTTTAATTATGAATTAATAAAAAAAAATTTTATTCGATTTAAAATTACCCGAAATATCTTTTATATGATTCAAAATCAACCAGAATAACTTTTTATTCGAAACGTAATTAACAACTAATTTTTATTCGCCTAAAATTATGCCAATAATTTTTGTTTTGATTCCAAATTAAGCTTAAACTAAAGCGAGGAACTTCGGTGCATGCGCATTTCTTCTCGGCTTAAAGCAGCCGTTACAGTAGCATTAAGCCCAGCCTCAACTCCTACCCGTACCCCAGTCTGATCTACAGCTACAGCAGCAGCTGCTGCTCTCGATTGAGCCTGACATTGTAGTAAAGCAGCTGAACCAGGACTCTCTCCAGTATTATGGACTACGGTAGTTGTTGCCTAATATTTTCTCTCTAAAGAATTTAAAATTATCCGAATCATTTTTTTACTCGAATTAAAATTAACAATTAATTTTTTATTCGATTAAAATTAGGCGAATAATTTTTTTATTCATTTCAAATTTATCCGAAAATAATCGAATATTTTCTTATTCGATTCAGTATAAAACGAATATTTTTTTATTCGATGCAAAGTGAACCAAATAATCTTTTGTTCGATTAAAATTATGCGAAAAATGAACTTTTTTTTTAATTTCATTCAAAATCAAACGATTTTTTATTCGATTAAAAGTCAACCAAATAAATTATTTAGTCGATTCAAAATGAACCAAATAATTTTTTATTCGATTAAATTTATGCGAATACTATTTGTTTTTTTTTTCATTCGATTAAAAGTCAACCAAATAATTTTTTATTCGATTTAAAATGTACCGAATAATTTTTTATTCAATTAAATTTATGCGAATACTTTTTGTTTTTTTTCATTCAAAATCAAATGAAATCTTTTTATTCGATTAAAGGTCAACCAAATAATTTTTTATTCGATTCAAAATGAACCGAATAATTTTTTATTCGATTAAAATTATGCGAATATTTTTAATTTCATTCAAAATCAAACGATTCTTTTTTAATTCGATTAAAAGTCAACCGAACAATTTTTTATTCGATTCAAAATGTACCTAATAATTTTTTATTCAATTAAATTTATGCGAATATTTTTTTGTTTCATTCAAAATCAAGCGAATTTTTTTTATACGATTAAAAGTTAACCGAACAATTTTTTATTCGATTCAAAATGTACCGAATAATTTTTTATTCGATTAAATTTATGCGAATATTTTTTTGTTTCATTCAAAATCAAGCGAATTTTTTTTATACGATTAAAAGTTAACCGAATAATTTTTTATTCAATTCAAAATATATCCGATCATTTTTGAAGCGATTAAAATTATGCGAATATTTGTTTATTTCATTCAAAATCTACAGACAAATCTTTTATTCGATTAAAAGTCAACCAAACATTTTTTATTTAATTCAAAATGAACCGAATAATTTTTTATTCGATTAAAATTATGCGAATATTTATTTATTTATTATGGTAAATTAATAATAAAAATAAGAGAAATTGTTTATGTGCCGATTCAATTATCTTTAAATAAACTTCTTATTGAGGAACCCAGAACAGGGAAGCATATTCCAGGACTGGTCTTACGAGAGATGTGAATAATTGCTTGAAAACGTAAGGCTCATTAAACTCTATTTCCCAGCGTTTGAGGAAACCTAAAACTCCTTTTTGCCTTTTTAACCATTTGTGAAACGTGGGAATTAAATAATGGTTTACAATCAAGCAGTGCACCCAAATCAAGAAAATCTTCGACTAGATCGAGGTGATATTAATTTATTTTGTATCAGAGTACCGAACTTCTTCTGTAGAACATACTTTGTTTATATTTTCTTAAATTCAGATCCATTAGATTCATCATACACCAATCACAAAGATTTTCAAGATCTGAGTAAGGAACACTGATAGGAATAGTTAAAGCTATGAAACAGCTTTACAGCATCAGCATAGATTAATATTCTAGAATTTTTAATGCAAGCTGGTAAATCATTTATAATTATTAGGAATAATAAGGACCTTCCGGAACACCGGATAAAACAGAAATGATTTTCGATGTACAATTTCTAAATAGGAGAAAATCCAGGTTTATACAATTTGAACAATAGGAGATCGTGATTTACTTTATCGAAAGCCTTACTGAAATCTGTATATATTTTGTCTGTCTGTAAATCGGAATCAAATGCAGTTATAACTGAGGTTGTGAAGTCCAAAAGGTTCATTTTGAATCGAATAAAAAAATATTCGGTTGATTTTTACTGCCTGTTTTTATAACACGAGCGCAAAAGCGACTCGTCTAACTTACATTTAAAACAAAAATAAAATTTCAAAATTTGTTTTTGTTTTTGTTTTAAATGTAAGTTAGACGAGTCGTTTTTGCGCTCGTGTTATAAAAACAGGCAGTTAATCGTATAAAAATATTTTCGGATAAATTCGAAATGAATAAAAAATTATTCACTTAATTTTAATTGAATAAAAAAAATTAATCGTTAATTTTAATTCGAGTAAAAAAATTGATTCGGATAATTTTGCACCGAACTGAGGCTCTACTTCAGTAACAACAGCTGCTGCACCACCAGCCTCAGTTTCTGTTACAGCACCTGTTGTGGTTCCAGCGCCTTCGAGACCCATGCCTCTTAGTTCAAAATTTAAAGAACATATTAGGCAACAACTATTGGGTAACATACCCGCTACCGTAGTCCATAGTACTGGACAAAGTCCTGGTTCAGCTGCTGCAGCTGCTTTACTACAACATCAGGCTCAATCGAGAGCCGCAGCTGCACCCTAGGCTGGACTAGGTGTAGGAGTTGTGGCTGGACCTAATGCTGCTGTAACTAGGTTTAAGTTTACTGTTTAAGGTTTAATTTCGTTTCGAAAAAAGTTATTCGGTAGTAGTGCAACATCCTTTTCTAAATTCATGCCGGAATGGGGAAAGATAACAAACAACTTGATGCGAAAAGATTTCAGTAACTATCTTTTCGAAAAGTTTTGGAATAACACTTAATTTAGCAATACCTCTATAATTGGAATGCTGTACCTGCTTTCGGATTGAAACAAAGATTTTCTTCAAACTTCAGGAAAATAACCACTAAATATTGATATGTTGAATAAGTAGGTTATTGGAGATCAGATAAACAAGTCAACCGGCTAAAAGCCGGCGGCGCATCGTCTCCAATCAATTTTCTACTTTATCAGCCGCCACCGATTTGGTCGGCTTACACAGGCTTAAAATCAGCCGCCGAAATTTTTAAATTTTCATTGAGAATCAAGGCAAAAAGTAGTTAATACAGTGGCTCCATCTGTTATTGTTTTTACCGACACGGCGGCTTGTCTTCTTGGAAAAATATTTCCCTGATGTATAACTCATACGTGGTAGAGAAAATCCTGTCATGTTACACTCTAGGATAGCTTCCGTCCTAGAGAGCATAACAGTTTGGCCGGTATAAAAAGGTGCAACATTGCCTGGACTTGTCTGTGGGTCTATAATGGGAGAAAAGGACCTTCGGGGCCTGACCAGAGACTTAACACAATCTTGTACCACGGGAGCCAGTAGCCCCTGGTACGGCAGCACTGATTTGTCGTACTGGACTGGCTGTTGGAGAGGCCCTTCGGGGAGTCACGTGGTAGCTGTGGTTTGGACCTAAACCGCAGGAAGGGGTTTATAGTCTCTATGTGGTGTTGCATAGCAACACAAGTCGCCAATAGTGCGGCAGGAGGTTAGATAGCTCCAACTCCTAAGCAAGGGGGAGTGGACTTATCCAGACAATGAGTCTCTCAAATTGCCACCTGTGTGTTCTTAACAAGCACATGGGGGCATTGGTTGGCGCATTGTACCTCACCCGGTGGTAAGACCACCGTGGGATTAGGCCGTCATGGCAGGTGCCCACTTTAATCTTGACCACATCTGTTATTGTTTATAATAATTTTTTTTTTTTTTTTTTTGTTTTTAAGTATTGGATTCAGTCGACTTACAGCCGGCGCCGGCTATAATTTGTCCAACCGCCACCGCCGACTATTTTTAATCGACTTGGATTTCCGTTGGAGATATAAAAGAATATAAACATTTTATAAGAACACAGCTTGGAACACTGTTAGGTCCACATTTATCAGAATATTTTAGATTCTGTACAGCTGTCATTACCATCGATTTATCTAATATTGTACAATTTATTAGAGACGCATCAGGAATTGGATATGGATTGGATTGGAAAGTAGTTGTAATTCTTTATCAGAATAGGCGGATGAGAAGAAAGCAGCAAACATATCGCAAACACCTGCATCGTTTGAGGATTCTGCATCTCCAAATTTCATCATGGACGGATATTCAGAGATTCGAAGCTTAGAATTTGCAAGTTGATAAAAGTGGATTATTTTTAAGGTTTCTTTACACTTTCAAAAAAGATAATTATTGCAACATTGGATATTTTCTGAATTGCAAACTGATCTTGATATGGAATATCTCATACAATCAATAGGTAAACTGGACTTTTGTATTTTCTATAATGATTGCTTTTCAAATTTTTCAAACTGTTGTGCAATTCTTTTTCTCATCATGGGAATTGATTTCTTAAAACATTTAAATAAGCCATCATAGAATTTATTCAAAATGATGTTGATCTTAATATTGACATCATACTTTATTGTAAGGAATGTATTCAAACCAATTTTCAGAACAAATTAGGTGATTTAATTTGGAATAAACAGCTTTGCTAAAATCAGAAACTATCTCATTACACTATGCGACAGTCAAAATCGGAATGGGATGAAACCAACGGGAAATGTTATATAAGTCACAAAATGAAGTTAACTGACTGATTAAAAACAATTGATTTTTTCCAGATGAAGACAGATCCTCATTCGATACAGACTCTGAACAAGTGGGCGAACCACCACGCAAGAAAGTAAAGGGCGCAAACAAACGAAAATAAGTTTTGCGTTCATCGATTTTTATAACCTATGTATCTATGTAATAACCTAATATTTACCTATAATAATTTTTAATTTTACATGTTAATAATTATAATAAATAATATATAATAAATATTGTCCAAATTCATTGAAACATAAAATCAATATTCTTGTCAAAATGTGAATAAAAGCGAAACGCGTCCATCGATTTTCATGATCTATGTCTCATTTTGTTTAAAGGTTATGTGACTTCACGTGAAAGTAATAGGACTTGACACTTTTTTTACCGTTTTGGATTTTTTATGAATTAAAAATAAAAAAATTCAATTTTTTAGGCAAAAAATAGTTTTTTTTCTTCATACATTTATTTATAACTGCGAAACTGTTGCTTATGTAGCGAAACGTTGTATGAACAGATTAAAGGAATTGTAATTCCTAATTTTTTTAAATTTGTTTCAGCAAAATCGGACTGGTGGTTCTCGAGTTATGTCAAAAAAAAAAAAGACCACCAAAGGTCACAATTTCCCCTATATGATAGTTACTAACTGCAAATCGATATATCCCGATTCCTAGACGTGACCCAGCGAAACACCGGGACACGTATAACTTCTTTTTTACCGATATAACTTTCCCCGGTAGTTTGAACCCTTCCCGATCACTGACCCCTACCATTTGTCGCACAGTGTTATTTACGTTGGACTGTAATGATAGTTTTGTTTCGACGTATGTGCTTAATTCAATTATTAATTATTATTTTTTTTTCAAATCTCTTTTTCTTAACATACTTTTTAATTTTTATTATTTCTTAAGCTGTGTACACATTTGGCAAATATTTGATCAAATTTGCGTGACTAATAGTTTTACAAAAATATTGTTTGCCGTTGTTTGATATTGCAAATGTCAAACAAAATTCGATAAAATATCAGCCATGATTAGTGATAAGTAAAAAATGTTTTCCCATTAAGAAATAGAAATTAGGAAATTGGTCAAATATTTGACTAGTGTGAACGTACCTTTATTATTATTATTTCTTTTTTTTTAATAATTAAAACTTTTTGTAATTTTTCAGCTTGAACTTCTTTAATTTTATTATTTTGTTCACAACAATATATATATTTTTTTTTATTACACGTGTAGAAAAATAATTGCTGAAATCAGCCAAAAAGAAAATCCAATTTAAGCTAATACTCTTTTTCATAAAAAAAAAGAAAGAAAACAAGAGCATGGGAATTTAAAAAACGAGGAGTGATTTTTTATTAGCAAACTAATGCTGAAATGACGAATTTTTTTATGTTTAATTTTGTTGCTACAGTAAGAAGATCTTGAAAATTAAATTTTATTTTTTTTTTGTCAACGTTTTTTAAACAAATGAGTAGACAAGGCAAACAAAAAGTATCTTTTTTCATATATTTTTTTTTTTTAGCTGCAGCAGGAGTAAATTTGTAAAGAATAAAAAGATGCTGATGTTTTATTCGGTTTCAAGTTAAAGCCGTCTGATAAATTTTGTTGTAAATAACACTCTCTAATACCGGGCTAATGATAGACGACAAAGTAGAGACTTAAATATTTAAGTGAATTCATGGGAAAAATTTATTTTGAAACCTCTTAAGGCAAGAAAAAAGAATTAAATTGTTTTTTTTTTTTTTCTTCAATTAAGTCATAAAGTTTAAAAAGACTATGAAAAATTCTCGGTGTGAACCAGAACATTAAGGCCTTTATGAATTACAAAAGATTATACAAAATAACACACACATACACCAAGTTGTATAAAACTTTAGGAGTCCTTGAAATTGACTCCCACTGCAAATTTTTGCTGTAAATTATTCGAAAATTCCAAAATAATTCCATGCGTGCGCGTGCATTATAAAAATATTTAAAGCAAAAAAAAAAAAAAAACTCACAGTGGAGCCAAACGCAAAATTTTCGGTAATAAATCTGTATTGGATCGAATTGAAATGTATTGAAGAATTGTAGAGGAGGACCTAAGCTTTTCAAATTCTCATAGTGGAGACAAACGCAAAATTATCGATATAAATCTGTATTGGATCGAATTAAAATGTATTGAAGAATTGTAGAGGAGGACCTAAGCTTTTCAAATTCTCACAGTGGAGACAAACGCAAAATTATCGATATAAATCTGTATTGGATCGAATTAAAATGTATTGAAGAATTGTAGAGGAGGACCTAAGCTTTTCAAAAAAGTATCTTGTGATCACCCTGTGATACACGAGCTAAGCTACCAGGTGTCATAGTTGACTGCCTCGAGTAGTCAAAAAATCCTAACTTCTACAAATTAATTATGACTTCAAATATTTTTATTATCTGTAAAGTGCTTGATAAAGAAAACTTAAGCTTACTCATCTAAGTGATCTCTTACAGTTAAAAAGATATTTACGCTTGAATTTTGAATTTTGAGTTTTTGCCTCGACTTTGTTTCATTTTTCGAAAATTTTTAAAAAATTGCTAAAAATTGGTTTGTAAAGCTTTTTTTAAAGATTTTTGCAGTAATGAAAGATTGATAATTATTTTATACATTAGATAAGAAATAATAGTGAAAATATTATGTTAATATGCTTTTTTTGTGCAACAAGAAAAAAAAATCGTTAAAAAGTTGGCTTTTTTCATAAAATCTGCACTCCGTTTTTGACCGGGCGAAAAGCAATTTAGTATCAAATAGTTCTAAATGTATTTTAATATTAAATATCGTTAAAATATTTAAAAAAAACTCGTGTGACATTTTTTTTATTAATAAAATAAAAATGTAAAATGAAATTTTTTTCTAAAATTTATCATATTCTACCAATGCTGGATGTAGGATGCTAAACTAAATTAATTTAAAATTTCTTTATTAACCATTTATGAAGCCTTGCATTTTTAAATATGTAAAGAAAAACCATTTTTATTAACAGAACTATGACAAAAAAGTGAAAGTGAAATTGTACTATATTTTTGTAAAAAAAATAGCCATTTTTCATACTAATTCCGCAGAGCTGACTTTGAACACTTTTCACGTCTAGACGAATTGAGATAAGCAAAAAACATTTCCGGCATATTATTTTGGAATATATTAGGAATTGCAGCATATTTTTAACAAATTTTTCCCTTATAATCCTCAGGACTTATTTCCGAAAAAGGAAATAAAGTCGAGGCAAAAATTCATAATGCAAGCGTAAATATCTTTTTAACTATAAGAGATAATTTTGACGAGTACACTTATTTCTTCTTTATCTTACCAAGCACTTTACAGAAATATAAAAATCTTTAACATTGAACTTGATTTGTAGAAGTTATGATTTTTTAAAACTCTCACTACTCAAGATAAACAATTTTGACACCTTGTAGCTCATCTCATGTTATCACAGGCTGACTACAGAATGATTTTTTTGAAAGCTTAGGTTCTCCTCTGCAACTCTTCCAGACATATCAATTCGATCTAAGCAGTAGTTTAATAGAAAAAGATTTATTATCAAAAATTTTGCATTTGGCCCCACTGTGCAACTGTTGTCAAAGTTTATCATTTCAAATGAAAAATTGTTTTTTCAAAAACAAATACGAAAAATCCTTTTTATAATTTCTTAACTAAAGGGTTTAGATAATAATGAAATAATAATGAAAATCCCACAATTTCCTTTAAAAATCTATTCTTAAAAAAAAAACAAAAAAAAAATCTAAAATTTTTCGTCAATCTTTAATAAAACTGTTTACAGTGAAAATAATAAAAATCTCTAGAATTCTTTTTATAATTCACAGTTCTGACCTCATTACCTTCTTTTTATATTTGGAAATTTTATCCTAAATATTTGTTATTTTGTTAAGGATTTCAAGGCCAAATTATTAAAATTCATTTTATGTTCTTTATTTATTTATTTTTTTTTTTTTAATTTAGTTTATTTTTATATACATTGTTGTTATTATTTTATGTCAAATACACATTAATTTTGTCAACATAATGTAACCAATTTATATTTGTTTCATTTATTTTCTTTTTTCAATATTTTCTAATTTTCTTAATGTTTTCAAAAACACAATGAAAGTGTTAAGCAACAAAACGACAAGGGATTTAAATTTATTTTTCCAAACAATATTTCCTTTGAAATTGAACATAAAACATCCAAGTATTTGCTACCATTTCAATTATAATTATTTAATAAATCATTTTTAGGCCTCAAGGTCATATTGTATGTTAATGTAAATAAAGCCTAAACAAAAAGGAAAAATAAGTTTCAAAATGTGGGTGGTTTTTTGGGTGTTTAAATCCCTTTCATTAGTACAAATTTCCTTTTTCATTGGAATGTAATGTAATAAACGACTTTCACATAAATAATTATGTTTGGAAAAAAAGAAACGTTGAGTGGGTGGCAGCTTACAAAATATATTCAAGGTCAGTACTTATTTGTTTTATGTTTCACTGACTAAAAATAACTAAAAAGAAAGCTACAATTAACTAAAAACATAACTATAATATGGATTTTGTCATGAGCATGAAAAAAAAAACAAATGACATAATTAACAAGTTAAAATAAAAAGTAACCGATTCAAAATTATAGAAAAAATTAATTGGTGTATTTAGAATATAGTAATATTTCTAGAAACGTATAAATCTCATTTTAGGTAAAAAAATTTATATAAGTTATCAGTACTCAAGTAAAAACAGTTTATTATATAAATTTGTTTGTGTTTTTTGTATAAACTGGGTTTAGTTTATCTTAAACTTGATTTGTTTAATCTTAAACTCAGTTTTATTTATCTTAAACTTGACTTCATTTATCTTTAACTCGATTTGGTTTATTTTAAACTAAAAATTTTATATTAAACTTATCTTTGAACTCATCAACTTTTCAGTTGATCTTAAACCAGGTTTATTTTTTTATATATATTTATATTACACTTTGTTCAAATTACATTAAACTTGACTTTCTATTTTAAACTCGGTTTATTATAGCTTAAACTTCGTTTATTTTATCTTAAACTTAGATTAGTTTGTCTTAAACTTCAATTTTTATATTAAACTTCGTTCAAATTACAATAAACTTGAATTTTTAATTTAAACTTGCTTCATTATATCTTAAACCTGGAATATTTTTTCTTAAACTTGTATTAATTTACCTTAAACTTTTATTAAACTTAACTTTGTTTAAATTACATTAAACTTGACTTTCTATTTTAAACTCGGTTCATTTTAGCTTAGACTTCGTTTATTTTATCTTAAACTTAGATTAGTTTGTCTTAAACTTCAATTTTTATATTAAACTTCGTTCAAATTACAATAATCTCGAATTTCTAATTTAAACTTGCTTCATTATATCTTAAATCTGGAATATTATTTCTTAAATTTGTATTAAGTTACCTTAAACTTTTATTAAACTTAACTTGGTTTAAATTACATTAAACTGACTTTCTATTTTAAACTTGGTTCATTATAGCTTAAACTTCGTTTATTTTATCTTAAACTTAGATTAGTTTGTCTTAAACTTCAATTTTTATATTAAACTTCGTTCAAATTACAATAAACTTGAATTTCTAATTTAAACTTGCTTCATTATATCTTAAACCTGGAATATTTTTCTTAAATTTGTATTAATTTACCTTAAACTTTTATTAAACTTACCTTTGTTTAAATTACATTAAATTTGATTTTTTATCTATGTAAACTCGGTTTGTTTTAAACTTTAATTTTTATAATAAAATGTGTTTAACTTACATTAAACATGTTTTAGTTCACATTAAAATAAGGTTAGTTTACCTTAAACTTGAGTCTTTGTCTTAAAATTAGTTTAATGGCTTTATTCAGTACGACAATCAACTTGTTTGAAAATAAAATTTGTATGAAAAATACTAATTTTTTCAAATGTTTTTTGAGTAGTTTTCATACAAATTTTATTTTCAAACAATTTGATTGTCATACTGAATCAGGCCCTAATTTATTTTACCCTTAAAAATGACTTACTTTTATTTTAAACATAAAGTTTTATATATTATTCAGTTTCATTTTTTGTAAAATTGGTTTAACTTCGTTTGATCTATCTTAAACTTATTTTAAACTTATTTTATGCCAAACGGATTTTAAATTTTATTTTATTAATAAATTAAATTTTTTATTATTAATTTTATTAAATTTATTTTATTTTAAACTTAATTCAGTTCATCTTAAACTTGGATTAGCTTACTTTAAGCTCAAAATTTGTATATTAAACTCTGTTTAATTTATGTAAAATTTCATTTGATTTGTGGTAAACGGTCTCCAGTTTACCTTAAATTGGAGTTATTTTACGCTAAACAACAATTTTTATCTTAAACTTGGTTCAGCATACTTTAAACTTGGTGAATTTTAGTTTAAATTTGTTTTCTTACCTTAAAATTAAACTTTTTATAATAAATTTTGTTTAAATTATCTTAAACTTGGTTTAATAACATTTAATTTATCTTAATTCGGTTAAGGTTAAACTTAAACACGAACTAGGTTATGCTGAAATTAACTTTTTATCTTAAACTTGCTTCAGATTATCTTAAACTTGTTAGTTAGTTTATCTTAAACTTTTTTATTAAACTGCGTTTTATTTATACCAAACATATTTAAGTTGAACTTAAACTGAAGTCTTTTTATACTAGACTTGATTCAGTATATCTTAAACTTAAAAATCGACTTTTATTTTATTTTCAACTTTATTTAATTAAACTTTAAGTTAACTTTCTAAATTTAACTTGGTTCAGTTTATCTTAAACTTTGCGGTAGTTTATCTTAAATTTCAATATTTTTTTTTTTTTTATTAAACAACACTTAATTTAAATTAAATTAGTTTGAGCTTATCTTAAACTAAGGTTATTTTATTTTAAATTTAACTTTTTATGCTAACTTGATTCAAATTATCTTAAACTTGTTTTAATTTATCTTAATCTTGGTTTAGTTCAACTTAAACTTAAATTATTACTTCAAACTTTGTTTAATTTATGACAAACTTACTTTTATTATTTTAGTCTTGGATTACATTATTTTAAACTTCGTTTACTTTACCTTAAACTTTGTATATTTTATTTAAAGTTTCATTTAGTTTATTCTAAACTTGACTTTTTGTCTTAAAATTAGTTTCATAGATTTTAAGTTTAGTTTATTTTATTTTAGTTTTCTTAAACTTAGTTTATCTTAAACTTGTTTATTTATTTTAAACTTACCACAACTTTTCCTAAAATTGGTTACTTTAATCTCAAAAAAAATAAATTTTTATTTTAAACTCCGTTTGGTTTACATTGAACTTGATTTATTTTACCTTAAATTTAGTTTTATTGAACTTTTTATATTAAACTTGAATTAATTTGTTTTATTTTCTGATTAATTTGTGTTGCACTTAGTTCAGTTCATCTTAAACTTTGTTTAGTATATAGATATAGATTTAGTTTACACTAAATTAAAATTTTTACCTTAAACTTGTTTCAATATATAATAAACTTGGTTAAATTTAGTTAAGATTATCCTTAATTTAATTTTTCATATTAAATTCCTTTAAGCTTGTGTTAAGTTTTTTTCATTTTATCTTAACTTTGGTTAAATTTATACTTAACTTTACCCTTTATGTTAAACCTAAGGCAATTTTTCTTAAGTTTGGATTAATTTGTCTTAAACTTGGTTTAGTTTATCATAAACTTGGTTTGTTATATCCTTAACATGACCTTTTATCTTAAACTAGGTATGGTTTACACTAAACTTAAATGTTTACTTTAAACTTGTTTCAGTTGTTCTTAGATTTGGAAAAATTTGCTCTAAATTTAGTTAAGTTTATCTAGTAATTTAAATTTTATAATAAACTCTGTTTGGCTTATCTTAAACTTAATTTATTTTTCTCCAAACTCGGCTTAGTTTATCCTAAACTTGACGTTTAAGTTATACTTGATTCAATCCATCTTATATTTAGTTTAGTTTATCATAGAAATGGTTGAAATTACTTTAAATTTGTTTATGTACCTTAAACTTGGTTTAATTTATATAAAGCCCAGTCTATTTCTAGCAGCAAGTTTGTTTAATTTCATCTATAGCCAGGCTTTTATTATTAATCTTACTTTTATTCATCTTAAACTGTATTTATTTTACCTCAAATTAAGTTTAATTAATTCTAGTTTTATCAGAAATTTATAATCTTAGATTTGAGTTTTAACCTTTAAAATAGTTAAATTTATTTTAAATTTATTTATTTAATATTAAACTGTGTTTAGTTTACTATAAACTCATTTTTATATCTTCATTTTGGTTTAATTTGTCTTAAACTTAGTTAAGTTTAAACTTAACTTGACTTTTACCAAATAATTTGTTGAATTTTATTAATTTTTTTAACTTAACCTTACATTTATTCATTTTAATTTCAGTTTATTTTGGCTTAAACTTAGTTTAATTAATCCAAAACTGTTAAAAAATTAATAATTTAGAAAGTAAATCTTCAAACTTTTAATTTTCTTTTCATTTCTTTTACACTTTCTTTAACATCTTTCTAAAGACCTAAATCTATCTTTTGCTCAAAATAATTAATTTGTTTAAATTAAGTTTAAATTTATGTTAACTGTCTGTTAAACTTCTTTTGCTTAAAATTCTTTTATAATTTATAACTTGAATTAGTTAAAAACTTCTTTTGAAAGGTTTAAAGTTTAAAGTTTTTCTTTCTTTTCTATTTAAACCAGAAACTAAATTTCACTTTCATTTAATTGTTATTTAAACGACAAATTGTTAGGTTTTTTCATTGTCTCTCTCTGTATTATTGTTGTAGTTTTCATTGAGTTAAACATGTTTAAAAAATGTTTTTCTTTGGGTTAAACACTTTTGTTTTCTTGTGTTATTTTTTCTCTCGCTCTAAGTACGAGTATAACTCTTATTTTCTGTGTCTAATTTTTTTTCTTCACTTATTTTTCTAGTTCAACTATTAAAAGTGAAAACGAATGTTAGAGAAGAAAATATAATAAAAATAAATGTAAAACACTTTCGTTTTGTGCGTCACAATTACATTTAAGTGTTTGTTGTTGTTACTGTGAAGTTTTCAATTTAAAAAATCACAACACGTATGCGCAAAGTTACCCCCGAAAATAAACTGGCAAAAAACAAAAATAGACTGCAAGTTAATTTCAATATAACAAGTTTAAGATAAATTAAATCAGTTTAGAATAATAAGTCAAGTTTAACATAAAAAATTGGGATAAACTAAACCAAGTTCAAAATAATCTAAACTAAGTTTTATATAAAAACTCAAGCTTAAGATAAAAAAAGATAATCTTAATAGAAGTTATAAAAAGTTTAATATTAAAATCAAGTTTAAGATAAAGTAATCGCGGCTTCAGTTTAAGAAATAAACAAAGTTTAAGATAAACTAAACCAAGTCTAAAATAAAATAATCAAAATTATATAAAAAATAAATAAAGTTTAAGTTAAATTAAACCAAGTTTATGACAAACTAAACAAAGTTTATTATAAACTCAACCAAGTTTAAAATTATTTGTATAAAGTTTAAGATAAAAAGTCAAGTTTAAGAGGAATAATTTAATGTTTTAGAAAAATTATAACAAGGTTAAGACATAAACTAACGTTTAAGAAAATTTGTGCAACAATTAAAATAATTAAACCTAGTTTAAAGTGAAATAAAGATAAAAAGTTAAGTTTAAGAAAAACAAAGACAAGTTTAAGATAAATTGAACTTAGTTTGATAAAAAAAAAATTTAAAAGTTTAAGAAAAAATACTCTAAGTTTAAAGTAAAAGTAAAGTTTAAGATGACAAATTTTAAGTTTAAAATAAATCAATCCAAATATAAGATAATCTAAGCCAAGTTTAAGATAAAATATAAAATTTAAGACATATCTCAAGTTTAAGATAAAAAATCAATTTTAACATAAACTGAATCAAGTTTAATACAAAATTGTCCTCGTTCATGGATAAAAATAAAATTTAAGAAAAACTAAATCAAGTTTGGGTTAAATTTAATAAAGTTTAAGATAAACTAAGTCAAGTTTTAAATAAAATAAATAAATTTAAAGGCAAATTAAAAAAAAAAAATTATAATAAAACTTAATTTTAATAAAGATTTAAAAGAGGTTGTGATATTCCTAACAAAATTTAAGATAAATTTAATAAGGTTTAAGAAAAAATTGTCCAAGTTTGTGGCTAAAAATGAAAGCGAAAAATCTAACCAATTTAGGATAAATTTAAGTAAGTTTAAGATAAAATATATTAAGCTAATAAAATTGTAGATAAAACTTAATTTAATTCAAAATCTAACAACCCTTAATAAATTATAAGCAAGTTTAAGAAAAGTTTAAGATAAACTTACTAAATTTTGTACTTAAAACTTAAGTTTAGAATAAATTTAACAAAGTTTAGGGTAATTTAAACTAAGTTTAAGCTAATTTAAACCAAGTTTAGCGTAAACTAAATTAAGTTTAAGACAAAATTGTTCTTGTTTTTAGCTAATAGAATAAAAATTTTGGAAAAACCGAACCGTTGAATAAAAGGAAGTTTAAGATAAACTTAAACAAGTTTAAGATAAAATAAATCAATTTAATGATAAACTTAACAAAATTATAGACAAAACTTAGTTTTAATAAAAAGTTGACAAAGAATAAAACATACTTAAGCAAGTTTAAGATAAAATTATTAACTTTTTTAAAATAAAAAAGTTTGTTATAAATTAATCAAAGTTTAAAATAATTTAAACCAAGTTTAAGCTAATTTAATCCAAGTTTTAGAAAATTCTTAAGATAAGATAAACCAATTGAAGATTAACTAACTCAAGTTTAAAATAAACTTATTTAAATTTTTAGATTAAAAAAAAGTTTAAGTGTAATATAAATTTAACAGAGTTTAAGTTAATTTAATCCAAGTTTAATTTATTTTTAAGCAAATTTAAGATAAATTTATTTAATTTTATAGATTAAAGACAAGTTTACTATAAATTTACTGGAGTTTAAGCTAATTTAAAACAAGCTTGACCTAATCTATAATTCAAGTTTAATTCTTAAGTTTTAATTCTCATTTTAAGGTAAACTAATTTCATTTTTTATATCAAAAACAAGTTAAAGCTACTTTAAACTTTTTATTTAAATAAGTTTTTAAGTTTAAGAACAAGTTTTAAGTTAAGTTACAAGTTTATTATATATTTACTAAAATCTAAGCTAATTTAAACCAAGTTTAAGCCAATTTACACCAAGTTTAAGCTAATTCAAACCAAGTTTAAGCTACTTTAAAGCAAATTTTAGTTATTCCTAAGCAAGTTCAAGATAAATTTATTTAATTTTTGAGATTAAAGACAAGTTTAGTATAAATTTACTAAAATTTGATCTAATTTAAACCAAGTTTAAGCTAATTTAAGCTAAGTTTAAGCAAATTTAAAACAAGTTGAAATTATTCTTTATCAAGTTCAAGGTAAATGTACTTAATTTTTTAAATTAAAAACAAATTTAATATAAATCAACCAGAGTTTAAGCTAATTTAATACAGTTTAGGATAATTTAATATTAAGATAACTTAATTTAATTATTGAGATTAAAAACAAGTTTAGTATAAATTTACTAAAATCTTAGCTAATTTAAACCAAGTTTAAGCCAATTTAAACCAAGTTTAAGCTAATTTAAACCAAGTTTAAGCTACTTTAAAGCAAGTTTAAGCTACGTTAAAGCAAATTTAAGTTATTCCTAAGCAAGTGCAAGATAATTTTATTTAATTTTTGAGATTAAAGAAAGGTTTGGTATAAATTTACTAAAATTTCATCTAATTTAAGCAAAGTTTCAGCTAATTTAAACTAAGTTTAAGCTAATTTAAACCAAGTTTAAGCTACGTTAAAGCAAATTTAAGTTATTTCTAAGCAAGTTTAAGATGAATTTATTTAATTTTTGAGATTAAAAACAAGTTTAAGCTAATTTAAGCCAAGTTTAAGCTAATTTAAAACAAGTTCAAATTATTCTTTATCAAGTTCAAGGTAAATGTACTTAATTTTTTTAGATTAAAAACAAATTTTATATAAATCAAACAAGAGTTTAAGCTAGTTTAATATAGTTTAGGCTCATTTAATTTTAAGATAAATTATTGATATTAAAAAGAAATAGAATATAAGCTAATTTAAACCAGGTTTATGCTAATTTAATCCAAGTTTAAGTTAGATTAAGCAATTCTAAACTATATCTTAAATTTTTTTCTAAAATTTTTATCAAAAACCTTAATTTTTCATTTAATTTATGCTGTAATTTAAACAAATTATAATCTCGTTAAAAAAAATTGGGTCTCTCGAAAATTATGTCAAAGAAAGTTTTTCAAATATAACAGCAAATTCACATAAATTTATATGTTTTATAAATTACCTGTTATAATTGCTTAACAATTATTTATAAATAACTAACATTAACTATTAATAGAAAAATTAACACTATTTTATGAAAATAAACAAAGAAAAAATATATAAAAAAACAAACTAGTAGAAGTGTTACATTCGGCTGGGCCGAATCTTTTATACCCTTCACAAAATTTATATTTCATAACTAAATATATATATTTGAATTATATCTTATTTAAATTTTTGCTTTAATCTGGAAATATACTAAAAATTTGTAAACTGCTGCTAACCATGACCAGAGAAGTTTGTAACATAAAGAGTCACCGAGAACTCCTTGGACATATGACTTAGGAAGATCGCTCAGACCATAGATTGTTAACATAGATATGAATTTTAATAAAAAAAAATTACTCAGAAAAGCACACGTACTACAATTGTTTTTGTCTTCAGTCAAACTTTCTACTAACCCATTCTTAGACTTAGAGATATACAAAACTTGTCAAAAATATGCCCAAATTAAAACAAAATTCAAATGGATTCTACGAGGCCACGAACCATGTCTTAAAGATTTGTAGTCTAGAACACTTCCTCTAGACTATTCAATCTCACAACTTTTCAATACAAAAATATTTATATATTAATGAATATGAAATAGAAAATATTATTCAATTTGGGCAAAGAAAATTGAAAAAAAAAAACTTTGAAGCTGTTTTTGAGAAAATCGTTTATAAGTCCACCATTCCAAAACGGATGTCACTAAATTCCAAAACCAAGATCTTCGACACTATATGACACATAGTTGGTGAAAAAGAAATATATTTATTTTACTATGGGCTTCAAAAGATCCATTTCAACATACAGACAGACAGGTGACCAGATGGGCACACATATATTCTCAAAAGTTATTTTTAATCATAACAATCACAGTTCCAATTTTTCAATTTGAGGCCCTGGATATATATTTAAAGATTTAAAGATTAAATGACAAACTTATTTATATATACCCTTTATTTTATGTGAAGGGTATAAAAATATGTTGAAACCACAAATGAACTTTTACGAGTTTATTGAACTTTTTACAAAAGTAACATATTATAAAAAAAATTTTTGTTAATAAATGTACATAAAATTAAGCAAAATAATAAAATAAAATTAATGATTTATAAGGGGCAAAAGTAATTTCTGTGAAATTAAAAAAAAACGGGTTTCAAAAGAAAAAAAAAATCAGATTTAAAATTAACTAACCGAAGTTTAAAGTAAATTAAACCCAATTTAAGCTAAAAATAAATAAATTAATAAATAAATAAATATACTACAACAAGTTTAAAATAATTTAAACCAAGTTTAAAATAATTTAAACCAAGTTTAAAGTTAATAACGCTAGTTTAAATCCAACAATTTTAATCAAAATAAAATTATTTACATTTCCTGATCTTAACCCCCACGGAATTTATTAATTTGAACGTTGTGAGGGGTGAGGGGAGAGCTTACTCTCTATATGGACAGTCAGGCGACTCTGAAGGCCTTGGAAACACATCTAGTAAAATCCAGACTAGTTGCCAACTGTAACAAGTCACTGAGAGAACTGTGGTAAGACTCTGCTGGGTACCTGGCCATTGCAATATATCTGGCAATGAATTAGCCGAAGAATTGGCAGGGCAAGGCGCAGCAAAAGATGTTGCGGAAAGAGAACATGAAACCCCCCCGCTGGGTTTCTTTTATAGGTAGATCAAGGAATGGATCTCGACTAGAACCAATTCGTTTTGGGAGAAAAGAGTAGACTGTAAGGTATCGAGGGCGATATGGCTGGCACTCGATAGGACAGACGAAAGTACTCTTCTAAGTTTGAGTAGGAAAAGTTTGAGATTCATGATAGGAGTCATAACGGGAGACTGGTTGATAGGGAAGATGAGTTCTAAATGGGACGCTGGCAATTCTAATTTCTGTAGAATGTGTGAGGATGTTGACAAGACAGAGTCTAATGAGCATATTATGTGTTACTGTTCACGTAGGACGTATCGTAGGATGAAATGTTTGGACAGTCAATTTCTCGACGGGCTATGTGACTTTAGGAATAGAAAGTTTGTAGACGTCATAAGCTTCGTTATGGGAATAGGCTGGCTAATTGGATGTATCATATCAACCTTCTCTAACTTTCTATATATCTATCTAAAATTATTTAACCTAAAAGAAAAAACTTTTTTTCTGCCTTAATCATTTTTTAAATTTATAAATATTTTGGTAAATACTTCCCCCCTTTTATTTCTCACTCTTTTTATTTACAATTTAACCCCCCTCTCGTCTTTAAAAAAATAATAATAATTTAACTAACTTTTGTAGCTCTTAGCGTGACAGTGAGAAAGTGAATTTAAGTTGCACTTCAACAACAACAATAACAACATTTTTGTAAACAAACTAGGTCAAAACAGCTGATCGTTAAGTTATGTTAAAGTGTAATGTAAAAACGTGTTGTTGTTGTTGTTACAGACACCAACATGTAAAAACAAGAAATTTTTTATGACTGACACATACACCCGTCCATTGACAAACTTTTTTTTTAATCAAGTTTATCAGTCACACAAATAAATATGTATGAATTTTGATTTTAAACAGTTTCTAATGTTATGGTAGGTTTTGGTTTTGGTTTATTTCAATTTTCTTTTATTTTATTTATAACTTGGCTTGTCAAACATCTTTAAGCTACAAAAAAAAAAAAAAAAAATGAAAAAAAGTATTTACTTTTATTGTATTTTAATTGTAACAAACAAGTAAAAGTGAAATTTATTTATTATTTTTTTTTTTTTATTTTCTTAAAAAATTTTTGGTAATTGTTTTGGTTTTTAAACTAAGTGGTAGAGTCAGGCAGGCCGTGTCTTATTTGTTTTGATCACACACATACAGTCAAATACAAATTGTATTTAAAAATAGAAAGCTTCAATTATTTGTTTATCTATTGATGTTTTTTTTTTTTTATTTCGTTTCTTTATTATTGTTGTTATTATTTGAATTGTTGTAAATAAATGTAGGTGTTTTGTAAATTGGAAATGCAATGTGAATAATTTTGGTTAAAAACAAAATTATAATAATTAGTAAATTATTATTGTATAAAAGAAAATTTCTAAAAAAATAAAATATTAATCAAATCTTAAGAAAAACTAAATTTAAAATAAACCAACTTTAAATTAAACGGAATAAAGTTTAAGCTAAATGAAACCATTCGTATTATAAAAACTTAAGTTTCAGATAATGTAAACCAGGTTTAAGATAAAATAAAGCAAGTTTAGGATAAAAAAAATCAGTATTTAAGATGAAATGAATAAAGTTTAAGACAAAATAAACCAAGTTTAAGTTAAACTGAATAAAATTTAAGATAAATTAAATAATGCTTAATATGAAAACTTAAGTTTAAGTTAAACTAAATCAAGTTTAAGGTAAAATAAAATAAAAATTAATACTTAAGATAAAATTAATTAAATTTGAGACAAACTGAACCAAGAAAAATTAAATCAAGCTTAATATAAAAATTCAAGTTTAATATAAACTAAACCATATAAAACACAAGTTTAAGATAAATTAAAAAGGCAAATATAAGAGTTTATATTTAAGATGAAAGGAGCCAAGTTTAAAATAAAATAAAACAAGTTTAAGCTAAACTAAAGAAAGTTTAAGAAAAATGAAATCATGCTTAAGATAAAAATTAAAGTTTAAGATAAACATAACCCTTTTTAAGGTAAAATATAGCAAATTTAATATAAACAATAATACTAAAAATAAAATAAAGCAAGTTTAAAATAAAATAAACTAAACTAAAGATAAAATTGATAAGTTGTAAGATAAAATTTACAAATTTATGACAATCAATCCATGCCTAATATAAGCACTCAAGTTTAAGATAAACTAAAACAAGTTTAAGGCATAATAATGCAAGTTTAAGATAAAAATTAATATTTAAGATGAAATGAACCAAGTTCTAGATAAAATAAACCAAGTTTTATATAAAATAAACCTAGTTCTAGATAAAATAAAATGAGGATAAAATTAAGAAAGTTTGAGATGAATTAAATCATGTTTAATATAAAAACTCTAATTTGAAGTAAACTTAAATAATTTTAATTTAAAATAAAGCAAGTTTAAGTTAAAAGTTAATATTTAAAATGAAATGAATCAAGTTTAAAAGTAAAATAAGCCAAGTTTAAGATAAAATTAGTAAAGTTTAACATAAATTAAAACATGTTTAAGAAAAAGTAAAGCAAGTTTAAGATAAACTAAACTAAGTTTAAAGTATAATAAAGCAAGCTTAGGATATATATTAATATTTAAGATGAGATGCACAAAGTTTAAGATACAATAAATCAAATTTAAGCTAAATTGAATAAAGTTTAAGATGAATTAAACCATGCTTAACACATACCTTAAGTTTATGAGAAACTAAACCAGGTTTAAGACAAACTAGAACATGTTTGAGATAAAAATTAAAATTCAGATAAAATAAACTATTTTTAAAATAAACCAAGTTTAAACTAAACTAAAGAAAGTTTGAGAAAAATTAAATCATGTTTAATATAAAAACTCTAATTTGAAGTAAACTTAAATAATTTTAATTTAAAATAAAGCAAGTTTAAGTTAAAAGTTAATATTTAAAATGAAATGAATCAAGTTTAAAAGTAAAATAAGCCAAGTTTAAGATAAAATTAGTAAAGTTTAACATAAATTAAAACATGTTTAAGATAAAGCAAAGCAAGTTTAAGATAAACTAAACTAAGTTTAAAGTATAATAAAGCAAGCTTAGGATATATATTAATATTTAAGATGAGATGCACAAATTTTAAGATAAAATAAATCAAATTTAAGCTAAATTGAATAAAGTTTAAGATGAATTTAATCATGCTTAACACATACCTTAAGTTTATGAGAAACTAAACTAAACTAGAACATGTTTAAGATAAAAATTAAAATTTAGATAAAATAAACTATGTTTGAAATAAACCAAGTTTAAGCTAAACTAAAGAAAGTTTGAGAAAAATTAAATCATGTTTAATATAAAAATTAAAGTTTACATTAAACTTAACCCGATGTAAGGTAAAATAAAACAAGTTTGAAAGATAAAATATACCAAGTTTACTGTAGACAAGAATGTAGACTAGACTATAGACTAAGACTATAGTCTAGTCTATAGTCTAGTCTATATTCTAGTCTATGGTCTAGTCTATAATGTAATATATAGTTTAGTATATACTTTAATATATAGTTTAGTCTATAGTCTTGTTTAAAGTACGGTCTATACCAAGTTTACTGTAGACAAGAATGTAGACTAGACTATAGACTAAGACTATAGTCTAGTCTATAGTCTAGTCTATATTCTAGTCTATGGTCTAGTCTATAATGTAATATATAGTTTAGTATATACTTTAATATATAGTTTAGTCTATAGTCTTGTTTAAAGTACGGTCTATGGTCAAGACTATAGTCTAGTCTGCACTACAGTATACAATATAGTCTACAATCTAGTCTATAGTACATTCTATAGCTGAGAATATAGTCTATTCTATAGACGAGACTATAGTCTATTCCATAATTGAAACTATAGTATATTTTCCAGCTTGAACTATAGTCTATATCAAAGTCTATAGCCTAGGCTACAGCTGAAACTATGGTCTATAACACAAATTATGATATTTTTCTATTTTTGCTGCATTTCTAGCCTCTTGATTCACACCTCATTGAAACTTTTAAGTCTTGCTTATTTCAATAAAAAAAAAAAAAATAAATGCTTTACCCATTGTACATACATATCTCTTGTTTAAGTGATCATAAGTGGGTCATAATCACAAATCACTTTCATTTTAGCTAAGAAAGCCAATCAAGCAAATACACGCGCGTCACCACTAGCTACTACATAGTGATCGAGCGAGCGCATTTAGCTTTTGAAAAGTTCAATGACTTTTGATTTCGTTTGCTGTTTACTGACTACTATTCATCGTTAACAAAATTTCCCTGGCATAATATTTCAACACAAATCATGCCTACAAAAAATAAAAAATAAAATCGTAAACCACCATTTGTAAACGAAATAAACGCAGCCACAATGCATTCATTAAAAGAAAGTAAAACTTTATAAAAAAAAAATTGTTAAGCGTGATGTGTTGATTTTTGTTGTAGTATTTCTTTCTATGTTTGGTTCCGCTCTAAATATTTAACAGCGCACTCGTTTACTCATTTTTTTTTCAACATGGACTTTGCAAGTAGAAAAAAAAGCATTGGCAGTAATAATGTATATGTTAAGCATGCGTGAATTAGAGTACAATTTTTTTTTTTTTTTTTTTGGTTTTATTAATGCAACATAATTTCAGGCCCTGCTATTCCTCTTGTTGTTAAATTTTTAGATCACTTTCGCTTAAAACGTGTTGTGTTGAACGCTGCTGCTTCAGTCGCTGGGAATAAAGTCAAAAACCTTTTGGTTTAAAATAAAAATTTCACTTTTCTTTTCTTTACATATTGTGTTGATGTTGTTTTTTACAACAATGTCTCGTGATTTTAATTGAGCCTAAACTACAAGACAATTCAACAATATTTGAATTTAACGAAAACCTCTATTCGAGGGTTTTGAAATTTAAAGTGAAATTTTTTTCAAAAAGTTCAATGACTTTTTTCCCTCTCTCATGGTCTCTGTAGAAATGTTGAAATACATTTTGTTTTATTATTTTCTATATCAAACATTAAAATGACCCACATTTGTAAGCAACTGCATATAATTTCGAAAATGTTTCGGTGTCTTTTGGATTTTTTTTTATTCATTTTTTGTCTATTGTTTTACAATTAAAAAAAAAAAGAAAAAACTTCATCTCAATCACTGAAAAAAATCTTTACTTTCTTTCATGTTCGAGTTTGTCTTAAGAAAACAAAAGTTTGTTGACCTGATTTGCTGTAAGTTTCATTAAGCGAAAGTATTTTTTGAAATCTTTTTAAAAAATCTAAAGTGAAGTTTCTTTTTGACAAGGGAGAAGAAGTTTAGATGATTAAAATTAAGGTTAATGAGCACGAAATTTAAAGTTGTTGGTGATAATTGATTGTCTTTTTTTTTAAGTAATTATTGCAGCATCTTATTAATGATTTTTTTTTATTGTTTCACTAAAAGTGAAATTTAATTGACAAGAGAAAAAACTTTGGGATAAAACTAAAGACTAAACTAGACTAGACTATAGTCTCAGCTATAGACTAGACTATAGTCTCAGCTACAGACTTGACTATAGATAGTCTCAGCTATAGACTAAACTATAGTCTCAGCTATAAACTAGACTATAGTTTCAACTGTAGACTTGACTATAGGCTCAGCTATAGACTAGACTATAGTTTCAGCTATAGACTAGACTATAGTCTCAGCTATAGACTAGACTATAGTCTCAGCTATAGACTAGACTATAGTCTCAGCTATAGACTAGACTATAGTCTCAGCTATAGACTAGACTATAGTCTCAGCTATAGACTAGACTATAGTCTCAGCTATAGACTAGACTATAGTCTCAGCTATAGACTAGACTATAGTCTCAGCTATAGACTAGACTATAGTCTCAGCTATAGACTAGACTATAGTCTCAGCTATAGACTAGACTATAGTCTCAGCTATAGACTAGACTATAGTCTCAGCTATAGACTAGACTATAGTCTCAGCTATAGACTAGACTATAGTCTCAGCTATAGACTAGACTATAGTCTCAGCTATAGACTAGACTATAGTCTCAGCTATAGACTAGACTATAGTCTCAGCTATAGACTAGACTATAGTCTCAGCTATAGACTAGACTATAGTCTCAGCTATAGACTAGACTATAGTCTCAGCTATAGACTAGACTATAGTCTCAGCTATAGACTAGCCTATAGTCTCAGCTATGGACTAGACTATAGTCTCAGCTATGGACTAGACTATAGTCTCAGCTATAGAGTAGACTATAGTCTCAGCTATAGACTAGACTATAGTCTCAGCTATAGACTAGACTATAGTCTCAGCTATAGACTAGACTGTAGATTATAGTCTCAGTTATGGACTAAGTTATAACCTCAACTATAAAATAGGCTGCAGGCTCAACTACGGAATAAACCATTGTCCCAGCTATCGAATACACTACACTCTCAGCTATAGCATAGACTGAAATTTATTTTTTGCTATAGACTAACTATACTGTTAGCTATAGAGGAAACTAAAATCTCAGCTATGGAAGACATTGTGATCTCAGATATAGACAAGTATATTCTCAGCAACTAGTGTAAAGTTTCAGCTATAAGCTAGACTATATACTATTTTTCTAAAATAATGTTTGTCTGTTCGCTTCTTTGTTTTATTTATTTAGTTATTTTTTTATTTATTTATTTTTTTTTTTTTTTTTTTGCAATATATTATTTCTTTATATAATTTGTTCAAAATTCCTTTAAATTCTATATTCAGCAAATTTAATTTTGTTTATAATTAAAAACTAGAGCAGCCAACTATTTAAAGGAAAAAATAAATTTCAAAACCTTTGTTTATGTTAAATTTTAATATTATTTTTTTCTTTCTTTCAAGTAACAAATTATGATGATTTTGTAAATATTTTTTTTATGTCTGGGTCTTTTTTTGTTTAGAATTTTTAATATTTTTTTTAATAATAAATGTTTACTTTTTCATAGTTTAATTGCGAAACTTAAAAGGTTTAGAATTACATTGAACTTGATTATTAATTATGAAACGCAAATTTATTGCAAATGATTTTCATAACATTAAAACGTGCTGAAAATGTGTAAAAAAAAATACAATAAAAAAATATTAATTTTATATATACAAATATGAAGCCAATGGGGGTAGTTTTAGTAAAAATGTAAATATTTAACATTTTGTAATAAATATTTTTTTACTACATTTGGAAGGTTAGCATTGTAGTAAATTAATTATTTTCCGGGTTAAAATTAAAACAACTTTGTTGCAAAGTTTAAAGTAATTGGTTTAATATTGATTTAAGAACTTAGATAAGATAAGAAATAATAAATTGTTTGACATTAAAAAAGACTGGTTTATAAGAGAGACCCTAGAACAGACTATAGACAAATATATAGTCGAGACTATAGACTATATTACAGCCTAAACTTAAGGCTGTATGGAAAAACTTTACAATAGAATTTAATTATGATGAAATTATGTAAAATGAAATGTGCTCTTTTACTTATTACTTTCAAAAATTTCATTTGAATTTGTAATAATAACAATTAACCAACAACAATATGACAACATACATTTTTTTACAAATACAATACCTGCTGACGACATCAAATTCAATATGTGTTTTATCGCTTTAGACGCGCATTATAGTAGATCTAGTCATTTTTAGAGAGAAAAACAAAATAACAAAAATATTTATATTATTTAGAAGACTAATTCCCTAACTGCACCCTATAACCTTTTTGAAATTAAACAAAAATAAAAAGAAAAAAAAAATGTGTATAAAGCTCAAGGTCTTTGTAGCTTAACAACAACGACAAATACAAAATAAAATATACAAATTACTTTTAATTCTGTTTAGTAAAAACGATTCGTTATACGTAGTTTTTCTATTTACTCTAATTAGTTTTTTATTTTTGTACATAAATATTTTTGTTGTAGTTGTTTTATTACTTTATCGTTGTTATTATTGTTCGTCATTGAATTTGAAAGCTTTTAGTATTTTTGTAAAAACTTTACACGTGTTCAAAAGCAACAGTGGCAACATTAGCACGGCATAAACACACAGTTTTTAATTAGAATTATATTTATATAGAGTTAATGTATATAGGATTTACTAGCTTTAAATAACACAGCAAAAAAAAGAACGATCAAGTGCTTCCAAAAAAGAACATTTTCACCACTTCAAAAGTAGAACTAAATGCATACTTTTAGCAGGAAAAAAGGTTAATAATTTCTAAGAAAATTAAAATTTTACAAAATTTAAGGCATTTTTATTATCTTTTATGAGAAGTACTTCAAAAGCAATGAACAAAAAACATAAAGAAGAACATCTTTCAAATGACAACCATTGGAAAAGGATACTCTTTTTCAGCACTAAGTACTTCCTTCCAATGACAACACAATGTTAAAATCATGACTTTTTCTTTTTTGCTGGTAATATAAAGACTACAGTTTACTAGTCTATAGCTGAAACTACAATATAATCCAATCGACAAAGCAATAATTTTATAGCGGGGACTATAGTTTAGTCTACATCTGATACTATAATCTGGTGTATAGCTAGTATATAGCTGAGACTATTGTCCAGTATTAGCTGATACTATAACCCCGTTTTAGCTTACACTATAGTCCAGTATATAGTTGACACTATAGCCTACAGCTGAAACTATAGTCTAGTCTATAGCTGAGACTATAGTTTATTCTACAGCTAAGATTACAGTCCAGCATATGGCTGAAATTACAGTTCATTCTATAGTTGAGACTATAGTCTACTCTATAAATGATACTATAGTCTATTCTACAGAGGAAACTACAGTTTATTCTATAGCTGACACTATAACCTAGCCTATAGCTGAGACTATAACCACGCCTAGAGCTAAGACTATAGTCAAGACTATAGCTAAGATTATAGTCTAGTCAGTAGCTTAGACTAAAGTCTACTCTATGACTGAGACTATAATCTAAACAATAACTGAAACTGTAGCCATGATGACAGCTGAGAATATAGTCTAGTCGATACCTGAGAATATATTATTACAGTTTATAGATGAGAATATAGTCTACTCTATAACTGAGACTATAGTCTAGTCTATAGCTGAGACTATAGTCTAGTCTATAGCTGAGACTATAGTCTAGTCTATAGCTGAGACTATAGTCTAGTCTATAGCTGAGACTATAGTCTAGTCTATAGCTGAGACTATAGTCTAGTCTATAGCTGAGACTATAGTCTAGTCTATAGCTGAGACTATAGTCTAGTCTATAGCTGAGACTATAGTCTAGTCTATAGCTGAGACTATAGTCTAGTCTATAGCTGAGACTATAGTCTAGTCTATAGCTGAGACTATAGTCTAGTCTATAGCTGAGACTATAGTCTAGTCTATAGCTGAGACTATAGTCTAGTCTATAGCTGAGACTATAGTCTAGTCTATAGCTGAGACTATAGTCTAGTCTATAGCTGAGACTATAGTCTAGTCTATAGCTGAGACTATAGTTTATTTTACAGCTAAGATTATAGTCTATCATATAGCTGAAATTACAGTTTATTCTATAGTTGAGACTATAGTCTATTCTATACATGATACTATAGTCTATTCTACAGCGGAAACTACAGTTTATTCTATAGCTAATACTATAACCTCGCCTATAGCTGAGACTATAGCCACGCCTAGAGCTGAGACTATAGTCAAGATTATAGTCTAGACAGTAGGTTAGACTCAAGTCTACTCTATGACTGAAACTATAATCTAAACAATAACTGAAACTGTAGTCATGATGACAGCTGAGAATATAGTCTAGTCGATACCTGAGAATATGTTATTACAGTTTATAGATGAGAATATAGTCCAGTCTACAGCTGAGAATATAGCCTATTATATAACTGAGACTATAGTCTAGTCTATAGCTGAGACTATAGTCTAGTCTATAGCTGAGACTATAGTCTAGTCTATAGCTGAGACTATAGTCTAGTCTATAGCTGAGACTATAGTCTAGTCTATAGCTGAGACTATAGTCTAGTCTATAGCTGAGACTATAGTCTAGTCTATAGCTGAGACTATAGTCTAGTCTATAGCTGAGACTATAGTCTAGTCTATAGCTGAGACTATAGTCTAGTCTATAGCTGAGACTATAGTCTAGTCTATAGCTGAGACTATAGTCTAGTCTATAGCTGAGACTATAGTCTAGTCTATAGCTGAGACTATAGTCTAGTCTATAGCTGAGACTATAGTCTAGTCTATAGCTGAGACTATAGTCTAGTCTATAGCTGAGACTATAGTCTAGTCTATAGCTGAGACTATAGTCTAGTCTATAGCTGAGACTATAGTCTAGTCTATAGCTGAGACTATAGTCTAGTCTATAGCTGAGACTATAGTCTAGTCTATAGCTGAGACTATAGTCTAGTCTATAGGTGAGATTATAGTCTAGTCTATAGGTGAGATTATAGTCTAGTCTATAGGTGAGATTATAGTCTAGTCTATAGCTGAGACTATAGTCTAGTCTATAGCTGAGACTACAGTCGAGTCTATAGCTGAGACTATAGTCTAGTATATAGCTGAGACTATAGTCTCTTATATAACTGAGACTATAGTCTTTTATATAGCTGAAACTATAGTCTAGTCTATAGCTGAGGCTAGAAAATAGTTGAGAGTTTAGTCTAGTCAATAGCTGAGACCAAAGTCTATTTTATAGCTAAGACTATTGTCTAGTCAACAACTAAAACTGTAATCCTAACGATTGCTAAGAATATATTCCAGTTTTAGCTAAGAATATAATAAGAACTACAGCTGAGACTATAGTCTCTTATATAGCCGAGAGTCTAGTCTATAATAATCATACAGCTACGTATTAAACATTGTAAACCAACAACTACAAACTAAAGCTTAAAGTAATGAATGAAATAAAAAATGTATAAGAAAGTGAAATCAAGAAAAAAAATGCTGTTGTAAATTAAATTATGTTCAAAAGTCAGAGGAGGAAAAAGAAATAAAAGAAATTTCATGAAAGAAAGTGACATTTACAACAACATACATTTTAATGCATTGAACCACATAATAAACTTAAGCAACAACATCAATAATAGTGGTCATAAAAAACGCTCTATAAATGAAACATTTATTTAAAGTTGAATATGGAGGGAGATTTTTTTTAATACAACAGTTGGTTGGATGTTCGTTTAAACAAGCGTTAATGGAGAAAGGGTTTTGTAAAAAAAGAAGAAAAGCTTAGAGTATAGGGAGCGTTTGTTCACTATCATGTCAGTAAACGTTATTAAGTTCAACTAAATCTTAAGGGTTTATTGAATTTTCTGAAAAAAAGAAAGTAAAATATATAATGCAACAAATAGCTGAGAGGAGTATTAAATGATATTGCACTTTAAAACAGTTGAGGGTATAGAAATTATAAAAAATTTCTAAACCCTTTTTAATTAAAAAGTTCATTAAACTTTCTTTTGTTATACTATGAGGTAGACAATTTCTTATTCCTGCAGTACCTTGACCACACATGTTCATTAAATTGCAATGTTTAGGCTTCCAAAAATTTCACCTTCCTAAATCGTTTGTTCGTAAAAAAAGTTCAGCTTTTGTTGTTAAGCATAAAAGCAAGACAGCTGCATTTTTTTTTTTTAACACACAAAAAAGTTTATGGAGATTATAATTAAGTTTAAAAAGAGTTAATGACATTTTAGTAATTTTATTAGCATTAAAACCACAAGAGATCAGACATCAAGAAAGAAAAACCAAGGGAGTGAAAAGAGAAATAAAGAAAACAAGGAAGAACTGAAGGTTATTAACACTAAAAAGAATGTTAAGAAAAAAACGACTGTAATTTGAAACGCGAAATTACTGTCGTTTAAGTAGGAGACAACAGACATTTAGTAAGTATAATAAACTGAAGAGAAATGAAGTGGAAGCAAAAGGAAAGAAAACAAACTGCCGCACAACAGGACAGGATGTTGGCTGATCTACTAAAGCAGGTCTTAAAGTAGTTTATGGTCAGTAAATTAAATAAGTTAAGTCATGAACAAAAGACTGCTCCACAGATAGGTCTATAAAAGAAACTATCGATTAGACTTTTGACTATACTATGAACTAGACTGTAGATTACACATGGAATAGACTTTTCGACTTTTTAACTGGATTTTTGACTAAACTAGTGACAAAACATTTACTAGACAACTGACTAGACTTTAGACAGGACCTTTGACTAGATTTTTAACTTTTCTTTTGACTATACTATCGACTAGACTTTGACTAGACTTTATACTGCAATTTTTATTAATCTATTACCGGATCGTTGGCAAGATATTCGACTAAGCTACTGGATTTTTTACTAGATTTTTGACTGGACTATGACTATATTTTTTACAAGTCCTTCGTTTAGGCTTATTACTATTGTTTGGATTTTTGACTAGATTTTTCACTAGACATTTGATTAGACCTTTTACTAATCTTTTGACTAACCTTTGACCAGACTTATGACTGGACTATTAACATGAATTTTGACTAGATTTTACTTGGATTTTTATTGAGTAGACTTTTGTAAAGATTTGTGATTTGGATTTTGATTTTCAACTGATTTTTACTATTCTTTTGTCTGGACCTATGACTGGACTTTTTGCTAGACTTTGGGTTAATTTTTTATTAGAAGACTTTTAGCTTTTAACTAGAATTTTAAATTATTGTTTGTCTTTGGATTGGACTGACTACTAGACTTTCTATTAGAAAGCCTTTGACTTGTAAAAATTAATTACTTGTACAAGACTTTTGATTCGAATTTTGAATTTCCCGGACATTTGACTGAACTTTTTATTAGTTTTCAGTAGGTTTTTTACTGTATTTCTTATCAATTTATGGCTAGACTTTTTGTTACAAGTTTTGATTCACTTTTGCGCAGATTTTTGTCTAGACCTTTGACAAAACTTTTTACAAGAGATTTGAATGAAATTTTTGCTAGACATTTGATTTATTACTAGACTTTTGACTGGATTGTTTATTTGCCTTCTCACTTGATTTTTCACTGAAGACTTTTCGCTTGCGAAAGACTTATGAATATAATTTGAATTTTTTTTTTTTAAGTTTTTACTAAAATTTTAACTAGATTTATGTCTATACTTTCGAATAGGCATTTAATTAGACTTTTGATTGAACTGTGGATAGACCTTTGATTAGACATTTGACTAGACTTTTGAACAAGTTTTTCACTAGACCTTTGATAGACTTTTTACTAGACTTTTAACTAGACTTTCCAGTACACTTTCAACTAGTTCTTCAACTAAAATTTTGATTATAGTTTTGACTAGACTTTGGATTAGACTTTTGACTAGACTGGAATAGGTTTTTTTACTATTTGCAGACTTTTAACTAGACATATGCCAAAGCTAGACTAGATACTTGACTAGACTTTCAAATAGACTTTTGACAGTCTTTTAAGTAGACTTTTAACAAGACTTTCGACTAAACTTTTGAATAGACTTTTTACTGGAATTTTGATTAGACTTTTGACATGACTTCGGACTATACTTTAGATTAGACTTTTGACCAGACTGTTTGCTACTTTCGACTAGACTTTCTTTCAACTAGACTTTCGATTACACTTTTGATTATAGTTTTGACTAGACTTTCGATTAGACTTTTGATTAGACGTTTGACAATCTTTTAACTAGATTTTTAACAAGACTTTCGACTAAACTTTTGAATAGACTTTTTACTGGAATTTTGACTAGACTTTTCATGACTTTGGACTACACTTTTGAGAAGACTTTTGACTATACTTTTGATTAGACTTTTGACCAGACTATTTGCTACTTTCGACTAGACCTTCTTTCAACTTTTGATTATAGATTTGACTAGACTTTCGATTAGACTTTTTACTATTGAAAGATTTTGACTAGACATGTATCAGACTTTTGACTAGTTTTTTGGCTAGACTTTCGAATAGACTTTTGACAGTCTTTTAACTAAACTTTTTACTAGACTTTTCACAAACTTTTGTCTGGACTTGTGAGTATACTTTTGACTACACTTTTGATGAGACTTTTGACCAGACTCTTTGCTAGAGTTTTGACTAAACTTTGATAGACTTTTGACCAGACTTTCGTCCAGACTTTTGAGAAGACTTTTGACTGGACTTTTCACTAGACTTTTGACTAGACTTTCGTCTAGACTTTTGACTCGAGATTCGTCTAGACTTTTGACTAGATTTTCGTCTAGACTCTTAACTAGACTTTTGACTAGACTTTCGGCTAGATTTTTAACTAAACTTTCGACTAGACTTTTTACTAGATCTAGAGTTTTGACTAAACTTTGACAGACTTTTGACCAGACTTTCGTCCAGACTTTTGACAAGACTTTTGACTGGACTTTTCACTAGACTTTTGACTAGATTTTCGACTAGACTTTTAACTAAACTTTCGACTAGACTTTTTACTAGATTTAAAGGTTTAGTCAAAGACTTTTGACTAAACTTTCGATACAACTTTTGAGCAGATTTTGACTAGATTTTCATCTAAACTTTTGTTTGTTCTTCGGTTTAGAATAGACCACACTTTTATTAGAGTTTTGTCTGGACTTTCGACTAGATTTTAATTATAGCTTTGACAAAACTTTTCACTATACTTTTGACTTAACTGAAATTTTTACTAGATTTTTGACTGGACTTTTAACTGGACTTATGCTTAGAGTTTTTGAATGGCTAGTTTCTATTTATCGGATTGGTTGCAGAGACTAAACGTTTCACCTGACTTTTTGCTAGAAATTTTGTCTATACTTTTAGGCTAGGCCATTGAGTATTAATCAGACTTCTGACTGCATTTTTAAAAGAATTTCGAATGGACTTTTTACTCATTTAACTCTCCCTCTCTCAAAAAAAAAAAATAATAAACAATGACGTTTTTCATATATATTTTTTCGTTGACCTCATAAACAGTTGTTGTTATACATTAATTTTAAGTTGGTGCTGATGTTGTTGTTACTCCACACGCAGTTTTTGTTGTTGTCTATATGTGTATGTTTATTGACAAAGTCTATCTTATTAAGATGTTGTTGTTACTACTGCTGCTATTAAATGTCGTTGTTTTAAAGTCATAAGAAGAAAAAAAGAGTTTTAAGGTTTATGGGTTACAAGTGAAAGTTGCTAGTATTGTAAAAGGTGCAACATGTGTAAGGTGAACTATAACAAAACAGCAACAACATGTACGAGTAAAGCATGTAAAACAAAGAAATAATAAAAAGGATTTCTCATGCTGTTGTTGCACTACCATTGAAACATAAAGTAGTTGATGTATGATAATGATACAACAATGATTATTGTTTGGGTTAATTTATAAGAAAAAAAATATAAAAAAACTCAAAATAAATTTTGGTGTCTTGTGGGATATTGTCGTGTTTTGAAACCAGGAAATAAAATGAGGTCAATGATTTTTTTTAATGTGTATAATAAGGATAAAGTTAAAATAAATAATATAGATAGTAAAGATTATTTTCTCTCTTTATAGGACCTTTTCTACAAATAAATGGTATAAAAAAATCAATATTATTAAGGGATTTTTCATTTAACCTGCCTGAATGAACACCTCCTGCCGCTACTTCCAATTTGACCTAGATTTTCTTTTTTAGACAGTTTTATATCATAAGTGTTTTGCAAATATCATTTTTCCCCATCCACTAACGACCTAAATAAAAAATAACAATTCCTAAACTTCCGTTGAAGAAGATAAGTTGAGGGGGGAAAATGACTCTCAAACAAATATTTAAATAAATGAAGAAACAAACAAAATATTTGTAAACAACAGCATTTATATATTTCAAATAATGTTTAGTACCCAAAAAAACATCCCTTTAGGAGCAACTTTTGCACTTTTGCTTTGTAAATATTTCCGGTGTATCAAAATGTTTTTTGGTTTTCCAAACTTTTTTGAGCGCCAACAGTATACAGCACATCATCTTCATTTTTGATATGTGCGTATGTCAGGGTTCTTGGTTGTACAAGTAACTACGCATTATTTTTAGCCAAGCATCGTTAAAGATACTATACATATTTCCATTGAAGAGGGTGGTGGGTGACTAGGCTTAACTTCATTTTATACGTTTTAAGCGCGAAGCTGTTTTTTGGCTCGTTTTTTGTTTGTTAGTAAAATCAGCAAAAAAAAACGTACACAAAATCGAAATTCATTTCCAAAACGTGTCCTTAATTCCAGGAGTTGGGTATGTAGCTACATACAAACTTTTGTTTTATGCTGAAAATTTATATATTTTCTTATTTATTTTCATATTACTTTATTACTTTTTCCTTGTTCTGGTTTTGCTCAAAATTTTATTGCCTTCTTTTAGGGTTGGGTGGGTTGCTAACCTAAATATACTATGTTTAGAGTCCCCTAACTTTGGCTTAAAGTTTTAGTAATAAATTACTAAGGCTGTACTTTGGAAAAAAAGGTACAATAAGTTGATTATAAGATTCTTCGATTTTCAATTAAACTAACAGAAATTTATAATATTTTAAAAAGATTCTAGAGTAAAATTTTCTAATATTCAGATGAGAAAATTTCAAAGTGAGAAAACGCAATTCAGCTAAGTAAATGTGTAATTCAGCTATTATTGTTGTTATTCAGCTTCAAAAAACAGAATTCAGCAAAGTTTTTTTCATTATTTTATGCTTAAAACATGCATTTTTCCCACGAAAGTTTAATTTTGTCAATACTTTTAGCGATTTAGCTAAAAAAATTCTATTCAGCTAATATTTTCTACAATTCAGTTAAGAAAATATCATCGCAAAGTGAAAAAATTTAACTCAGCTAAGTAAAATTATAATTCAGCTAAGAAAAAAATCAATTCAGCTAACATTTTACTCAATTCAACTAAGAAACTTTTACGGCAAAGTGAAAAAATCCTATTCAGCTAACAATTTTTTGCTGTTCAGCTCAGAAAAAAATAATTCAGCTAACTATTTTTGCTATTCAGCTAAGAAAACTTCAATTTAGCTAACTTTTTTCCTAAATTTTAAGGGCAAAGTGAAAAAATTCAATTCATATAATATTTTTTGCTATTCGGCTAAGAAAAATTTAATTCAGAAAACTTTAGTTGCTATTCAGTTACGTTTTCTTTCTAACTTTTCAACTAAATAATACTTTTATCTCACGAAAATCAAATTCAGCTAAAGTTGTTTGCTATTTATCTAAGAAAAATTCAATTCAGCTAATATTTTCTATAACTGAGCTAAGAAAACTTCAACGAAGTGAAAAAAAAAATTATTTAGCTAAGTAAATCTGCAATTCAGTTAATTTTTGTTGATATTGATCTAAAAACAATCATATTCAACTAACATTTTCAAGGAAACTTAAAAAAAAAACTCAATTCTGCTAAAGAAACATACAATTTAGTTAGTTTTTGTGCTATTCACCTAAAAAGGATTCAATTCAGCTAAGTTTTTTCTTACTCTGTGTCTAAATAAAGTATCTTTCTCACAAAAAAAAAAAAAAAAAAATAGTTTTGTTAACACTTTTGGCTATTCAGCTAAGAAAAGTTTATTTAGCTCATATTTTAAGTAATTCAGCTAAGAAAATTTCACGGCAAAGTTAAAAAATGCAATTCTGCTATAATTTTTCGCTATTCTACTAAGAAAACTTCAATTCAGCTAAATTTTTTTCTACATATTAATTATTAAAAACTTTTATCTTACGAAAATCAAATTCAGCTAAGATAAATTCAAGTATGCTAAGAAAATTTAACGGCAAAATAAAAAAGTCATTTCAGCCCAGTAAATATACAATTCAGCTATGAAAAATTCAATTCAGTTAAGTAAGTTTTTGGTATTGAGCTTCAACTAAGTTTTTTCATTACTTAATATCTAAATTAAAATTTATCTAATGAAAATCTAATTCCGCCAATATTTTTATCTATTCAGCTAAGAAAAATTATATTCAGCTAGGAAAAATCAAATCAGCTAAAATTTTTTTGCAATTCAGCTAAGAAAATTTCACAGACAAATTAAAAAAAAATTCAATTTATATAAGTAAATTTGCAATTTAGCGAAAATTCAGCCAAGTTTTTTCTTTATTTTATATTTAAATAAAGGATTTATCTTACGTAAGTCAAATTTAGCTTAGAAAAATTCAATTCAGCATATATATTCTGCCATTCAGTTAAGTAAATTCCACGGCAAAATGAAAAACCGTAATTCAGCTAACATTTTTTGTTGTTCAGCTATAAAAAATTCTATTCAGCTAAAGTTTTTTTCTGTTTTATACCGAAATAAATTAATTATCTTACGTAAACCAAATTCAGCTAAGATTTTTTCCTATTCAGCAAAGAAAAATCCAAATTATCTAAGAAAATTTCAGAAAAAAGTTAAATAAAACCAAATCAGCTAAGAATGTTTGCTATTCAGCTAAGAAAACTCCAATTCAGCTAAGTTTTTTCCCCTAATTTTTATCTAATTGAAGTGTTTTTCTTATGAGAATTTAAATTCAGCTAAGAAAAGTTAATGGAAAGGTAAAAAGATTAAATTCAGCTGAGTAAATTGATTAAAATAAGTCGAAGTAAATTATTTTTCTTATGCAAATTATGTTAAGCTAATATGTTTTGTTATTCAGCTAAGAAAAATTCAACTCAGCTACGTAGGAATGAAATTTATTTTATTTATTTGCTTCGTTAGCTGCTGCATAAATTATTTCTTCACAAAAAATCAAATTCAGCAATGATGATTTGTTATTGAGCTAAAGAAAATTCAATTTTATAATATATTTTGTGCTTCAACTAAAAAATATATAATTCTGCTAACACTTTCTGCTATTCAGCTAAATAAAATGGAATTATATTAACATTTGCTGCCATTCAGTTAAGTTGTTTTGCTATTCAGTTGAAGGAAATAAAATTCAGCTAAAATTTCATGCTTTCCATCTCAATAAAATTTAATTCAGCTAATATCTTTTGCTATTCAGCTAAAATTTTTTCTATTCACCTAAAGAAAATTGAATTCTGTTAACTTTTTGGCTATTCAGCTAGAGAAAATTAAACTCAGGTAACTTTTTTTGCTATTAAGCTAAATAACATTGAATTAAGCAGCCGTTATCTAATATTCAGCTAATATTTTTTACTATTCTGCTAAATAAAACCAAATTCACCAAACATTTTTTTGCTATTCATCTAAGGAAAATTAAATTCAGCTAACATTTTTTACTATTCAGTTAAATAAAATCAAAATCAGCTATATGAAATATATTTCAGCCAATATTTTTTTTTCTATCAAGCTTAAGAAAATACAATTCTGCTAAAATTTCATATTACTCAGCAAAAGAAAATTAAATTCAGATAACTTTTTGTGTTATTCGTCAATTCAATTATATAAATATTTTGTGATATTAAGATAAGGAAAACTCAATGCAGCTTACTTTTTCTAAAATTTATGTAATAAAAATTTAACTCGGCTAACATTTCCTTGTAATTCAGTTAAAGAAAATTGATCACAGCTAATAAAAATTCAATTTAGCCGGCATTATCATTTATTCAGCTAACATTTTTTGCTATTCAGCTAAAGAAAATTCAATTCAGCTAAGATTTTCTGTCATTCAGATAAAAAAAAATTATTTAGCTAAAGTTTTATGCTATACTTCATTTCATTCTACTCATTTTGGCTATTCAGCTAAAGAAAATATAATTCAGATGATGTAAACGCAATTCAGCTAACATTTTTTGCTATTCAGCTAAACAAAACAAAAGAAAATTCAAATACAGCAATTAAATTTTGCTATTCTGATGGAAAAATTCAAATTTGGTTAAAGAATTTGATTCATCTAATTTTGTTTGGCTACTCAGCTTAGAAAAATTTTAAATCAGCTTATATTTTGTACTATTCAGTTAAAAAAATCAATTCAGCTGGCATTTTTTAGTATTCAGTTAAAGCAAACATTGTACAGCTAGCGTTTTATACTACTTAACTAATAAAAATTAAATTGAGCTGAAATTTTCTGTTATTCAGCTAAAGAATATTCAATTTAGTTTGCTCTTTTGCTATTCAAATAAAGAAAATTCAATTCAGCTAACATTATATGCTATACAGCTAATATTTTTTGCTATTCAACTAATGGAAATTGAATTCAACTAACATTTTTTTGTTATCCATTTAAAGAAAATTCTATTCAGCTAATAGTTTTCAGCTAAAGAAAATAAAATTCAGCTAATACTATTTTGTATTCAGCTAAGGAAAACTCAATTCATCTAACTTTTTTTTATCATTCAACTAAGAAAAATTTAATTCAGCTATGAATTTTTGCTATTCAGATTAAAAACATAAATTCTACTTATATTTTCTGCAATTCACTTAAAGAAAAATTCAATTTAGCTGAAATTTAAGTAAAATTGAATTCATGTATTTCTTTTCATATTCAGCTAAGGAAAATCTAATTCAGCTAGAAAATATGGAATTCAGCTTACGAATTTCTTTAATTTAATTCTAAATAATTTAGATTAGTTAAAATATATCATATTCAGCTACTATTTATTACAATTCAGCTACAGAAACTTCCATTGCTTACTAATGATAGGGTATCTTATTATTCTTTTTAGCTTGAAAATTTTTTCCTTCAACTTTAGCTTTGAATTATGATTTCAATATCTGTAAAGGTCCTTAAAACTTCAAGGTTAACAAAAAGTTCCTTTTCCTCTCCATGTGTTGTGTTCATTATTAAAACCAATACAAGCACACACACACACATACAAACGCACAAACACTTTTACATTTAAAGTGTTTTTTGAACTTCCTCAAAAAAATTAACAAAAAAAAAACTAAATTCAAGGAAACAAAATTAAGCTTTTTTAGCTTAAATAGAAATGAAACAATTGTATGTTTGTTGTGTCAAGATAAGAGTGAATTTTACGCACTTACTTATCTATTTGATAGAGAAGAACAACAAAGAAGAAGAAGAAGCTTTGAAAAAAGTCAATAACATGCGTTGGCGCAACACTGACTTAGCCGTTAATGTATATGGAAATATGAAAGCTTTTACAAAAGGAAAAAGTCTTTACAAGGAGGATGAGTTAGGAAAAAGATAAAAAAAGGGAGAAGAAAATCCTTAAGAGGGTGAGAGGCAGTACCAGAGAGAGAGAGAGAGAGAGGGGGGGAGGGAGAGTGTGTGTAAGTTAGAAGGCCAATATAGATGAAAATATTAGAAAATAAATAAATTTCATAGTAAGATTTATTGTTAGTCATAATTTACAAAACAAACACTATTAAACAACCCACATATAAACACACACACACATGCATACACACTCTCATAAGCTTACACACACTTAAGACCCACACTTATTTACTTGCATACAAATATACTTTTATACTCATTCATTATCAAGGCCTCTTCGGTTACATGACATTTTTTTTCTTTATTTTTTTTTCAAACAAAAGGTAATAAAGTTCCTTAGGTTTTCCTCCCTTCCAGCGTCCACCCACCCTTTTCAAGTTTCCTTGTTTTGCTTTTTAATTATGTAGATTATGTTAAAATATTACCGAATATTTTCCCTTAGAAATGTCAGTTCATTTTTAAGGTGGAGTATTTATTTATTTCTGCGTAATATTCTTTAGGTCGTTGTACTGTATTTCTATTATTCGACCTGTACATACCCTTTTTTATATTTTGTAAATTTAATTTGCTTAGTATTATTCAATATATCCTTTTCGTATGCGGAAAAAAAGGAAACTTTTTTTGTCCTAAAACCTATTAATCATTTTGGTGTTACTTTTTTTGTAACAACATTAAATTCAAATTTCCAAATACACGCTTATATTAACTTAGAGCATACAATACATACGTATTTTACTATTGTTATTGACTATTTTAGGTCATTGTCCTTTTAATGTTTTTCTAAAATAACATTTCCTTATTTTTTGTCATTAACAAATAAAGATGGCAGGATGATGAGATCATTATTATAGGCTGATGATGATTTCATTAAAAAACAAATCATAGTGCTATATTTGACTGTGCCGAATCTTATATACATTTCACCAGTGTTGAGATGTGTTATATGAAAATATAAATACCTTATATTGGATGTAATTAAAAATAATGAGTGATCCATTTCGAGGTTCCCTACTTTTTTAAAGAAAAAAAAACAGAAAATTCAAATTTAATGGGGAATGTTTATTATCATTTAAAAGAAGATTCTTTGGCATTTATTTTTTGACGATTATGTCTATCAAATGTTGGCCGTTGCTACGTCGCAGATAGTCCATCCGTTGAGTCTAGTTTTCGATGACTCGTTCGAGCATTTCGACTGGTAACTGGCGAATGACACACATGATGTTTTCCTCCAATGCCTGAATCGAAGCGGGTTTGTCCGCATAAACTTTAGACTTTACATATCCACACAGGAAAAAGTCTAACGGTGTGATATCACACGATCTGGTGGCCAATCGACCGGCCCAAAACGTGAAATTATGTGCTCACCGATGTGTTCTCTCAATAAATCCATTGATTGATGCGATGTATGGGAAGTGGCGCCGTCTTGCTGAAACCAAATGTCGCCGAGATCACGAGCTTCAACTTCAGGCAAAAAATAGTCGGTTATCATGGCACGTTAACGGTCGCCATTGACGGTTACGTTCGCACCAGCATCATTTTTAAAGAAATATGGACCGATGATTCCACCGGACCACAAACCGCACCAAAGCGTTGTTTTTTCTGAATGAAGTGGCAGTTCTTGAATCTCTTCAGGTTGCTCTTCGTCCAAAATGCGGCAATTTTGTTTGTTTACAGACCCATTGATCCAGAAATGGGCCTCATCGCTAAACAAAATTTGCCTCGAAAACGTCGGATCTTCTTGGAACTTTTCAAGAGCCCATAGAGCGAAGCGATGTCGCTTGGGAAGGTATTTTGTACGCTTTCAATTTAAGATCCCGACGTGAAATGCGCCAAGTCGTTCCATACCTCAGTCCGAGTTGCTGCGAACGGCGCCGAATCGACTCTCCACGGTCTTCGTGTACACTCTCAGCTACGGCCGCTATATTTTCTTCACAGCGTGCTGGACGTAGTCTATTCGGTCGAATATTATCCAATAATGAATGCTGGTCTCAAAAAGGGTGATAGTGTTGCGAATAGTACGCTCAGTAGGCCGATTATGTTGACCATAAGTTGAGCGAAGTGCACGAAACAAATTTTCGTAATAAAGTTGAAAGATTTGTAAACGTTGTTCAGAAGTAAGTCTTTCCATTATGAAAAGTATTGTTCCAATACTAAACAAAAATAACATGACAGCATGACACGACTCACACGTGATCTGTCAAAAAAGGCTATTGAAAAAAGTATCTCTACTTGAATCACCCATTATATTTACCTATACCACACAGAAAAAATTAATTTTCGTATTCTATTACTAAGTGTATAAACTCAATAATATTTAAAATTTAAAATTTCATGTGAAAAAAATCGATTTTTGGTCAAAAATACTAGTGACCACAAATAAAAGCGTTTTTCTCATTTAAATGCATGTTTATGAGGATACGGGGTTTTAAAGATTTTTTACAAATTTCAAGTGAAAAAATCAATTTTTGGTCAAAAATTTCAAATTTCATGTGAAAAAATCGATTTTTGGTCAAAAATACTAGTGATCACAAATAAAAGCGTTTTTCTCATTTAAATGCATATTTACGAAGTTACGGGGGTTTAAAGATTTTTTTACAAATTTCAAGTGAAAAAATTGATTTTTGGTCAAAAATTTCAAATTTCATGTGAAAAAATCGATTTTTGGTCAAAAATACTAGTGATCACAAATAAAAGCGTTTTTATCATTTAAATGCATATTTACGAAGTTACGGGGGTTTAAAGATTTTTTACAAATTTCATGTGAAAAAATCGATTTTTCGACCACTATTCCGCTAAAGAAAATTTATTTTTTTTCCTTTTTGGCTAAGGAAAATTCAATTCTGCTATGAAAATGTTCAGTTCAGCTACAATAATTGCTATTCAGAATATTTAATTCAGCTTATTTAATTTCAAATTAGCTAGCTAAAGAAAATTCAATTCAGCTATGAAAATGATCATTCCGCTAACATTTTATTATTATTCAGCTGACGAACATGCAATTAAGTTCAGTTAATTTCAATTCAGTTAAAGAAAATTAAATGCAGCTAAAAAATTTTCAAATTCGGCTTACATTTTATGATATTCAATCAACAAAAACTCAATTTAGCTATGAAGATATTCAGTTCAGTTAACTATTAAGACATTAAAGTAAAGAAAGTGCAATTCAGCTATGAAAATTTTCAATTCAGCTAACATTTATTGCTATTCAGCTGAGTAACTCAATTCAGCTTATCTAATTCAAATTCAGCAAACTTTTTCTACTATTCAGTTAAAGAAAAAATCAATTCAGCTGTGAAATTTTTTAATTTTTGCTATTCAGCTAAAGAAAATCAATTTAGCTTAGGAAATTTAAAATTCAGTTAACTTTTTCTATAATTAGCTATGAAAATTTAAATTCACTTAACATTTATAGCTATTCGTCTGATGAAATTTTAATTCAGCTACCTTTAGCTACTACTTTGCTAAAGAAAATTCAATTCAGCCAAAAAAAAATTTACAATTCAGCTAACTTTTTCTACTATTCAGCTAAAGAAAATTCAATTCGGATAACATTTGTTGCTATTCAGCTCACAAAAGCTTAATTTAGCTAAGAAAATTTACAATTTAACTGGAGAAAACTCATTTTCAGTAATAAAACCTCAATTCAGCTATGAAAAAATTTAATTCAGTTAATAGTGTATTTAATTTTAATTCAGCTAACATTTGTAACTATTCAGCTAATGAAAACTCAGTTCAGATAACATTTATTGCTATTCAGCTCATAAAAGCTCAATTTAGCTAAGAAAATTTACAATTTAAATGGAGAAAACTCATTTTCAGTAATAAAACCTCAATTCAGCTATGAAAATATTTAATTCAGCTTATATTTTTTGATATTCAGCTAAAGAAAATTCAGTTAAATTTAGTTAATTTCAATTCAGCTAATATTTAAAGCTATTCAGCTGATGATAACTGAATTTAGTTTAAAAAAATTTTCAATTCAGCTGATGAAAACTTAATTCAGCTAATAAAAATTCAATTAATTTAAGTAAATTTCCAATTCAGCTAACAATTTCTTGCTATGCAGTTTAAGAAAATTCAATTCATCTGAGGAGATTATTAATTCTCCTTAAATTTTTTGTTATTAAAATAAGGAAAATTGAATTATTCGAACTTTTCTTGCAATTCAGCTAATAATTTTCGTAATTCAGCTAAGAAAAATTCAATTCAGCTAAATTATTTTATTTATTGACAAAACATATTTGTAAAGAGAACTGTAATATAGCTGTGAATTTTTGCTATTTAGCAAAGGAAAATTTTATTCAGCTAAACTATTTAATTTTATTTACTAAAAGAAAAAGCGTTTTTGTTGAGAAAAATCTAATTCAGCTAAGATTGCAGCCAAACTAGTTCTATTCTTTTACTTATTGTAAAATCATTATTGTAAAGAAAACTTTAATTCAGCTAACAAATTTTGTTATTCAGCTTCAAGATATTTTGCTTTAATTTCCATAAGAAATTATTTAACATTTTACAACAATAACAACATTCGCGTAAAACAATGTATTGCTAAAACAATTGCTTAAGCAATTGTATAAGAAATTTTTCTTTTATTCCATAATATTTTTTTGAAACAAATCAAAGCCCCGTCTCGTCATCAATGACGTCCGAATGTTTTCAATAATAATTATTCTTTGAAACGAAAAGAACTTAAAACGTTCTAAATATTTTACTAAATTTAGTAGCGCTTACCTTTGCCAAGGTTAAGTGTGGTCAAGGCTAAAAAAACAGAAGAAATATTGTTGCGTGATTAGTAGAAGACCAACAAATTAAATTGGTAACAGTAGCAGAGGAACAATGTTAGCTTACAATATGTTTGTTTTTTAAAGGTAAAGGTTAAGGAAATTGTAAGAAACAATTATGGTCTGTGAGCGACCGCAATAACAAAAACAATAAGAGTTTTTTTTATAAAAACAAAATAGTAAGAAAATTGTTATAAACAATTAGATTATTGTTAACACATATGCTTTGCATATTTGCCAAAATTCTTGTAGGCTTATGTGCCTAATAGTAGGCAACACATTATACAATTATATTATCTTACAAAACCCCAAATTGACAAAAGGCTCCCGATTTTTGATCACTCATTTTTTCCACCAAAAATCAATTTTTTTCTCAACAAATCTTAAATCCTTAGTATCTCGGTAAATAAACCACCAATTGAGACAAGGACCTAGATTTGTGAGCACTCATATTTTCGATTGTAAATAGATTTTTCTATAAAAATCCTAGGCAATCTTAAATCCTCAATATCCCATTAAAGATTCTATTTCTTCTCAACAAATCTTAAATCCTTAATATCTTGATAAATAAGCCTCCAATTGAAAAAATGGCCTCGATTTTTTGTCTCGAATTTTTTGTAACAAAAATCGATTTCTTTCTCAAGAAAATCTAAAGACCTAAATATTTCGTTAAATGTGTAAATAATTATTCTAATATCTAATGACCCCAAAAGTATACTTTAATTTTTATTTAATTTCTTTTTTTCTTTTCTACGTTTCAGAAATTCATTTTAGCTTTAAAACAAACATCAGTTATTTAATTACTACGTAGTAACAATTTCTGAGAAATTTTTTACAACTGGTCTAATTTATACAATATATTCGTACTATATTTGGCTTAAGTAAAAAAAAAAAAAAAAATGCCTAAAAGCACACCCTTAGTTTCTTAGAAAACAATATGTTTATATTAGAAAAGTAAAGTATTTATTTCAATATTAGTATGAGAAAAGTGAAAAGACTCCCTACTCTCTCTTTTCTCTATTTTGCCTTTCTTCTTCTCTTTAATGACTTTTCCCAGCTACAGATGTTATGAAAATCTCCCTAAATTCTTCAACAAATTTAGAAACAAAACAAGTTGCTTATGTTATTTAGAAAAGAAAAGGGGAGAGGTGGTGGAATATTATTACCAACAGTTGAAAAAAGCCACAATATATAAAGCATACTTTTAAGCGCCAAAAAATAACTTAATTTATAAACTTCTCACATACTTATAGGACTTATAACTCACACACACACACCACACGCTTAACAAATTATTTTGGTTAAAGAAAAGACACAATAAATGGAAATACGAATTTTATTGGTATTGGAAGTTCCTAAAAACATTATTAGCTTTTTACTCATTTTTACACAAAAGTAAGAACACACGCTTATGTTACAAAGTTCTCTCCCCCCAGACCTCTCTCCTATTTCATTTTCTTTTTCCAAACACATTTCTCTTTTATACCCAAAATATACTTTTTTCAAACAAAATTAGAATTACTGCGTATTTTCAAGCTTATTGTTGTAAAAGGAAAGGTATGTAAATGACAGTTATACATTCGCAAAATAAACATTTTAATAAACAATTCACACACATTTTAAGGTTCTCAAAAAAAAAAAAAAAAAATACGTGAATTACATTACAGCAAGGAAAAACTTCCTCTACCACTTACACATTCACATAAAGCAATTTTTTTGTGCTACATATACATATATATATATATAGATGCTGTCAAAAACAAAAAAACAAAGCATACCTTTAGGGGTTGTTTAGTATCATTATTAAAATAAAAACAAAATATTACGAGTCCTATAACAATTGTTTATAGAAGAAAACCAAATAAGGAGGAATATTTTATTTTTTTCTAATAAATAATAAATTACGCCATTGAAGCCCAAACCAAAAGAGAGATGAAAAAAACTAAAATAATCTATTATCAGCTTTACAACCAATTGACCATAAATAGATATATCCTTGACTTTTGCGGTCTCCGGTGGAAAGAGCTTAATGATGGCGACCTCAAACAATGACAACAGTCAATATCCTAGACAAGGATAGCAAAACGAAGGCAACAAAATGCAAAGAAAAAAGCAAGGATACACAAAAATAAACAAAAAACTCAAAACAAAAACTGGAAAATTTTAAAGAGAGAACTAAAAAATAAAGAGAAAAAGCTTTAAAGTAAAAACTCTTAAAGATTTTAAAAAAGAGATAAAGGGAATAAAAGAGATAAAATAGACATTATAAGACATGAAAAAATCGCTGAATTCAAAATAAATCACTAAAATACTACAAAAAATAACAGCAAAATCAGGAAAATCTGCAATCGTCAAAAAGAAAAAATGCAAAAAAAGAAAAAAAAATATCAGAAGGACACAAAAAACGCTAAATCAAAATATTGCTAATAAGGAAATAATAGGCAAAAATAGGCAAAACAAACAAAAATAAAAACGCTAAAATGGAAAAAAACTTCAAAACGGAATAATCGCTACCAAAAAATGCTAAAATGAAAAAAAAAATAGCACAAATGAAAACAAATCAAAAAAAAAAATCGCTAAAAACAGACAAAGAGAATTCACAGAAAAATAAATTACAAAACGGAAAAATTGGTAAAACGAAAAAAATCGCTGAAATGAAAGAAAATCACCAAACGGAAAAAATCGTTAAAATGAAAAAAACATTAAAATGAAAATTTCAAAAACGGCAAAAATCACTAAACCGAAAAAAGCACTAAAACGAAAATAAATCGCCAAAATGGAAATAAATTGCTAAATAAAACGAAAATAAATCGACAAAACGGAAATAAGTTGCTAAAATAAAACAAATTTAAAAGAAATAAACAAACAAAAAGAAATCGCAAAATGGAAAAAATCCACAAAACAGAAAAATCGCTGAAATCAAAAAATTGATAAAACAAACAAAAAATCGATAAAATGAAGACAAATAGACAAAAAAAAAATCGGATAATAATCTGGAAAATTTAAAAAAAAACGATAAAATAAAAAACGATAAAATAAAAAAATTGCCAAAATAAAAAAATCTCCAAAACGGAAATAAATAGCTAAAATTAAATAAAAAATGCTCCAAAACGAAAAAAAAACACGAACAAAATCGCCAAAATAAATTAAATCAGCAAAAGAAAAAAATCAGAAATGAAAAAAGTCCCCAAAAAAGTACATCTCTAAAAAAAAGAAATCGCTAAAAAAAAGAAAATTTTAAAATAAAAAATTTCCAAACTAAAAAATGCAAAAAACAATAAAATGCCGAAATGAAAAAATCGCTAAAAAAAGTAATCACTAAGAAATCGCCATAATGACAAAAAATAGCCATAATGACAAAATTTAAAAAATGAACAAAACGTAGAAAATCGCTAAAATAAAAAAAAATCGATAAACAGAAAAATCACTATAAAGAAAAATAGCTAAAATGAAAAAATAGCTAAAACAAAAAAAAACGCTAAAACAAAAAAGAAAAACAAAAACAAAACAAAAATAAATCGTTAAAAGGAAGATAAAATAACATTAAAAGAAAAAAAACTAAAACGCAAAAAAGTGTTAAAAAAAACTCCAAAACAAAAAATTAAACCAAATGAAACAAAATCGTCATCATAAAAAAACTCCAAAACAAAAAATTAAACCAAATGAAACAAAATCGTCATCATAAAAAAACTCAAAAAACTGGAAAAATACCTCCAAAATATAGAAAAACGTCACAAAACAACAGTAAAACAAAAAATCGCCAAAAGAAAAAAAACCGTTAAAAGGAAACGATTTATCTCCAAAATGGAAAAAAAATCACTAAGAGGAAAAATAATAAAACACCATAACAAAAAGCACCAAGACCACAAAAATCGGTTAAACGAAAAAAAAAATCTCAAAAATAACAGTTAAGAAATATGCAGTCGGTTAAGCTCGACCATATGATACCCTATCTTTATCAAAATTCGCGTATAGGTCCACAATTGACCATAGGTGCAATATAAGACCCTCCCCGAATTTTGATAAAAAAAAATTTTATTGTTTTTAGATTTTTCATAAAAAAATAGATCTTTTTTTGGAAAATATGTAGTGATCATTGATTTTTATCTTTTTTACTCTATTTGATCAGGTTTAGCTTTAAAATGGATTTGTATATTTTCCATATAAATGTCACATCCACAAAATCGTCATTTTATTCTTCAACCGAGGTCCATTCATTCTACTTTTCTAATCCCGGTTTTCATTCTATACCTCCTTTTGCCTTGACAACCTCTCTTTAAATAATAATCTCTCTTCAATTGCTTTTGCTCTTAAAACTTGTTTTTTAACCACATACTTCTAGAAAAAGAAAAAAAAAGTTATCAATTTCTAGTGTAGACTTTTTTCTTTCCCTTTCTCTTCAATATTAATTTAGCTTTCACATCAAGGTCTTATTTGCTAGAGGCCTAAACTCTCTCTCATTTATAGTATAAAATTTAACCTGACAAGGTTAAATTTTTTATAAAATAAACGCGTGGCTAGTAAATTACTTTTTAGTTGTAATTGTATTTGCTTATCGTTTTGCTTTTGCCGGTTTTTTCAGAATCTTCCTACTCTCTCTCTCTCTCTCTCATATAAGCTCTTAAATTGTATTTACCTTTTTATTTCTCTGTCTTGCTGTTATTGCCACCCTCTTCTAGCATCAATAGCTTTTATTGTATGTGGTTATTATTAAATTGCGCCGTGAACCCTCATAGCTTTACAGCTTTTTTTTTTTGTTCTAGTTGAAGTTCAAGGTTACTATGGCTGAAGGCTGCTGTTGCTGCTGCTGTCTTAATGATGATGTTGACACATGTTATTGTTGTTATAGTTGGGTTTAGTACAACCTCCAGAGCTCCTGGGATATATTGTGGGGGAGGCAAAAAAAGGAAGGTAGTTGCAAAACCTCCTTAATAAAAATCTTGTTGCTTTTTATGTTTTTGTTCGGAGGGTTTTTTTCTCCCTCCTTTATATACAAATATACATTCACTTTTTTCACTTTTCATTTAACCTTGAGCTTCAAAATGTTGTTTAGCCTTCTTAACCTCATCCTTTCAAATTTATTTCTACTTCTTAATCCTCTGTCATCTATCCCTCTTCTTTGTCTTTAAAGGATGCTGGGATGCTGGCTAAAGTTTACGAAGTAAAAGAAGAAAAATACATTTGCAGCGCGTGTTTTTGATTTGATTTTATTCTTTTATTTTATTTTCTTTTCTTTTTTAGACGTCTTATCATTAAAGGTATAATATTCTTTCAAACATTTTTTTTTTTTTTTTTTTGAAACAGTTTTTGTTATTGTTATTACAGTTGTTGTTTTTTATAATTCTTTTTTACTTCATACAATATTAACCATGTACACATAAAAATTTATATATAAATTTATTCCTACATATATTAATATTCCTCTTTTGATTAAAGTTAAAGGTCAACAAAAGGACATTGATGCTTACGTGTCATTCATAGTTTAAATTGTTACTACAATTTTTTCCGCAATATCCCAGTATGTACATATGTATGTATAAGAATTTGAGTTACGTGTATTGTGTAGGAGTTAGTGGGTAGATGGTTGGTAGTAGTGTTTGGAAAACCTTTTTTTCTTTTGCTTTTATGCTGTCCAAAGTTAATTTGAGATATACTTTGAGGCACGTGGTACAAAATTTCAAAAAATTGCGTAGATACTGACATTTAAGTTGTTTTCTGTGAACTTTGTTAATATTTGAGAAATTTATTGTGAAAAGTTGATGGATTTTGAGAGAGGAGAAGGGGGACCTAAACAGTGTAAGAACCATCAGTGCCAAGTTTCCAGGAATAATTTTGAATTGTTGTAGTAGTTATAGTTCAGTTAAACTTCAGTTCTATTTCAGTTTCAGCTAAATTCTAATTCAATTCTATTTTAGTTCTAGTTCAGTTCTAGCTTAGTTCAAGATCAGTTGTAGTTTAATTCGAGTTCCAGTTATGTTTTAATTCAGTTCTAGTTCAGTTTGAGTTTAGTTCTAGTTCAGTTTCAATTCAGTTCTAGTTCAATTTTAGTTTAGTTCTAGTTCAGTTCTAGTTCTGTTCTAATTCAGTTCTAGTTCAGTTCAAGTTCAGTTCTAGTTCTGCTCTAATTCAGTTCTAATTCAGTTCCCGTTTAGTTTTAGTTCAGTTCTAGTTCTGTTCTAATTCAGTTCTAGTTCAGCTTTATTTTAGTTCTAGTTCAGTTCTAGTTTAGTTCCAGTTCAGTACTAGTTCAGTTTTAGTTCAGTTCTAGTTCTGTTCTATTTCAGTTCTAGTTCAGTTTTAGTTTAGTTCTAATTCAGTTCTAGTTCAGCTCCAGTTCAGTTATAATTCACTTAAAATTTAGTTCTAGTTCAAATCTAGCTCAGTTCTAGTTCAGTTCTGTTTCAGTTCTAGTTCAACTCTAGTTCAGTTCTAGTTCTGTTCTATTTCAGTTCTAGTGCAGTTTTAGTTTAGTTCTAATTCAGTTCTAGTTCAGCTCCAGTTCAGTTGTAATTCAGTTCTAGTTCACTTCCAGTTTAGCTCTAGTTCACTTAGTTCTAGTTCAGTTCTAGTTCAGTTCTGGTTCAGTTCTAGTTCAGTTTTAGTTCAGTTCTAATTTAGTTCTAGTTCACTTCCAGTCTAGTTCTAGTCAAATTCAAGTTCAGTTATAGTTCAGTTTTAATACAGTTTTAGTTCAGTTCTAGTTCAGTTCTGTTTCAGTTCTAATTCAGTTTTAGTTCAGTTCTAATTTATTTCTAGTTCATTTCTAATTCAGTTTTAGTTCAGTTGTTGTTCACTTCTAATTCAGTTCTAGTTCACTTCTACTTTAGTTCCAGTTTAGTTCTGGTTCTATTCTAATTCAGTTCAAGTTCAGTTCAAGTTCCCTAAATAAGTATCCTCGTTAGAACGATCTGCAAAATTACACAGAAAAGTATTTTCAATATTTTAAGTATGAGCAAGAGAAGATCAGAGAATAGTTTTTACAATTGTCATTACAAGGGTAATTCAAAACTCTTACATGCTGATATCGAGGGTTCCATATAATAAAGATACATATAATGTTATTGGTTCTATAAGAGTGAAATTATGTTCAAAATGTTTATAATAATCTCAAGAAACATAGAAGGAATCTGATCAAGCTAGCACATCCGACACAAAACTACCTGGAATTTTATTATCATTCAGCACTCTGCTGATCTCCAGAATAAAATTTCTCTACACGCAACCAATGCTTTAAGACATTAGAATCTTTGAGGACGCAATACGAAACACTCTCCTGAAGGATATATATCATATCTTTAAGAATAATTCGAATTCCCACGATCTTTGTAAAGCAGACAATGTTTTCGCTTCTAAATCGTCGTTGTTTGTTTCAGCTGAATAAGATTAATAAATTTATAGAAATAAACTTCACCCCTGATATGGACTGGTGGACGAGCGAAGAATTTTGAAGTAAAGGTGATATTAACTTCTCCTCCACTGAAGGCTCTAAACTTGGTAAGAGAGTTAAAGGTGGGGTTAACTGTAGGCAACTAGATTTCCCCTATCGTTTCGCCTACCCGACCATTCTTCCAAGCGAAAGTAATAGCTATACATGAGGACGCTCGATTCCTTGGAGTTAGGAACATTCTTACAGCGATATTGATATCTGCTTGGATAGCTAAGTAGCTATCAAGGCATTTAGGACCAATACTCTGTCGTCAAGAGTGATTTATAACTGCCTGTCTTTGAACGAGATCTGCCTTCAGTACATTCTTCGCTTGGTTCGGATGTCAGGACACAGTGACATAGAGGGCAATGCAATAGTAAAAGAGTACACCAGTAGCAAGATACATATTAGGGAATTGATTCTTCGAGAGGTAAACGTTCGTTGGAGAAATTTAAACATTCGCCAAGTTACCAGAAGTCTCTAGTCAGAGCTCAGTTTAGACCAATCTAGAATTTTATCTTCTTCTATTGGTGGCATTCCTCTTGGGTCATTGATTTATTGGTCGCTATGCTCTTAAACTTGGGGTCATGCGTAATGATTTTTGCCAGAGCTGCAACGATGAAAAGGAGTAGAAGTCTGTTACGATTCTGTTACAGATTTTTTTTTTTGTCTTGACGATCTGGGTAGTCTTGGGTATTATTAAAGTTGAAAATAGTTCATGGCATAGTTCTCGAGGTCCAATTAATTATCCTTAACAAATTCCATCTAAACAAATTCCCTGGTGTAGACGGAATAATACCAGCGGATCTACAAAAGAACATTGACACTGTAATACCATGGATCATTCAGATTTTTAGGGCTTTCTTAAGCCTATCATATGTCCCTGATAGATGGACTATATACAGGGTGGTTTTCATCCCAAAAGTAGGTAAAACAAAAGACTTCAGACCAATTTATATTTCATCTTTCCTACTATAAACGTTGGAAAAATTATTGATGTTTTCATTCGATTTGATAGCATACAATAAGGGTAGATCAACTGAAACAATGCTTTACTCAGTTGTGAGCATGATAGAAAGTTCCCTTAACTTTAAGGAATACGCATTAATTGCATTCCTAAACATAAAAAGAGACACTTCTCATAATTAGACATATACTGGCTGATCTGTTTGCCTTTACAATCTCCAAGATAGCAGTTAGGGAAACGCCTCAAGGCGGATTATCTCCACTACTAAGGAATCACAACATTCATTCCCTTCTTATAGCCATGGAAAAAACGTGCTGCAAGGAGTTGCATATGCAGATGATGTGGCTGTGGCTGCAACAGGTAAAGAAACCAACACACTAACCAGAGCATTTTATCCAAATGGTGGAAAGGAGCTGGTACTATTTACTAGGAGATATAAGATCAAAAATTTTGTTATTCCCAAGATCAATAGAGTAAACCTTACACCTTAACCTTAATAAAACTGTCAAAGTCTTACATATAAATTATTCAAATAAAAATATATTTGAATTATAAAACTTATTGACCAAAAATTTATAAAAGAAAATTTTAAAATATTTGTATTCTTATAAAAAAAAAATTTCAAAATACTTACTTTTCAAAACAGTGTTTGCTCATAGTGCAACAGAAAAATAACAACAACCAAATTGGTCAAGTGTTACGTATGCTACTCTCAATATCACTTTTCACCTTGTTGCTATCTATCAGAGAAAACATACGCAATAATGACAAGTGATAGGAGAACCGAATGGAGATGTCCTTAGTCCAAAACAAGGAAAGTATTTACCTACAGTAACAATGCGTATCACATAATAATCGACAATAACCCATAACCAATAAACCAACAAAAGCAACAAGATGATGATGTTAATGATAACGAATCATCCAAACGTTTTAAAAACTCATTGTCTTTAACTGATGTCCACAATAATGTTTGCTTGTTGCCAACAAATGTAAATGGTCTCATATATGAAAACAGATATTACCGAAATTAAAACGTCTATACCACAACTTGGTTTATTAATAAACCAAAATACCCAACCACACGCAAACCTTCAAACCGCTCTCAATTCAATTACGCACACTTACATCTCATTAAGTGAGCTTTCCCTGCAAGCTTTTAGTAAAGTCTTTTTCGAAATAGCTCACTTCTTCGCCACTCTTAGAAGTGCAATAGAAGATTTCTCTCAATTGTCCAACAACAAAATATATTAGTATACGAATTGACTCTTCTAAACGTAACTTCTTTAATCGCTATTAGAAGTTTTTTGGATAACAGTTACAATTATCCAAAAACGAAAACACTACTTTTCAACACCTTTGCTAGCATTTGGAAGATTGTCTTTTATCAATCCACATAATCTATCGAATTTGGCACTCTAAAATGATTAATAGTAGAACGCAAAACTTTATAAAAACAACACACATTAGGTTCGAAATTTTATCATAAAATCATGATTTTGGCGATTGTTTACATTTCATAATGAGGAAAAGAACAAGCAGAAGCAATATAATTTTGCTTAGCAAAAATGTAAATTTTGAAGTGATAAGACCGAAAAATATTAACATTAACTAAAATTATTTATGTAAGCTGATAGTGAAACAAAAAAATTCATAAGTTTTACTTACAAAAAAAAAAAAAAAAATTAAGAAAATAAGGAAAGCGTTTATCATAATTTAAAAGAGATATTCATATTTCTGGACAAGCGAATACATTTTTTTTCTATATAATTAAAATATGTTATTAACAATTTCAGGGCCAAAACATGGACAGAAAATTTAGTTTTATATAAAATTCTTAATAACTTAAACAACATCTTTTAAAATTAAAGTTTACTTATATATGACATGTCCGCAGCAAAAGTTGCTAATTTTCAGAATAATTTTCTATAGAACCAAAAATTAAGAATATATTCAAAATTCGATTTTACAAGTCTATTCTGTGGAAGATTAACATTTTTATGTACAGCAATCAAAATTTGGGGAATACATCGTGTTAGAGTATCCGAAAAACATTTTAGCAGAGTTGAATTTTTGCATTTTAAATTTGAAAAAGGAATTAATAATTTTCAAAATTTTATTTATAATTTTCAAAATTTCAAATTAAATTTTTTTTAAAGTTGAAAAGAATTCAAACATTGGTGTTATTAAATATTTTGAAGAAATTGTTTTGTTGTTAAATATTGGCAAAAATGATTGAAAAAACTTTCAGGGTAAAAATGAGATTTAAATAAAGATTTAAAATGGTACATCATCAGTAAAATTAGTAACAGAGTATGGAAATGGTTAAAATATCATATAATCCTTCATAAATGGTATCCCTTTAATAAAAATGGAAACATTTGAAAGAGAAATTAGAGAAAATTTATTATAAATATTGTTTCAAATATTTCCAAAATCCTTAGTAGTCAGCTATTTGTTCAGCGAGAAAGTATAATTTTAAGAAAATATATGGTTGTAAAAAGTATAATACATTTGTTCTTTAATTGTTTTTCTTTAGCAAAACTGGCGATTTTAGAAAAAAATTAACTAAAAAAATTTTATTATTTTAATTACATAGAAAATTCAATACAAAATTAAAATAATTAATAATGGAGTCTTGTAATATTTAGAAATCTTATATTATATTACTGAAAAACATTGGGGAAATATTGAATTATACTTTTTATAATCATAACCTTTCTAAAAATCATACATTGTAGCCGAATTAATAATTGCAGAAAATTTTGCAAATATTCTAATAGACGTTAAATGTTCACTTGAATTCAAAATCTTTTTGTGCATTTAATTTCACTGCTTTCTGTAATAAATACAAGGAAGAGTTATTTTTGTTATTTAAAAAATAAATTAGAATATTAATGATTATTATTATTTTCTTATATATACCTACTTTATTAAATTTTAAAGAAACAAATATTCTTTTCTAATTTTGTACTTAAAATATTTCTTAGTATTCTTCTTTAATTTATTTATTTATTTATATTAATGTTAATTTGAATTGAAAATGCTTTTATGCAATTAATTTAATTTTAAAATGTAAGTATTACTGGCATTATTTTAAAAATTTTATGCAAAATAGTTTTAAAATTCTTCAAATATTTTCTATCGAAAGTGTAACTACATTGGCACACCCGGAAGTTAATATGTATCGCTTCTACTACCGAATTCTGATATAGTTACAGATAGCATCTTTTGGGTAACGCTTTAGTGGGGATTGGAAGATTCGAATTAGCACATTTTATTATATGCCTTTTAAGTGACATATCGCTTAGTAGCACAGTTCTTCCCGAACGGTGTTACTAAGTAAATCAGAATTCGATAGTAAAAGCGACGAATATCAACTTCCCAGTGTGTCGATATAGTTACGCTTTCGATAGAAAATGTTTGCAGGGTTGCGAAAATAACAAAGAAAAGGAAAAACAAATACAAAACATGGATAAACATATTAATGATCTGGAACAACAACTCTTAAATAAAATGATAAAAAACATTCCCAATGAAAACTCTCCCAAACGATGTTGTAAAAATGATAGCGATATCATACAAAAATAGAAAAAGAATTTAAGCGAGAAATTGCTTACATTGATTAAAATTTTAATTGATTTTGCTGCAATCATCAAAATAATAATATTAATTAAATGAAATTAATTGACTTTTTCTATAATTTCAATTAAATTTTAAATTAATTTTATTACTTTTAAGATCGAAACTTTGATTGAAACGAATTAAAATATTTTATTGACACAATTCAAATTGTTCCTCCAAAATTGTTCCCTCCATAAAAAGTACAACATTTACAACCGTATTATCTTTATATAAAAAATTTTATATCTTTATTTTATTTAGAAAATATTCCAAAACAAAAGTCAAAAATAAATATGTATTTCACCTTAGAAAAATACCCATTTTTGCGGAACACATCAACAAAAGTGATCCAATGATTACATCGATTTTTTTACAACCTGCAACATTAAGAAAATTTAATGATAAGCGAAAGCTTATTTATAATATTATACAAATTATAGCAAATCTTACCTATATGACATTGTTCTTCTAAAATTACTATTGAAATGAGTGGTCATTATACATCTAAAGTCAAACCGTACACTTGCCACATTGCATTTAAACATTAATCCTTTGCTCTGAGTTGTTTAAAATTTACATAAAACCAAAAATGGTCATAATTTAATATTTTTCTTAAACAATTTTTATTTTTTATTTAAATTTTCAATCTTCACTTGACAATTTTTTTATTTTTTTATAATTTCAAATGACAAATTTTTCTCATTCCTTTTAAAATTTAAAAGCTGCTAAAAAATTTAATTATATCAAAAAATAGTTTTATTGAATTCCAATGTAGAATTAAACAAAAAATGTATTAAAATATTGTTTCGAATAATTTTTTCTGTGATTGTAAATGATACTGATACGAGATAAGCAACTCATAGCAACTTAAAAAATCTCAAAAACTTATTATGAAAGCTTCGAATAACTTCTTCCGAACGGTCAATTTTTGGTCCAATTTCTTTGTTAGACCAACCTTGATCACGAAAAAATTGAATTTCAAAAGCATTTAAAATTTTTGTTTTTCTTTTAGATAGGAGGGCTGATCAATAAGTCCGTGACTTTTCAAGCTTCCCTAGTAGTTATATGATATGCAATACTATTCCCATCAAGTACCACCTGTTAATAGACTACTGTCAAATTTTGAACAAGTGTCGTCATTTACTTTGCGTTTAACAGCTGTTCAAAACATGCAACCTCGTGTATTTTTCTAAAAATGGAAAAAATTGAATTTCGAGTGCTCATTAAACATTATTTTTTGCGAAAAACAACCGTCAGTCAAACCAAGGAAAAGCTCAAAAAATACTATGGGGACTCTGCACCATCGATTTCAATGGTAAAAAAAAGTGGTTTACTGACTTTCGTTGTGGTCGCACAAGTACAAATGACGCTGAACGTTCTGGACGGCCAATCGAGGTCAGTACACCCGAAAATGTCGAAAAAATCCACGATATGGTGTTGGCCGACCGAAGAGTAAAAGTGCGTGATATTGTTGATGCCATAGGCATTTCATATGGCAGTGTGGTTTCGATCAACTGGGTTTAAGAAAGTTGTCTGCAAAATGGGTGCCGCGTTTGCTCTCAATTGACCATAAACGTAAACGTGTGACAACTTCAAAGGATTATTTGGAGTTGTTTAACCGCAATCCGAATGAGTTTTTGCGGCTTTTTTTAACTGTGGATGAAACGTGGTTCCATTACTTTACTCCGGAGACCAAGCAGCAGTCTAAACAATGGGTTTCTCCGGGTAAACCTGCTCCGAAGAAGGCCAAGTTAAGTTTGTCGGCCAATAAGGTGATGACAACAGTTTTTTGGGATGCACGTGGGATAATCTACATCGATTACATTCAAAAGGGAAAAACAATAAACGGCGAATATTATGCCAACTTATTAGACCGATTTAATGAGGATATAAAAAGAATAAGACCCCATATGGCCAAGAAAAAAGTTCTTTTTCATCAAGATAATGCACGGGGGCGCACGTCTGCAGTCTCAAAGGCAAAACTCTATGAATTGGGTTACGAATTGGTACCTCATCCGCCATATTCTCCGGATTTAGCCCCTAGTGACTACTTCCTATTTCCAAACCTAAAGAAATGGCACGGTGGAAAGAGATTCAGTTCCAAGGATGAAATTATTGACCAAACAAATGTCTATTTTAAGGACCTCGAAAAATCCTATTTTTTACGCAAAGTAAATGACGACACTTGCTCAAAATTTGACAGTAGCCTATTAACAGGTGGTACTTGATGGGAATAGTGTTGCATTTCATATAACTACGAGGGAAGTTCGAAAAGTCACGGACTTATTGATCCGCCCTCGTATATTCGTTTCTCTTAACAAAAAAAAACAAATATCTCTTTATGTAAGAAATATCTATTTCTTGCTTTTGTTGATTTCTTTAATTTAGCAATCAGAACATATTGGTGATCATTTCAGTGGAATATTCCTATAAACGCAAGCAATAAAAAAATTTTTTTTAAATTTTAACAGTTTCAGTTGTTTGTTTCACTTAAGGTAAGTTTCCGATGACAACTGGAAATATTTTTGTTTTAATTGGAAAATTTCAGCAGCTTAAAGGATGCGCAAAGAAACTTTTGAAATTCACTTTTTTCGTGATCAAGGTTGTTCTAACAAAGAAATTGGACGAAAAATTGACCGTTCGAAGCTTTCTTAAGAAAGGGCAGAAATACGGAGTGCTAAAACCAACAAAAGATAATCAAAAATTAACAAAAAGGCAAATTAATAAAATAAAAGAAGAAAGCACCCGCAATAAATTTAATGCTACACAAATAAAAAGTAAACTTGACCTTAATGTCACTTCCAAACATGTTGCACACATTTTTCGAACATATGGTAACATAAAATGAAAGAAATCAAAATGTATACCAATGTTAAAACAGCATCATAAGGAAAATCGTTTGAAATTTGTGCTCAAATACATGAAATGGACAGATGAGTGGAATAAAATAATCTTTTCTGATAAAAAGAAATTCAATTTGGACAGTCCCGATTCATATTCTTACTATTGGCATGATTGGAGGTCGAGCGAAATTCGTATGTCGAAACGCAATTACGGTGGAGGCTTTATGATTATGGTTTGGGCAGCCTTTTCTGCTGCAGGAAAATCAAAAATATGTTTTAAAATTTATAATGAACTGTTGGAAGATGCTCTTCTCTTATTTATTGATGAAAAAATGGATGAATATTGCACATTCCAACAGTATAACGCTGCAATCCATGTCTCGAATCAATCTAAATTGTGGTTTAATGAACATAGTAGTCCACTATTGGAATGGCCGGCTCGTAGATCAGATTTAAACCCAATGGCCCGTAAAGTTTACACAAGAAATGCACAGAATGACAACAACCGATTTAAAACAAATAATTAAGTAAGCCTGGAAAGAAATTGACAGTGATTTTCTTCAAAAATTCGTCGAATCAATGCCACACCGAATTATTGAAGTTATCGAAAACAAAGGTACATTAACACATTACTAATAATGCTAAATTGGTTCATTAGTTTTAATGTACATTTTAAGGTTTTTGTTATTCGTTTTTTAAAAAGAAGTCAATAAATAAATTTAATTTGTAATACCTTAATTATTTTTTAGCTGCATTTTTAGTAAGTTCATTAAAAAAATTGATGTGCGTTTACAGGAATATACACCAGTGTATTTATATATATATACATATATATACATATATATATATAATGTGATCCGATTATTATGAAATCAATCCCATTTATGCACACTTTAGGCATGGACTTAGGCTAAAATCAAGCCAAGAAGCCTAAAACAAGCAATTAAGATCAATACAATCTAAAATAGGCTTAAATAGAGCTAAAATTAAGAATTTTTCGCCATTCTTGACTTACCGTACTTTTGAGACCGCTCCGGTTTGATTTAAGTACGGATTACTTAATTTTTTTTTTTTTTTTTTTTTGAGTGTATGAAGAGAGCAGAAAATGGGAAAACGAATCCACCTGTATCGAAACCAGAAAAATCTGGCCATGTTTGAATGTTAGAAGAACGTAATTTGCAATCTCAATCAGTGTTTACTGGTCACCGGCCCATTAGTATTAAAACTTATCTACTGCAGAAGCTTCAAAAATGAAAAGGAAAGGGAGACACCCGAATATCTGTGATCTAGGTAAGATACATAACTTTATCAACTCTACAGTTTGGCTACGAAAAATAGATGACAGCCGGTATGAAGTCGAGATATGCTTTTAGTTCAGTTTTATGGTATTACAACGGAACCATATGAAAGCAATGAAGTATGCTCGCCCCGAGACGGCTGTCAATTCAATCTAAACTAACGCAGCCTTAAATAAGTTTCTAACCGTAAATTGCCTTATTGTCTATGTTTGGTGATACCAAAGAGAGTATAGTTCGACAGTAGCAGAATGGAGTATATATTTTTCGAGCCGCTATACACTTCATCAGCATCCATGGTGTTTTACTCATTTAGGTTTCGTTGAAACCAAACAAGCCTAAGTAATTTTATATTTCGATCAAATGACCATTAGAAAATAATCCACCAACGATGTTGAAGAAAAAACATCTTGCAAATATTCTCTTCTTTCTGGTTATTCGAACAACTTTTGCAATATCAAGGTAAAGTAGAAATCTCATAGATTTCAGAAACTTAGATAACGCACGATTGCAAGTGATATTTAATATTAATCTTTGTAAATGATAGTCCAACTAAAAAAATCATTCCTTATGCATCAGTTTCATCTATTATTAAACTGTTCCCTACCAATTTCCAAAATATTCTTAGATTTTGGCATTTATACTAATAGATGCGGGGGTATATTTAGTTTTCACTTAATGTTTAAAAAACTGATGTTCTGTAACTCCAAAACAAGTTCCATGATATGTTTCACAGCTTTACAAGATGTCTTTATATTTATTGATCGGTGCTCCTTCAGAAAAAGCTGTGAAACGTATTAAAGAGCTTGTTTTGGTGTTACAGAACATCAGTTTTTAAACAAAGGTTATATATTCCATACAATCAAAGTTTGTGAAGTAGAATGTTTAATTTTGATATTTTTAAAAATTTACACATCCTATTTCAAAACGACTACATAAACATAAATTTCCATTACACTTTCAAAATCATCCTTTATTGCTTGTTGGAATTTCTTCAATTATTATTACTATCCTTACTAACGAATATGATTATTAACATTTGGATAAACATTTATCTACTCATGCCTACAATTTATATAATTTGATAGAAAGAAAAATATAATTTCTAACCAATAACAATTCAAAAAACAAGCAAAACACACACACATGAACACTTTAAAAACCTAAAAGGACCTTGAGGCAAGAAAAGTAAATTATAACAAACAAATTTCCAATGAATAAAAGGGATTCTATAGAAATTGTTAAAAAAAAAAACAAAAAATTATCAGCAAACAACAATTTGCAACAGCAATAGAATATTTTACATATTTATTTAAATAACAGGAATATATAGAATTAAAATAGTAAAGGTTAGGTTATATAAGGATATTTTAGATAAAAAAAAGCTGTCTTTTTAAAACCACCTCTTAGCCTTTCCTCTCCACTTTTATCCCTTTGCCACAATAGTTTATAGAAATTAATTTGAAAATAAAAATAACAAATTTAAAGAAAAAAAAAATAAACTAAATAAAATGTAAATAACAAGGTCATCTTTAACCGGCTGATTTTCTTATTGCTTAGAAAATGCAACACAACTTAAACAAAATGTTGGGGAGGTGAATGATAAACCCTGAACATGAACTTGTAATTTAGTAGTTTAGTATATTTGCCTGACAATAAATGGTCAAGAACTTACAAACACTGTAAATAGTTTTTTTTGTTTTCAAGAAAAAGAGCTTTATAGTTCAATATACAAAACACCGGTTTATGTGAATGTATGTGTTTGTATTCCTGGGTTCAGGGTAATCAAAGGTCGGTTGTTAGTACGTCAATGTTATAATTCTATGAAATGTATTGAAAAAAAAGAAAACAAAAAAACAACGCTAACAATATGAAGAAAAAGGAGGTAATGGGAAGGGAAGAGGGATAATAAGAGAGTTGGAGGCCTGTGACCTTCATTATTGAAACGAAAAGCTTTTTCTTTTTATTTCACATTAAATTTGAAGGTTAACTGAAAATATTTACTATGCAAAATATATATACTTATATGGATATAAAAGAGAATCTTCAAGAGAGAAAGATGACAAAACCAAAGAGAAAAAATCGAAAACTTTAATAAAAGAGTAAAATAATTGAAAACTAATAAAACCAGCTCTTAAACACAATAAAATGATGAAAACAATCAAAGAATATTATTGACTATAGTCCAGACAATAGATTTAACTAAAGTCGAAACTACAGAGCATAATATAGACGAGACTATAGATTATTCTATAGTCTATTCTATAGTCTCGACTATAGTCTATTCTATAGTCTCGACTATAGTCTATTCTATAGTCTCGACTATAGTCTATTCTATAGTCTCGACTATAGTCTATTCTATAGTCTCGACTATAGTCTATTCTATAGTCTCGACTATAGTCTATTCTATAGTCTCGACTATAGTCTATTCTATAGTCTCGACTATAGTCTATTCTATAGTCTCGACTATAGTCTATTCTGTAGTCTCGACTATAATCTATTCTATAGTCTCGAATATAGTCTATTCTATAGTCTCGACTATAGTCTATTCTATAGTCTCGACTATAGTCTATTCTATAGTCTCGACTATAGTCTATTCTATAGTCTCGACTATAGTCTATTCTATAGTCTCGACTATAGTCTATTCTATAGTCACGACTATAGTATATTCTATAGTCTCGACTATAGTCTATTCTATAGTCTCGACTATAGTATATTCTATAGTCTCGACTATAGTCTATTCTATAGTCTATTCTATAGTCTCGACTATAGTCTATTCTATAGTCTCGACTATAGTCTATTCTGTAGTCTCGACTATAGTCTATTCTATAGTATCGACTATAGTCTATTCTATAGTCTCGACTATAGTCTATTCTATAGTCTCGACTATTCTATAGTCTCGACTATAGTCTATTCTATAGTCTCGACTATTCTATAGTCTCGACTATAGTCTATTCTATAGTCTCGACTATTCTATAGTCTCGACTATAGTCTATTCTATAGTCTCGACTATAGTCTATTCTATAGTCTCGACTATAGTCTATTCTATAGTCTCGACTATAGTCTATTCTATAGTCTCGACTATAGTCTATTCTATAGTCTCGACTATAGTCTATTCTATAGTCTCGACTATAGTCTATTCTATAGTCTCGACTATAGTCTATTCTATAGTCTCGACTATAGTCTATTCTATAGTCTCGACTATAGTCTATTCTATAGTCTCGACTATAGTCTATTCTATAGTCTCGACTATAGTCTATTCTATAGTCTCGACTATAGTCTATTCTATAGTCTCGACTATAGTCTATTCTATAGTCTCGACTATAGTCTATTCTATAGTCTCGACTATAGTCTATTCTATAGTCTCGACTATAGTCTATTCTATAGTCTCGACTATAGTCTATTCTATAGTCTCGACTATAGTCTATTCTATAGTCTCGACTATAGTCTATTCTATAGTCTCGACTATAGTCTATTCTATAGTCTCGACTATAGTCTATTCTATAGTCTCGACTATAGTCTATTCTATAGTCTCGACTATAGTCTATTCTATAGTCTCGACTATAGTCTATTCTATAGTCTCGACTATAGTCTATTCTATAGTCTCGACTATAGTCTATTCTATAGTCTCGACTATAGTCTATTCTATAGTCTCGACTATAGTCTATTCTATAGTCTCGACTATAGTCTATTCTATAGTCTCGACTATAGTCTATTCTATAGTCTCGACTATAGTCTATTCTATAGTCTCGACTATAGTCTATTCTATAGTCTCGACTATAGTCTATTCTATAGTCTCGACTATAGTCTATTCTATAGTCTCGACTATAGTCTATTCTATAGTCTCGACTATAGTCTATTCTATAGTCTCGACTATAGTCTATTCTATAGTCTCGACTATAGTCTATTCTATAGTCTTGACTATAGTCTCGACTATAGTCTATTCTATAGTCTTGACTATAGTCTCGACTATAGTCTATTCTATAGTCTTGACTATAGTCTCGACTATAGTCTATTCTATAGTCTTGACTATAGTCTCGACTATAGTCTATTCTATAGTCTTGACTATAGTCTCGACAATAGTCTATTCTATAGTCTTGACTATAGTCTCGACTATAGTCTATTCTATAGTCTTGACTATAGTCTCGACAATAGTCTATTATATAGTCTTGACTATAGTCTCGACTATAGTCTATTCTATAGTCTTGACTATAGTCTCGACTATAGTCTATTCTATAGTCTTGACTATAGTCTCGACTATAGTCTATTCTATAGTCTTGACTATAGTCTCGACTATAGTCTATTCTGTTAAATTGCTCATTTTTAGAGGATTTGCAGATCGTATTCTATAGTCTCGACTATAGTCTATTCTATAGTCTCGACTATAGTCTATTCTATAGTCTCGACTATAGTCTATTCTATAGTCTCGACTATAGTCTATTCTATAGTCTAGACTATAGTCTATTCTATAGTCTCGACTATAGTCTATTCTATAGTCTCGACTATAGTCTATTCTATAGTCTCGACTATAGTCTATTCTATAGTCTCGACTATAGTCTATTCTATAGTCTCGACTATAGTCTATTCTATAGTCTCGACTATAGTCTATTCTATAGTCTCGACTATAGTCTATTCTATAGTCTCGACTATAGTCTATTCTATAGTCTCGACTATAGTCTATTCTATAGTCTCGACTATAGTCTATTCTATAGTCTCGACTATAGTCTATTCTATAGTTTCGACTATAGTCTATTCTATAGTCTCGACTATAGTCTATTCTATAGTCTCGACTATAGTCTATTCTATAGTCTCGACTATAGTCTATTCTATAGTCTCGACTATAGTCTATTCTATAGTCTCGACTATAGTCTATTCTATAGTCTCGACTATAGTCTATTCTATAGTCTCGACTATAGTCTATTCTATAGTCTCGACTATAGTCTATTCTATAGTCTCGACTATTTTATAGTCTATTCTATAGTCTCGATTATTTTATAGTCTATTCTATAGTCTCGACTATTTTATAGTCTATTCTATAGTCTCGACTATAGTCTATTTTATAGTCTCTTCTATAGTCTCGACTATAGTCTATTCTATAGTCTCGACTATAGTCTATTTTATAGTCTCTTCTATAGTCTCGACTATAGTCTATTTTATAGTCTCTTCTATAGTCTCGACTATAGTCTATTTTATAGTCTCTTCTATAGTCTCGACTATAGTCTATTCTATAGTCTCGATTGTAGTCTATTATAGTCTAGCCTATAGTCTACAGACTCAATTATAGCTTAGTCTATAGTCACTACTATAGTTTAGTCTATAGTCTAGACTATTGCTTAGACTCTATTCTGGACTATAGTTTAGTCCACATAGCCGACTATAGTTTAGTCTACAGTCTTGACTATAGTATAGTCTACAGTCTTGACTATAGTATAGTCTATAGTTTAGTCTATATTTTCGACTATAGTTTAGTCTATATCCTCAATTATTGTCCAGCCTATAGTCTGTACTATAGTCCAGTTTATAGTCTCCAGTCTATAGTCTGGTCTATATTCTAGTGTGTAATTTAATTTGCAGTTTTGAAGAGCATAAAATTTGTGCTGTAAAATTAAATTTTTCTTAGCTTTTTACTCGATCTCTTAAAATATATACTTTTCTCTTAAGTTCTGCAAATAAAAAAATAATAGAATCGCCGGCCGGTTTTATTCTTTTTTTTTTACAACAAAATTCTTCAATAACAACAAATATTTTATATAAAAATATTTAATGTTATTTATAGTTTTTTTTCCTACAGTTGTCCTCCTCTGCATATATTCTATTATCAAGACCCTGACATTGACGTCAAACCTCTAACAACTGTAATGTTCAAAGACGAAAAAAAAACTAAAAAGAAAATTTAAAAGAAAACAAATAACAAAATTGTGCATTAAAATGCAAATAAAAATAAAATTTTACACCAAATTTGTTTTTGTTTTGTGAAATTTATGTGAAATTTAAGCATTTCTTTTTTAATTTTAAATTTTTGTTTTTTTTTTTCTATACATAAATATTTAATTGCATTTAAATTTAAATAATAATTTACCATTACTGTAGGGATCATTTACCAGCTGCTATTACTTTTTTTATATTTAGCTTTCTTATGGTCTTTGGCTTTTGTTGCTGGTGTTGGGTCGTGGTCGCTGTGGTGTTGATTTGGTTTTTGCCAGCGGTTTTCTTGTTCACTCTGTCAACGACAGTTCAAGTGCGTTCATTGCGATAAAGAAAAAGCTAAAGAATTTATTTGTGTAAAAAGTCAATGATTGCATATTTATAGTATTGTTTTTAGCTCACAGGGTTTTTTTTAGTCCTTTGTCGAATATGTTAATGTGTTTTCTTTTATTGATTTCGAATTATGGTGAAATAGTAGATGTAAAGAATATGGTTAGAAACTGTAAACTATAGAGAAGTTTAAATCATGGAAAATGGTTTTTAACTAATATGTATTTCAAAATACCTTCAAATTATTTTTTGAAAATTTAACTAAGTTCCCTCAAAAATGGTTTGCAATATTTTTATTTTAATTTTAGGAATTCTGTGATTAATATGAAATTAGACTTTTTAGTAGAAAAATTTATATTTTTAAGCTTATTATCAAGTTTTTGCACAAATTTTTCAAATTTTTTTACATTTTTGAAACATCCCATTTTTGGAATTTCTTTTTTTAAACATTTTGGAAATTGTGTAAAATTTTTTATAAAATTTCCATTTTTGGAAATTTTTTATAATAATTTGGAAATTTTGGGATTAATAGAATATTAAGCATTTTAGTTGAAAAAAAATCACATTTTAAGCTTATTATAGGTTTTTCTAGCAATTATCCGATTTTAGTGACATTTTTAAAAATTTCATTTTTGGAGATTTTTAAAAAATTTTGGAAATTAAAAATTTTCAACCAAAAAATGCTAAACATTATATAGAAAACTCAAAAATATATCACAATCATAATTTTACGCTAATAGCCACACGTTTTTTAAAAAATTCTCATTTTTGAACATTTTTAATAAGTTGGAAATTCTGGGATTAATACGAACTTATACTTTTTAGTTGAATAATATATTTTTAAAACTTATTACAGAATATTAGCACAAATATTCCCGATATTGACAACATTTTTGAAAAATTCCATTTTTGGACATTTTTGAAAAAAATTTGGGATTAGTGTATTTTTGGTAAAATAACACAATCATAATCTGGCACTTATTGTAAAATTTGTTCAAAAGGGCGGATCAATAAGTCCGTGACTTTTCGAACTTCCCTCGTAGTTATATGAAATGCAACACTATTCCCATCAAGTACCACCTGTTAATAGACTACTGTCAAATTTTGAACAAGTGTCGTCACTCGTACCTACCTACATTTTTCGATATTTCTCATATTAATATGGGAATTCTTGGATTAAAATAAAATTATGATTTTTAGTTGAAAAATTTAATTTTTAAAAATGTTTCAAATTTAGCAACATTTTTGAAAAATTACATTTTTGAATATTTTTGAAAAAAAAAATTGGAAAATTAAAATTTTTAACCAAAATATGTTAAATATAACATATAAAACTAAAAAATATATCAATATCGTTATGACCACATTTTTTTTACAAAATTCCCAATTTTGAAAATTTTTTTTTATTAATTTTAATATTCTTAATACAAAATTAAGGTTTTTAATTGAAAAATTAGTTCAAAAATATATTATTGATTTTTTACACGAATTTTTAGATGTTAGCAAAATTTTTACAAAATCCCATTTTTGGACATTTTAGAAAAAAATTTGGGAATTCAAATTTTTTCCGCAAAATATTACATTAAATACTCAAAAAAATCATAGTCATAATTTTAGTTTATGACCATATTTTTTCATAAAATTCCTATTTTGGGAAATTTTTTACATAAAATTGGAAATTCAGGGATTAATAATAAATTTTACTGTTTAGTCAAAAAATTAATTTTAATGCTTATTAACGATTTTTTTCACACTTTTTTCCAGATTTTAGCAAAATTTGTAGAAAATCCCATTTTTGGACGTTTTAGAAAAAAATTTGGGAATTTAAATTTTTTGATAAAAATATGCTATATATGTATAACGAGAATACTCCAAAAATCATTTAGTATTACAATTTTATACTCATTGCTATTATATTTTATTTTATTTTTTGAAAAACCCTTCATATTTGCGTATTCTGGGATTTTATCAAAATTTAGTTTTTTATGTTACCAAATATCTTTTTACCATTTTAATTGGTCCACAGAAAAGATTTTGAGTTTTTAACAGCCTTTTAAAAAAATCCCAGTTTTGGAAATTTTCTTAAAATTTTTGGGAATTGGTGATATTTTGCCTAAAACTTGAGAAATATTATAAAAGTTGTTTGCTGGCTTAATTTTTAAATTATCCCTAAATATTTGGATATTTTTTAGAAGCCTTTTCAAAAATCCCAGTTTTGGAAATTTTTTTTAAATTTTTGGGAATTGGGGATATTTTGCCTAAAACTTGAGAAATATTATAAAAATTGTTTTCTGGCTTAATTTTTAAATTATTCCTAAATATTTAGATATTTTTAGCAGCTTTTTAAAAAATCCCAATTTTGAAAATTTTCTTAAAATTTTTGGGAACTTGAAATTTTTCGCTCAAAGTTCAGTAAATATTATAAAAACTGTTAGCAGTTGTTATATTTAATTTATCTGTAAAATTTTATAAAATCACCAATTTTGGGAATTTTTATAAAAAAAATGGAATTCTAAAATTATATATATATATATATATATATATATATATACATATATATATATATCAATCTTATTCAAAAATATGAAACAAACTCTCAATTCCTATTATTGGAACTGTAACAAAATGCTGGGAAATTGTTTATTAAGGATTTTTTTATAGAAGACTTTAAACGGTTACCAATGTAAATTTTAAAAAGAAATATTTAAATAATTTCTAACTTAATATAACAGATATATTTAATTATATTTATTAATTTAACCTTTGAACTGTGAAATTAAAAGAATCTCTAAAAATATTGAAAATCCACCAGCTCCTACATTTGACTAAAAATTCTTTAATTTCAACTTCTTTGCCTTCACATTATGACAATAAACTTTGACCATGGGATGGTTAAAATAAAACATTAAAAAAATAAATAAATATATAATAAAATTTTTGCCCTCCTTAAACTTCAGCTGCATTTTTTTTTTTTTTTTTAGTTACTTATTCTCCCATAGCAGTCGCAGCATCATCACCAGCCTCAGTATTCACAATCAGTATTGTTCAACTTCAGAATTAGCATCAGCAACATCATATCATCAGCAGATATAAAAGAGTCAAGTAATTGTTCAAGGTCAGTTAATGTCTGGATATTTGTAAATGATTTTCGTTTTGTATTTCTTATTTCATTATTATTACTTTTTTTTCCAAGTTTAAAAGAATATAAAATGCCAAAGACACACTGAGATTCTTTAAGCATTTCCTGTGTGTAAGAGTATACGAAATGCATTTTAAAAGAAAGTAAGCTGCTGCCCTTTTTCTCATTTGCATATATGTAAGCCCTTTAATTTATTCTTTGGCTGGTATTTTTTTTTTTTTTTTTTTTTTTAATATAATTCTTCATAAAAGAAAATACCCTGAGCTTTAATTTATTTAACTAAATGATTGGCTGACTTGCTGGTTGGCTGCTCGAGTTTGACTCTTGCTTTTAAGGAGTAATAACCTTTGAAGTAAAGTTCAAGATTTCCGTTTTTAATAAGTGCATATTTATTTTCTTTGGCCTTAATTAAATCTCTAGAGAAGTCAGCAGAAATAAAGAAATTTAAAAAAACTACTCTTGAAGTTTACCGTCAGAGATTATGTGGCTGGTTAATGGCCTGGCTGGCAAGATCAGGCCACATTAATTCAATCCAATCATTGATTCATTGTCACATTAAGAGTACTTGAAAATTTATAAAATAAGTGAATAAATAAGCAAAAAGTTCATTAAACTTCAAATAGAGTTAAAGAAATTAAACGGGACTAAATCAAATAAATAAAGAATTTCAAGGATTTATTTTTTTATTTTATTCCAACTTTATTTCTCATATTTATATTATGTGATTCATTCATTTTTTCATCAGAATCATTTAATTTCCTATTTCCCTTTAAAAAAAAACCACAAAAACTCATCATGTCTTAAATTCATCATAACCTTCATATCAGCAAATAAAAAAAAACCTTTAGACCTTTGAAGGATTTAAACAATGAAACTATTAAGTCGTACACTCATATTATATAAAGCGACACTAAATACATAAATATTGAATCAGTCAATGGTGTATGATCATAAATAACCAAATTATTTTTTTTGTTTTTGTAATGCTGGTGTTTACCTATTCCCTTGAATATTTTATTTGTCTTCTTTAAAAGTCTTATATGCTGTTGCGCTCCAGAAATCATCCTATAAGCAAGAAATGAAACTATATAAAGTATAAAGAATTTGAACAGTGAATTAAAAGGAAGAAAACTAAGGAAAAATATTAAAATGTTCATAAGACACAAACGTATAAACTACCCTCAAGACTATAGACTATACTATACAGTAAACTACACCATAGACCAAACTATAGACTAAACTATAGACAAGACTATAGACTGGTCTATTGACAAGACTATAGACAAGACTGTAGACTAAGCTAATACAGACCAAACTATGATCCAGACTATAAACTGAACTATAATTCCGACTATACACTAAACTATAGGCTAAACTACAGTCCAGACTATAGCCTAAACTATAGTTCAGACTATAGCCTAAACTATAGTTCAGACTATAGACTAACTATAGTCCATATTATAGACTAACTATAGTCCAGACTATAGGCTAACTTAGTCCAGACTATAGAGTACACTACAGTCTAGACTATAGACTAAACTATTGTCCAGACTATAGACTAAACTATAGTTCAGACTATAGGCTAAACTATAGCACATACTGCACTATAAACTATAGCTCAGATTATAGACTAAGCTATAGACCAGACTATTGACTGTATAGTCCAAAATATAGTCCAGACTATAGACTAAACTATTATCAATATATATTTTATATATTATACTATAGACTATAGACTAAACTATAGTCCAGACTATAGACTAACTATAGGCTAAACTATAGTCAATATATATTTTATATATTATACCATAGAATATAGACTAGACTATAGTCCAGACTTATTCTCCCATAGCAGTCGCAGCATCATCACCAGCCTCAGTATTCACAATCAGTATTGTTCAACTTCAGAATTAGCATCAGCAACATCATATCATCAGCAGATATAAAAGAGTCAAGTAATTGTTCAAGGTCAGTTAATGTCTGGATATTTGTAAATGATTTTCGTTTTGTATTTCTTATTTCATTATTATTACTTTTTTTTCCAAGTTTAAAAGAATATAAAATGCCAAAGACTATAGACTAAACTATAGTCCAGACTATAGGCTAAACTATAGTCCAGACTATAGAGTAAACTATAGTCCAGATTATAGAGTAAACTATAGTCCAGATTATAGAGTAAACTATAGTCCATACTATAGACTAAACTATAGTCCAGACTATAGACTAAATTATAGTCCAAACTATAGACTAAATTATAGTCCAGACTATAGACTAAACTATAGTCCAGACTATAGACTAAACTATAGTCCAGACTATAGACTAAACTATAGTCCAGACTATAGACTAAACTATAGTCCAGACTATAGACTAAACTATAGTCCAGACTATAGACTAAACTATAGTCCAGACTATAGACTAAACTATAGTCCAGACTATAGACTGAACTATAGTCTACACTAAATATAGTCCAGATTATAGACTAAACTATGGTCCAGACTATAGGCTAAACTATAGTCCAGAATATATACTAAATTATAGTCAAGACTATAAATTATAGTCCAGACTATAAACTTCACTATTGTCCAGGCTATACACTAAACTATAGTCCAGACTATAGACTACATATAATATAGAACAAACTATTGACTAGACCGGTTTTAATATATCAAATATTCTTCAAAAAATGTTTGAAGTTCTCGTCAACTAGATTTATTTCTATTCAGTTTCATCTTAACCACTGTAATAGCTTTGTGTTTAACTTAAATTGTTTATGATCTTAATTTCAATGTGAAAACGATCACATAAGTCACATAAATACTTCGAGCAACCAAACAAAGACATAAAGTTTTTTTTTTGTGGACAGACTCATGGACGGACAGACCGACAGACGCATGGATCAGCAAAGACTTATTCACCAAACTCTAAAGAAATAAAAACAACAGTAATAACAATAAAAAAAGGTCACCAAAGTTTCCAACAACGAAAAAAAAATAATAATAAACACAGACTGTAAGTAGTGTATTTCTTCCTCCTAAAAATAATTTTAAGAAACTGGGTCAAGTATACAAATAAACAGAAGAAAAAATATTTAAGAAAATATAACAGATTGTAACCAAAGAGACAGTAAGCACATTTAGCATAAAAATTTTCATCCATATACGAACATTTAGATATTTAAGCGTCTAACTGGGACGAGAAAAAGGTTTAGAGATTTTTTTAAACTGATTAGAGTATAAACAGATAAATGGAGCAAGAGCATTTGAATTTAGGTTATTGTTTGTTTACAAAAATATCCCTGATATTTTAAAGAATTCAAGGTATAAAAAAAAAATTATATTAAAATTGTCGAAAACAAAAAAAAAAAAAAACAATACTATATATTATGACCGTATACGAACGAGTACAATCAATAAATAAATTTTTTACACGGTTTGAAGGTTTCGCCCACCAATACAGTTTAAAAAAAAATTAACTGAACTTTTTTTCAATTTTATTTAAAGTTTGTTAACTCATTGTTGTTAATATTTTTTTTGGATTTTAGTTTCATTGAAAATTTCAAGCAAAAGCGTCGATAGATGAGGGACAGAAAGACGGACATACAGTAGGATAGACAGACGGACAAATACGACGTGCGTATGAATTGTTACTCATAGTGATTTATTTGCTGCCATATTTTTTATAGTTGTAATTAAGTGTGAATAGTATAATAAGTTAATATGATTAAAATATTTTAATATATTACTCGTATACATTTTGTTAATTTAAGCTTTAGTGAAGTGAAAAAAATGTGTTTGGTAAGTAATGATCAAGTATAAATTGAATTATAACTGTAAGTCAGATAGCAATAACTTCAACAATTGTTAAAAGCTTAAATTAGCCAACAATGCTGTTAGCAGTAGTAAAATGCTAACTATTGTTGAACTCTTTAATATAGTAAATATTAATAAAAGAAACTAAATAATTCAAAACAAGATTTAATAAAATAAATGTTAAGGATTAACAAATTGAATTCTTGCTAAAGATTTCATAGAAACCTTTTTTTGAACAGTAATAACCGCAAGAGTAAATCTATATTTAAAGTTGACAAAAAAGAAAAATACTAGAGCTCCAAACCATAGACTACACTATAGGTTTGACTATAAACTAAGCTATAGAATGGACTGCATACTAAGCTATAGAATAGACTATATTCTCAACTATAGAATAGATTATAAACTCACCTATAGAATAGAGTATAGTCTCAGCTATTAACTATACTATAGTCTCTGTTATTAAATAGATCATAGGCTCAGCTGTAGAATAGACTATAGTTTCAGCTATTAAATAGACTACAGTCTCAGCTATTAAATATACTATAGCCTCAGCTATTGATTAGACTATAGTCTCAGCTATTGACTAGAATATAATCTCAGCTATGAATAGACTTTGTCTCAGCTATTAAATAGACTATAATCTCAACTGTTAAATATACTATAACCTCAGCTGTAGAATAGACTATATTTTCAGCTATTAAATAGGCTATAGTCTCTGCTATAGAATATACTTTGTCTCAGCTATTAAATAGACTATAATCTCAACTATTAAATATACTATAGCCTCAGCTATTTATTAGACTATAGTCTCAGCTATTGACTAGAATATAGTCTCAGCTATGAATAGACTTTGTCTCAGCTATTAAATAGACTATAATCTCAACTGTTAAATATACTGTAACCTCAGCTATAGAATAGACTATAGTTTCAGCTATTAAATAGACTACAGTCTCAGCTATTAGACAGATTATAGTCCCAGCTATAGAATAGATTATAATTTCAGCTATTAAATAGACTATAGTTTCAGCTATTAAATAGGCTATAGTCTCAGCTATAGAATAAACTTTGTCTCAGCTATTAAATAGACTTTAATCTCAACTATTAAATATACTATAGCCTCAGCTATTGATTAGACTATAGTCTCAGCTATTGACTAGAATATAGTCTCAGCTATGAATAGACTTTGTCTCAGCTATTAAATAGACTATAATCTCAACTGTTAAATATACTGTAACCTCAGCTGTAGAATAGACTATAGTTTCAGCTATTAAATAGACTACAGTCTCAGCTATTAAACAGACTATAGTCCCAGCTATAGAATAGATTATAATTTCAGCTATTAAATAGACTATAGTTTCAGCTATTAAATAGGCTATAGTCTCAGCTATAGAATAAACTTTGTCTCAGCTATTAAATAGACTATAAACTCAACTATTAAATATACTATAGCCTCAGCTATTGAATAGACTATAGTCTCAGCTATTGACTAGAATATAGTCTCAGCTATAGAATAGACTTTGTCTCAGCTATTAAATAGACTATAATCTCAACTATTAAATATACTGTAACCTCAGCTGTAGAATAGACTACAGTCTTAGCTATTGACCAGACTATAGTCTCAGCTATAGAATAGACTATAGACTAGGCCATAAGATAGATTTTTTTTTTACCAGTTATTAATAACATTTAGATAGTTTTTAAGGAAATTCTACAGTAGAAATTCTACAGTTATCGACAATTTGTTTCTTTCTATCTACAAAATATTCTAGAAATATTTAGTACTTTTAATGATATTGAACATTAATTAAAATTCAAGACCTCTAAAAGTCATGGCTTCTAATTACTAAATTTCTAAAATTTATTTCAGCAAACAACTAATTCTATTTCCGTTTTAAATCTTTTTATCAACAAAATTTTCAATTTCAAACAATTTGACCTTTTTTCATGTATGCTCTAAAATATAGAAGCAACAAATAAAATGAACTTGAAATTTTCAAAAACTAATTTAAATCTTTTATTTCTGTTTTCTTAAATTTAAAACAGAAAACAACGACTTCAATTAAAACGCCCAAAAAAAGCTACAAGAACACAAGCAAAAAAACATGAAAAAATAAATTTAAACAAGATATCCTTCACACATATTTAATTGCAATTCATTTTTGTGATTTTTTTTTCAGTTTCACTACAAATTCAATAAAATAAGAAAAAAATTAAAAAAAAAAATAATTTTTTTGCATAAATTTATGTTAAATGCAAAAAAAAAATCAATGTAAAATAAAAAAGTCTAAATTTAAATTCAAACAATGTTTATAGATTCTTTATTGTTTCTTCTAAAGCTGCTATTGATTTCAATTTCAAAGATTGGTATGAGAACAAACTTCCTCAAAACACAAAACGGAATTAAAGAAATCGTATTTATTTGACATTCATTTAAACATGGATATCACCATAACTCTATATTCAAACAACTTCCTCAAGTAATGTGTTAGACCATCTTTAAACGTAAATTAAAAGAAACTAAAATATACATTTACGTCAGAAAACGCGAAAGAGATAAAGTCCAAAAAGCTCTCATGATCAAATGTTTTGATCACAGTTTCAAAAACATTTTGCTTAAATAATCAATGTGTTGTATTTTTTATTTTTAGAAAAAACAAAGAAGAAATAAAAAATTTGCATTTATTAATATTATGAATAAAATATAATAGAAAAATTCGCAACTATTTGTTTATATTTTTAAAATAATTAAAATTTAAACGACCGTTTGTTAAAAAAAAATAAACAAACAAATTATAGTTAAGATCGTTTAAATTAACAGTTGGTAAAGAGGCGTCATTATTATTTGCCTACCGTGTATTACATTAATAAGTACTCAATAGTATAATAGCACAGTAATACTGCAATCACGTGGATAAGTTGGCTAGAGCGCAGGATTAACAACCAGAAGGTTGTTGGTTCAACCCCATTCTGAAGCTGTTAGTTTTTTATAACAAAATGTCTAAAAAGATATTTTAAATTAAATAGAGTTTTTGTCGCTTAAGGTGCTATGTGGGAGATGGTGTACTGAGTAAGACGTTAGTCAGTAAAAACGAATGCTTAGTGTGTGTCCAAGTTCGAGTCTCACCGACGGCAACATTTTTTTTGTTTTTTTTTTAATTTTTGTTTTCGTTTAGGTACATATTTTTGAGTACCCCAAGAGTCAAAAAATAACTACATAAATTTGTGGACAAGTCGAACAAAAATAACTAGTTATTCAGGCAAAAAATAAGTAGTTTATTTTTGTTTCCAATTATACCTGCTAGCCTACCAGGAAAGCAAAGTTTTTGCTGGGATATTGCAAAATTGATGTAAGATCTGTGAACATTTAAATATTTTTTTTTTTTTTTATAAACCTAAAATGGTCTCTAAATCCTTTAATAAGCCTCCAATCAAGATAATAATGAAAATCTGTGATCACTTGAATATTTTTTATTTAAAACCTAAAATTATCTCCAGATCCTTACATAGGCCTCCATTTAAGTAATTAAAAAAAAAATCTGTAATCACTTCGATATTTTTTTTATTTAACTTCAGCTCCAAAAGTGTTTTTTTTTTTTTTTCTTTGTTATTGAAGCTCTTGTCTCAGGGACTAAAAAAACAATCAAAAGTTTGCTCACACAAAATGTCATTAAGTTCTTTACTCAAGATTAACAAGTTCTATTCACATATAGGGGGGGTCAGTTATGTTTTAAATATAATTTAAGTTGGATTTAATACAACAAAAAACCTTGTTTTAAACCGTGCTTCCTTATTTTTAAATATAAAAAATCAAATAAAATAAAGTCAAGAAAATTAAAACATTTGCAGCACATTTAAACCTTTAGTAAATTAATAATTAAAAGAATTAGAACAGACCCACAAAAACATAATCACTAACATATAATATTAATGAAAAAAATTAACCAAAGGTTAAGCTCTGAGAAGGAAGGAAATCTAAACTTACAAATACAAAAAATAAAAATAAATAAATAAATAAAATAAATAAATAAAAAAACAAGTAAGAAAGATATAGTCGGTCAAGCCCGACCATATGTTACCCTACGCCATTGTGTAGGGGTTTTATATTAGACATGTGGATAATTGTGGACCGATACTTTTACTAAGTGTAAAATAAAATATATGAATACAGAATATTACGTAAATACTAACATTTATATGAATTTATACACTAGGGTGATTCCCGAAAGTGGACTTATATGGGAGCTATGGTAAATTATGGAGCGATCCTCATAAAATTTGTCACTATGATTTCTACTTATATAAAACTTATTTGTATCGAATATAAACCTGTTACTAACATTTGTATGTGATTTATGCACGTTAAAGTGATTTTCGGAAGAGGGTTTTATATGGGAGCTATGGTCAATTATGAATCGAACTTCATGAAATTTGTCACAAAGATTGAAACTTATACATAACTTCCTTACATTGAATTTCATTAAAATACACTATGCGACAGTCAAAATCGGAATGGGATGAAACCAACGGGAAGTGTTATATCGGTAAAAAAAAAGAAGTTATACGTGTTCCGGCGTTTCGCTAATTTTTTTAAATTTGTTTCAGCAAAATCGGACTGGTGGTTCTCGAGTTATGTCAAAAAAAAAAAAAGACCACCAAAGGTCACAATTTCCCCTATATGATAGTTACTAACTTCAAATCGATATATCTCGATTCCTAGACGTGACCCAGCGAAACGCCGGGACACGTATAACTTCTTTTTTACTGATATAACTTTCCCCGGTAGTTTGAACCCTTCCCGATCACTGACCCCTACCATTTGTCGCACAGTGATATTGCTATATTTAATACATTTATGATCGTTAAACCACTATTCCGGAAGGACATTTGTATGGGGGCTAGGTGAAATAATGGACCGATCATCACCAATTTCAATAGGCTTCATTGAATTATCTTCAAAATTGCGACTTGTACTTTGTGCACAAGGTTGGCCAGCCAGCCAACCAGCCAGCCAACCACCCAGCCGTCCAGCCAGACGGACGGATGGACGGACATCATTAGATCGATTCAAAAATTGATCCTGAGTCTATTGGTATACTTTAAGGTGGGTGTTGGATGATTTTTTTTTCTGTGCGTTACAAACATCAGCACAAACGCATAATACCCCAACCACCTATGGTGGTGTGGGGTATATAAAAAATAAGTGGGCTTGACTTTTTTTTAAAAAACGTCACAACATCATTAAACTCTTCTAAACCAGCCTAAACTGAGGTTAATGTAATCTACAACAGTTTAACTTAAACTGAGGTAAGTTCATTTAGGTTTAAATTAAATTGAAGGTAAAAAAACATATTATTATAATTAAACGGAAAGACAATAAGCATATGTTTCATGCTTGTTTATTTAATCGTTGTGCTGTCTAAAATGGAATGATAATGAGCACAGCCTTGACCATAAACTTCTAAAATGAAATTGAATCTTTAATGAAATTAAAAATTAAATTTTTAGAATCAGCACGCTGTTAAAAAAAGAACGATGAAAGAGACAGTGAGGAACTTAAATAAACAATCAGCCAGACAATTTGGTACTTAAAGATTACAAATGTTTCTTTTTGTCAAAATGTTTGTTGTTTGTATTTGTTGTCTATTATAAATTGTACTTAAACATTATTTATGTTTTTTTTTTATTTATTTTATTATTTTTTTCATTTTTTTTTTTGTAGCTTTTTATCAATTGCTTTATTGAATTTTAAATTAATTTTCCAGACACCTTTATTTTATTTTTATTTTTTTTTCCACAAAGCAAATGAATTTGTTTAAATATTCTTAAAAAAATTATAATAAAAAAAGTTAAACAAAAAAAGAAAGTAAAAAAGATGATTTAAATACAGACAGACTGCCACACAAAGTTGCGGAATTGATTATAAATGAACTCTATATTGTAGATTGAATACATTGGGGAGTGGAAAAAGCACAATCCTGGACTAAAGAGTACACGGAAAATATAAATCATTATTTGTTTGTAAATAAAATTTTATAAAAAAAAAAAAAAATATTAAATTTTAACATTATGTTTTATAGATTGAAAATGATTTTAAAAACAATACACAAAACAAAAACAATTTTATGTATTTTGACAATTTCAGTAAAATAAAAAATAAAATTATAAAAATGAGGAAATCAAAAATTATGAAATCAAACATTTGAACACAATTGGAGGTAAGTTATCCCTATTTCCTTACAGATTTTCCTAATAACCATCTTTCAGAAGATTCAAAAAGAAGTGTTGATAAATGTATTTTATCTCATAAAATAACTACACATAAGTAATATTGTTTTATTATCCCCTATCCATATTATCTTGTGAGTTAATTTAGAAATGGCCGTCCTTATGGATAGCTTCACGAACAAATCGTTCTATGCTGTCTTGAAACAAATCCCGTGATCGTTTCATCTGGATTTTCCTGCTTGTCCTGGCTTCATAAATGATTTTTTGTGATTATCATAATAGATGCACTTGTCATCGCCCTTAACAATTCGACGCCCTTAACAATTGTGACGCATTTCAGGCATTCTAAGTTTCCTTACGACGTCTCTTGGTTTCTGTTTCCGTGGCACCTAATTTCCTTGCTATTGAATGAACCATGTGCTTTTACATGTCTGGAAATTGTTGTTTGATTGGCATACAACAATTCTTCAAGCACTTCCAATTCTTTATTTTCAAGCCATTTTGGCTAGCCGGAACGATCGAAATCAGCACTTTTAGGTAGCAAAACCACATCTAAGACAAGTAAGTTGTTTTCAATTGAAACTAATGTCAAATTTTAATAACAATTAGAATTTCTTTAGTCTAGTTTAGTTTAAGTCGATTTGGTAATATATATAACGTGAAAAAATCGTCAAAGAATCAGCATTTTCTTATTGCTTTGTTTTTGTTTTTATATGTATGTATATTAAAACACACTACCATTTTTGCATAATTTTTACTAACTTTATAAAATACCAACATTACGCTTTATATACCGTATTCTTTCATGAATCCTATACCGAATTTACACAAACATTATTAGATTATTTTTCTCGCAATTTAATTGTAAAATATTCAATATTTAAAAATATATATATAAAATATATATATACATTTTTATTAAAAATTTTATTGATTCAACAATAAATATTGTTTGAATATCTGCTAAAAACTTAATATTATTTTCATTGTTTTACTTAAAAAATCTATTAAAACTTAAGAAAAATTTCAAATTTCCAAATTTATAAATAGTAGAAATATTTTTATAAGAAAAAATTTTTTTCAATAAAGCATTTATGAATTTGTATATTTAATTGAGTGATAGGTCCGATTTCAGTAAAAAATATAAATGATTTTGTAAATTTCATATTAGAATACGAAATTTTATTTTTTCTGCTTACAGACTAAACTATAAAAAAAAAATATAGTCTAGACTATAGACTAGACTATAGACTAGATAACAAACAAACTATAGTGGAGACTATAGTACTAACTATAGTCGCGAGGCTAGATATAAAAAAATCTTTATTTGGGATTATATAACAAGCTATAGTCGAGATTATGTAACAAGCTATAGTCTCGACTATAGAACCAACTATAGCTTCGACTATAAAGCAAACTATAGTCTCGACAATAAAACAAACTATAATCGAGACTATAGAACAAACTATAGTCGAGACTATAGAACAAACTATATTCGACACTATAGAATACACCATAGTCGAGACTATAGAACAAACTATAGTAGAGACTACAGAACAAACTATACTCGAGACTATAGAACAAACTATAGTCGAGACTACCGAACATACTTTAGTTTAGACTATGGAACAGGCTATAGTCTGGACTATGGAACAGGCTATAGTCTAGACTATGGAACAAACTATAGTCGAGACTATATAACAAACTATAGTCGCGAACAATAGTTTCGACTATAAAACAAACAATAATCGAGACTATAGAACGAACTATAGTCGATACTATAGAACAAACTATAGTCGAGACTATGGAACAAGCAATAGTTTAGACTATGGAACAAGCTATAGTCTCGCCTATAGAACAAAATATAGTCGAGACTATATAGCAAACTATAGTCGAGACTATAAAACAAACTATAGTCGAGACTATAGAACAAACTATAGTCGAGACTATAGAATACACCATAGTCGAGACTATAGAACAAACTATAGTCGAGACTACAGAACAAACTATACTCGAAACTATAGAACAAACTATAGTCAAGACTATCGAACAGGCTTTAGTTTAGAATATGGAACAGGTTATAGTCTAGACTATGGAACAAACTATAGTCTAGACTATGGAACAAACTATAGTCGAGATTATATAACAAACTATAGTCGCGAACAATAGTTTCGACTATAAAACAAGCAATAGTCGAGACTATAGAACAAACTATACTCGACACTATAGAACAAACTGTAGTCAAGACTATCGAACAGGCTTTAGTTTAGAATATGGAACAGGCTATAGTCTCGACTATAGAACAAACTATAGTCAAGACTATAGAGCAAACTTTAGTCCCAAGGCTAGATATAAAAAAAAAAAAACTATAATCGAGACTATACAACATAAAATAGTCGAGACTATATAACAAACTATAGTCGTGACTTTTTTCTATAGTCTATAGTCTTTAGTAGAAAATATATAACAATCTATAGTTGAGACTATAAAACAAGTTTGTTGTGACACTATGGAACAGTATAGACTATGGAACAAACAATAGTCTAGATTATAGAACAAAATATAGTCCAGACTATAGAACAGAATAGTGTAGACTATAGAACATAATATAGAGTAGACTGTGGACTATACTATAGTCTAGTCTATAAAGTAAACTATAGTCTAGACTACGGGCTAAACTAGGCAATAGTCTGAAGTAGGCCTTAGACTAAACAATAGTCTAAACTAAACTTTGATTCAAACTATAGACTAAAATATAGTCCCTAGAATATAATTGGTCTATAATTTAGAAATTTTTGCTTGATTTAATCTGACTGATATTTATGAAATTACTTTTCCCCTATCCAACAATTAAAGATTGAGAAGACAAAAAAAGGCAACAGCAATTGAATATGCCAAAATTTCGTATATAAAAATAAAAATATATTTAAATAACCACCAATAGCAACAACAATAACAATATCTAGCATAAAATATTAGCCGACGTGTGTTTGTACAAGTCACATCACAACAAAAACAACGACGACGACGACGATACAAAAGAACAGCAACAACAATAATAAAATAATTTTCAAGGTTAGGGTTATCATGTTGCCAAGATCAAGGCAAACAGCGCCGGTAACAGCAAACAAATCAACAAACGAAAAAGTAACAGCAACAACAAAAACAAAAACGAGACAGCAGCAAAAACAACAACAACAAACGTTTAACTCAACGACGACGACAACAACAACAACAATATTTAAAAATTATATTTTATTTTAGCAATGAGATTTTTGCCAAATTATTTAAAAAATCACAACAAAACGGTATGACAAAACATAATGCAAAAACAACAATATAGAAAATACAAAAGCAACAACATTATTAACTAAAAGTAATAAAGTGAAGTAAATGACAAATAGCGGGCGCTAGTTAGTCTTCGTTCATTTAAACCGAAATGAAATTGAGAAAAAAAAAATAAAAACAAACAACAAATCAATTTTAAATATCTTTTAGGTTTCTTTTTGTTGTTGCCAAGAGTAGAAGAGAAGACAAATGATTTTAAGTTCTTTTTTTAAGTTGATAATAAATTTTGACACTAACAATCATAATTCTTTTTTTTATTCTTATTTTTCTTAATATTGTTACTGTAGTTGTTAGTAGTTTGCATTTTTTATATGACAGAATTATTAAGTTAAATATTTGTTTAAATGATTGAATCTCGTATTTAATAGCAGGTATCAAGATCATTGTTTAGAGGTAAACAAAAATTATGAAAAATTAGTTTTTAAATAAATAGTAAATTAAAGAAATAAAAGAAAAAAAATGAAAATAAATCAAAAATTATAAAAATAGATAGATGGTAGCAAAACTGTTATATTGAAGTAATAAATTATTTTAAAATTAACCTTTACAACAATGACAAAATTATAACAAAAATGTTAATTCGAAGATTGTTATACAAAAAATATAAATTTTTATTTGAAAAATTAAAAATTTCAAGTTTGTTTTTTTGCAATTTTTTTTTAAACAAAAACTAAGCCTTTTTTAAGGTTATGACAGTTTTACCTTAAAATAAAACTGTTATACAAGCATTTTTAGTAAAATTGTATTCGACTTTGTTACATTTATCTGCTTTAACTATTTTACTAATTAAAAATATTTAAATCTTGTTAATTAAAATATTTGAAAAATATACTTTTTTAAAAATTACAAACTGTTATACTTAAGAAAACCTTTTTAAAATGTAATTAAAATTCAGATTTTAATGTTTTTTTTTTATTAAAAAATACATATTTTATATAAACTGTTATAAACTGTTATAATAAAAAATTTTTTACGAAATAGGTTTTTGGAATGGATTTTAATTTTTTGTTAAAAATTTTATAAAAATTAAGAAAAAATATATTTTATAATAGTTTTCTGTAACTGTATTTACTTAATTATTTAAATAAGTGATAATAATCTCAAGATATGTAAATTTTTTTTTTTAATAAAATAAAAAAAGAAATATTTTATAACAACTTTTTATAACTTTTATAAACCGTTATAATTAAATTATAAAAATAATTAAAAAATAAAAAAAAAATCATTAGAATGATTTTTCAAAATTTTTTAATAAAAATTAACAATAAAAATATATTTGAGAACAATTTTTGTAACTGTTGTAAACTGTTATAATTAAAAAATCTTCATGATTTTTGGCATGAACTTTAATTTTTTTCAAATTTTATAAAAATTTAAAAAATATTGATTTTATAACAGTTTTCCCCAATTGTTATGAACTGTTATATTTCAAAAAATTTTATCATAGGATATTTTTTTGTCATAAAATATAATTTTAGATGTAAAACTTGATAAAAATTAAAAAATACCTATTTTATAACAGTTCTTCTCAACTGTTATAAACTGTTATATTTAATTAAATTAATAAAAAAAATATAATTTTCGCATGGATTTTAATTGTTTTCGATAAAAATTAAGAAAATAAATATTTTTTTAGCAGTTTTTCGTAACTGTTATAAACTGTTATAATAAATCGAAATATTAAAAAATACAATTTTCTCAATGATTTGAATTGTTTTTTTTTTATAAAAATAAAACCAAACATATATTTTATAACATTTTTGTCTTTAATTTTAATTAGTTTCTTATTTAACTTCTTGTTTTATAAAAACTGTTATAATATATTAAATAATACTGAAATATAACCTGTTATAAATTATAAAAAATATTTAAATTAATTTTTTTCTAAAATATTTTCATTTAATCATTTGATAATTAAAAAAAAACTGTTATACTTGTAAAATGAACTGAAACTTAAGCAATTTGTGGGCGTCAAATTAAAGGATCTTTGAAGAACTTACCTGTGTTGCTGTATAGAGTGAAAATTATATTCTCCTAAAATTAAAAAAAGAAAAAAATAATAATATTAAATTGATTTAGAAATTTTTAAAACAAATCTAAGAATTAAACTAAGACTTAACTAGATTTGAATTAGAACTGATTTAGAACGAAAGAAGAACTAAACTAGATCTGAACCAGAACAGATTTCGAGCTTAACTAGAACTAATTTAGAAGCGAAGTGGAACCGAACTATATTTAAATTAGAACTGAACAAAAACTGATTCAGAAGTGAACTAGAATTGATTTAGAACTGAACTAGAAGTGAACTAAAACCGAACTGGAACTGAAATAGAACTGAATTTAAATTGAAGTAAAATTGAACTAGAACTGAACTGGAACTGAAATAGAATTGAACTAGAACTTAATTAGAACTGAGCTACAACTGAATTATAACTGAACTAGAATAGTACTAGAACTGATTTAGAACTGAACTAGAACTGTACTATAACTAAACTAGAACTGAAATGAAACTGAACAAGCACTGAACTAAAACTAAACTATAACTGAGTTAGAACAGTACTGAACTAGATCTGAACTAGAATTGAACTTAAACTAAACCAGAACTGAACTAAAACTGAACTAGAATTGCTTTAAAATTTAACTGGAACTGAAATAGAACTGATTTAAAATTAAGAATTTAACTAGAACAAAACTAGTACTTAAACAGAACAGATTTAGAGCTGAAGTAGAACCTAACTAGATCTAAATTAGAATTGAAATAGAACTGAACTAACACTAAATTAGAACTGAACTAAAACTGAACTAGAACTGAATTAGAACTGAACTGAAATTAATTACAACTGAACTAAAACTGAATTAGAACTGAACTAAGGCTGAACTTTAACTGAAGTAGAACTAGAATAGATCTGAAATAGAACTGAACTAGAACTATGCTAGAACTGAATTGAAACTGAATTAGAACTGATTTAGAACTGAAATGAAACTGATCTAGATATGAAATGCAATTGAACTAGAACTGATTTATAACTGAACTAGAAGAGAACCAGAACTGATTTAGAACTGAACTAGAGATAAACTAAACGTGAAATAAAACTAAAGTGTGCGTTCGAATAAAATGTAACATATACTTTTGTTATAAACTTTGTCTGCTGATAATTTATTTTTCTTTTTGTGATCAACATATCTTTGAAAACTACTTCAGACTTTATAATGATACGAAGTTTCAGAATATTTTGTTTGTTTGTTTGTTTCACAATAGAGAGTCAAAGGGAAACATATAAAAATTTTTTTAAAACTATTAAAACTCATTCATATTTGACTTACAAAAAATTGGAAAAGAGCTACTTGTCAGCTGACAATTAGTTCCTAGAGTGATAAGAAAGTTAAACAATGACCTTAAAATTAATCGGAAGCTCGGGGCAGGAAAAAATAAAAAACCTTCGAAATAAACACAAAGCCAAAAATGTGGAGTAGTTGTTGAAAAGAATTCCAAACGTGTCAAGTATTCTGAACGCAAAATTAAAAACATTATTGGACTTAAAGCTTTTAAAATGCAAAGTGTATGAGATAGGAACGCAAAGAACAATGCTAAAGCTAAAAAGTTTTTAAAAAATATTTAAAGTTTAAATATTATGTGGACAAAAGTTTTATATAGCTGATGTTAGAGGAAATGTTTCAGAAGAGTACCGTGCCAAAAAACTATCAAAATTTCCCAAACAGTTGACAAGTTGGGATATTTATATCAAGGGGTGTCTACATTTATTGAAATATTTTTTTTTTTTTTTTATTTTTTATTAATTTTTAATATTTTGTAGAATTTTTTATTATTATTTTTTTTTTCTGAATTTCTAATCAAAAGATTAATTACAAAAAAGCCAAATGATATGCCATAAATTTTTATATTTCGTTTTTAGTAATATTTTAATGAAAACAAAAATACTTTATGTTAGTCCATTAATATAAACAAATTAATTTTATTATCTATTTTTGCAAAAATTTTTATTGCATATTATTACAAAAAGTATTAATAATAAAGCGAAGAATTGATATCGTCTTTCCCTTCTTTTTGTGTTATTTTAAATATTAAATAGACGATTAAAAAAATGGTTGGAACATTAATTCTTGCTTTTGTAAAAGTTTCATATTGCGGGTCTTCTGTTTGTTGGCTATCGCTCTGACAGTTAACTAGCTATCTAGACAGACAAATGAGACATTTTGCTTTTGTAATAATTTCTATATGAACAATATAAAAATATATAAAAATGTATTTTTTCTATACAAAGAGTAACAATTATTAGTCATTTTGTTTGTGATGCGCTTGTTTTATAAAAAATATAAATAAATATATGAAGATAGAGTTTAGTAACCTGACGTTTACTGCTGTTATTGTTGACTTTGTTGATTTTTATAAAAAGCTGAAAAAGTAAAATGTGATGAACTCGATTAAAATCCCACAAATATGATTGACTTGACTCAAGGACATTGTAAAGCAAATATATGTATAAGATAATGATATAGAGTGTAATGGATTTTTTATTAATTTGAAATTTGTTGTACAATATTAATTTGTAGGCAAATAACAAGTACATATCAATTAGACATAAAAAGAAAATTCTATGCTTAATTACAGAGAATACAAATTCAGAGAAATCTAACAGAATATCGAAAAGATAAATCATATAATTCTGATCACCTTTAGTTCAGTTTCAGTCCAGTTGAAGTTCAGCTCTATCCCAATTGAAATTAAATAGAAGTTAAATTTTATTCTAGTTCCAGCTTTTTTTTATCCCGATTTGAAACCCAACTTATGACCATTATGTGATAAAAATCCTCTTTTGTTTTTATATGCCATAATTTCCATCTCCTTAAAACATTAACTTTTTAATTTCAAAACCTTAATCATTATTACCCCATTAAAATAACTAACAGCCCTCTTACTTAATCAATTCAATAATAATTAACAAAAGTTTTTAACTGGCACACAGTGGTTCCAAAAGGTCTTTTTTTTAATAATTCTGTAACTTGTGTGAACCGTTGGAGATATCTCAATAAAATTTCACATGGCCAGAAGTGAAGTGTTATTGAGTTGATTTGGAGAAGTATTAATTTGTAGGTCAGGGGGTAGTGGTTGCCCTCCAAAGTTGAGTATCTCGAGAATGTAATTTAAAAAAAAAAATTGCAAAAATTCATTTATGATAGATAGACCCTGTAAATCTCTACAAAAAATAAGCTTACATGTGTAGCTAATCTTTTTTGGTTTAAGAGATATTCAGGTCGAAATAATTTTTTTTCTCATTTTGAACCTAAAATAATATTGCTGCAAGAATCACATAAATATATGAATCCGATACGATAAAAAGTTATATTAAATTGAAGTTAGAACTTTAAAAAAATTTCATATTTTTTGTTTTTTTTCAAAAAGAAGGCAATATTTACTCACATATATATATATATATTTTTTTTTTTTTTGTTCTGAGCTACACTAATGCATATTCGTATAAACGCACATCAATTTATTTAATCAACTTACCAATTTATTTAATCAACTTACCAAAGGGACTAAAATATAATTAAGGTGCTACAAATTAATTTTTTTTTAAATTATTCAAAAATTAAAAAATTAAAATTCAAAAATTAATAAAAAAAAAAAACTTAAAATGTACATTAATTTTTTTTTTTCATTGTAATTTTAGTAGTTTAGTGCCATTTTTTATGGCACTTTTCTATATACGCACTTAAACTAACGAACCAATTTAGCATTATTAATAATGTGTTAATGAACCTTTGTTTTGGATTACTTCCAAAATTCGGTCCTGCATTGATTCGAATAATTTTTAAAGAAAATCACTGTCAATTTCTTACCAGGCTTGCTTAGTTTTTAGTTTCAACTCGGTTATTGTTATTATGGTTTCATTCTGTGCATTTCTTGTGTAAACTTTACGGGCCATGTACCTCCACAGATTCTCCATTGGATACAAATCCGGACTACAAGCCGGCCAGTCCAATAGTGGAATACTATATTCATTAAACCACGATTTAGATTGGTTCGAGACATGAATTGCAGCGTTATCTTGTTGGAATATGCAATCTTCATCCATTTTTTCGGCCATAAATGAGAGAAGAACACCTTTCAACAGTTCATTAGAAATTGCACTGTTCATTTTAGTTAAAATTGTTAAAAGGTTAACATTTTTTAATATTCTTTTTTTTTTTTGCAATAACTTTTTAGAAAAATTTTTTCTTGACTGCGTTTATAAAAATATTCCATTGAAATGATCACCAATACAATCTGATTGCTAAATTAAAGAAGACAACAAAAGCAAGAAACAAATATTTTTTACATAAAAAAGTACCGTTATATCGCGAGGTATTATAACAACACAATATTGTTTTTGGTTAAGAGAAACGGAATATACCTCAAAGAAAAACAAAAATTTTAAATGCATTTATAGTAATATGCACCAGTGTATATAATTTTTTAATGTTTCTAAAGAAATCTTAATGCAAATTCATGTAAAGTAAATCCGGAGCAGCTTGGGGCAATAGTCTCCCCACAAGCCCTATCCAAACTTTGTCAATTTTGAAAAAATTGTTTAATTCATAAAAACATAAAATTATCTTAATTAAATACTTCCATATGTAAGGTAAACACCCAAATAGTATTTTCTGACGGATGACTCTTACAACGACAGAGTGACTTTTGCAATGAAACAAGTAATTTTTTTAAAGATGCTTTTCCCGGATTGAGATTTTGGGCATTTTGGTACAAAAAGTGGGAGTCTTTCTAATTTTAATTTAATTTTAGAATAGGTTTATCAATATTATGCCAAAATTTCAATAAGATATCTTAGTTCGTTTAAATTTTGTTTCAATTTAAATATTTAATTAAGATAATTTTATGTTGATCCCAGTTTTGCGATTTGAATTTAACAAAAATATTTAAATATTTTTTACGCATTTGCGTTAAGATTTCTTTTAAAAACATTAAAAAAGATTATATAGCCCAGAACAAAAAAACAAATTTTATAAGTAAATAAATATTGCCACCTTTTTGGGAAAAAACTCAAAAAATATGAAATTTTTTTAAAGTTCCAACGTCAAATTAATATAACTTTTTATCGGATTCATATTTATGATTTTTGAAGCAATATTATTAGGAATCTGGTGAAAATTTAGGGTTAATATTAATCATGTCAAGTTCAAAAAATAACTAAAATAAAAACGAGGGCGAGCAAAATTTATTTCTACCTGATTATGTTTTAAACTAAAAGAGATAACCTACACGTGCAAGCGTATTTTTGTAGAAATTTACAAGGACTATCTATATATAAAAAATTTTTTTGGGTCATATCATAAATGAATTTTGATGATGAAGATCCTTTAGTATTATTTCCGAAACTGCAAATGAAAATTAATTTTTATATGACGAAGATCTTTGGGTATTTCTTCCAGGAAATCAAAAGGAAATAATATTTGGATTTATTTTTTCTTTTTATTTCTTCAGAAGGTTTTACTATTTCAACTGATGGAGCCAATATTTTAGATATTATTTCCATTAGACAATATTTGTCGAAAGCCCTTCGTATATTATTTAGTGGACTATATTATTATGAATTATAATATATAACTTTTAATCGAAGGATTATTCGTGATTTTTTTTTTCTTTTTGTTTCTTTTTACTGCTCCAAAATAGATGGTGTATTGTATTATTTCCAGAAATTTAAATTAGGGGGATCAAAATTTATTTCTACCTGATTATGTTTTAAACTAAAAGAGATAACCTACACGTGCAAGCGTATTTTTGTAGAGATTTACAAGGACTGTCTATAAATAAAAATTTTTTTTGTTTTAAATTCACATATCTGAGATGGCTAACTTTGGAGGGCCACCCACTATCCCCTAACTCCTCCAAATCATCTCAAAAACTTCTCACCTCTGGCCATTGTGAAATTTTGTTGCGATATCTCCAAGGGTTCACAAATTACAGAATTATTTCCAAAAAAGCGTTTAGGTACCACTGTGTGACATTTTAATATTTAAATAACAAATAAATAATTCTAAACACTTTTTGAAATCCACACTTATAAATAACAATTCAATAGACACGTATTTGTTTTCTAATTAATAATTTTAATAATATTTTAATGTTATTACTTATTGCTAATATTAAATTATTTATTTTCCGCTTTCCTTTTATTCCCTATTACTTATGTATATAATCATATAAAATCAAACATATTTACCCCATCTATGACACGTGTAGTTTTTAAAACGATTTAAATAGAGAGAAATAAAAAATATATAAATATAAATAATTTAAATGGAATAAAATAAATTCATTTGTTTATTTCAACCAGAACAACAAGTTCTAAAATACTCATAGACTCATAGATGGGAAAAAAATACAAACTTCTAATAAAAATTAGAAAAAAAAAAACAAATCTGAATCAAATCAAACTACTCGTATTTAGAATATAAACATGCATACATACATAGACAATAATACTTTCAAGGTCATTCGATATTTAAAATATGCGCAAGAATATAGCGAGAGCAATTAAATGTATAAATATTTTTAAACTGCTACTGACTGACTGGCGTTTAGTCCAAGTTATTGTTTAGTTAGACGTTTATACAATATATTTTTCATTATTACTTAAATGTTAAATTATGTTAGGCGATGTTAAATATTTTTTGGGGAGTTTCATTTACAACTTAAGGCGTTGACACTGGTATTGAAACAAATCGAATATCATCTTTATTTGATGAAATTTCTGTAATATTGATTTATTTATTTTTTTTTTTTTTTTTCTTTGCATTTCTTAAAACTTAAAAGATCTTTTGTGAAGGACAAATAGTTTAATTTACATTGTTATGGTATTCCCCATTTTATTTGATATTCTAGTGTACATTTCCATTGGTTATCAATTATTTAGAAACGTATGCTTCTCTTTGACACTTTTAAGAATTAAATGCCTAAATCTCATGCTTTGAAAATGGAACATATATTTCCCACAATTAGTGATTCTTGCTCAAGCTTGTGTGTGTAAATGAGTGTAAGGAGTTTGAATATGAAATTTCTGAATATTATTCCACGAAGAAATGTGACTTGTTCAGTTCAATCTCTTAGCTTAAGTATATTCTTGAACTCCTAAAGCCCAATTATGGTATACGGTATATGGAACGTATTTTTACATCATTTTTACAATAAATAATAGATTGAGATTTCCCACTATCATGTTCACTATATATTGCTAGTAGCGACCTGACTGTACGTAAAAATGGTAACTGGTCCCTTTTATTAATAATTTTCAAGCATGTAATATTTATGGTATTAAGACGTCGCTTATTTTATAGGTCCCAATTCCTATATAGCATTTTTAACTGTTCTCATTGCGCATATAGCCACCGTCGACTTTTCCATGAAGTTTTTAAAGCAGTGGTTAAGAAAATAAATAAATTTAAATTTGAAATATAAACCCCTATTCAGTTCTTGGATCACCTATTAGGACATCACCTCGAAGAGCTATTACGCCATGAATACAGTGAAAAAAAAATCATATATATATTTATATATTTATTGATTTAACATGATTTAAATGAAGTGAAGTTTGTTAGTGTCATGTAACTACAAAAGTTTTCATCCGTTATCGATTTATAAGTTCGTTTACGTCATATCTCATAGCAGCAGATATCTAGATCACAAGTGCTATCTACTTCCTCAATAGCATAGCACTCTGTCTCTCAAAAATACAGTACCATAAATAGAAGATATGAGCAGATATATCAGATCTAAATAAAAGACGCCTGACCATTGAAAAAATGTACCAACATTCTAATAAATATTACAGTAATTATCTTGGGAGATGGGGCAACATGTAACCCCAGAAAACCAAAGGTTTGATTTCAAATTTGAGAGTGATTTTAAATCAATTTTTTCTTAAATGTAAACGTTTGAGAATGATTTGAGAATAATAGAATTTTCAACAAAAATTGAAAATTTTCTCCAATTTTGACGAAAATTTGAAGTAAGGTTTGAATTAACCTTTGATATAAAAAAAGACATAATTTTTCAAACGAAGTATAATGATTCTGTGTTTGCTGGGACTTCACAGGTGATCTCAGTGACATCTGTATATAGCTTGATATCATCACTGTTATTCATATCTAAAAGGAATATGCAACATCATGGTAAAAATGTTTTCATTACTATATGATTCTCCTGATCTCCAACACCGGGGAGCGTAAAGTCTGACATATTTAGCCGTTAGATGAAAATATATTATATTTAGTAAAACTGATCATACAACTCGTTCTTACAGCAAATTTCCATTCTGTTTCTCATGTTATAATTAATTTACTATTTCTACTGGTTATCCATTTGTAGTGAGTGCGTCAAATTGCTACAAATAAAGAGGTTCTAAGAACACACTTTCTTTAAGAAAGTGCCAAATATTTTATCTAAGCATGGCTACAAGGCTTTGATTATTGTGAATTTATTTTACTTTTTATTTCTTCTTCCTACTTCAAAAGAGATGGGGAATTTTTTAGGTATTATTTAGTGCAAATGGAAATGATGCTTGTGAATTTATTTATTCTTTTAATTCCAAAAGATAATGGGAAAATACGGCTATTATTTATTGCTTTTTTTAGCGGAATTAATTCGAGAATTTATTTATTCTTATGGCTTCAAAAGGTGATTAAAATCTTCATTATTATTTACTGCTTTGCAAATGTAAATAGTTTACGAATTTATTTTTATTTCACTTTACTGTTGCAAAGAAAGTTGAGATTATTTTTATATAATTTCCAAAACCTAAAAAGGAAATAATTCTTGTGAATTAATTTTTTCTGACGGCAAAAATGTTTGGTATTATTTAGTGCACTTGAAATGGAAATTATTTATTATTTTTTCTGGTTATTTTTTTTTTTACTACTTCAAGGTATTATGTAGTGGAATATAAATGGAAATAATTTTTGTGAATTTATTTCTTAATTAAATTGACTTAATTTTAATACTCCAAATTATTGGGGTTTATTTCCAAAACTGCAAAAGGATATAATTCGTTAAGTTTTTTCTTCGTACTGCTCCCAAAATTCTGATGAAGATCATTTAGTATTATTTCCGAAACTGCAAATGAAAATTAATTTTTATCTTTGGGTATTTATTCCAGGAAATCAAAATGAAATAAATATTTGGATTTATTTTTTCTTTTTATTTCTTCAGAAGATTTTACTATTTCAACTGATTTAGCCAATATTTTAGATATTATTTCCATTAGACAATATTTGTCGAAAGCCCTTCGTATATTATTTAGTGGACTATATTATTATGAATTATAATATATAACTTTTAATCGAAGAATTATTCGTGATTTTTTTTCTTTTTGTTTCTTTTTACTGCTCCAAAATAGATGGTGTATTGTATTATTTCCAGAAATTTAAATTAAAATTAATACCGAATTTTTTTTTTTTTTTTTTCCTTTTCTTTTTACTGCTGAAATAGATGACTAGGATATTTAGGTATTACTTCCAGAACATAAAAAAATGCATTTATTTTTTCTTTTTATTTATTAAGTACAAGGATGTTATTAGCGAATTTATTTATTCTTTTTTATTTTTACTGCTCGAATATATGATGACGGCTTTTGGGTATTATTTATGAAGTTTCACGAATTTATTTATATATTTTTTAATTCTTTATAAGGTTTAGCGCATTTTTGGATATAATCCATAATTGTAAAAGGAGATAATTTTTATTAATTTATTTGTTCCTTTTTTTAATTTCTACTATCCCAAAATATGATGAGGAATTTTGAATATTATTTATTGTTCTATAAATTAAAATAATTCGGGAATTATACATTTTTTTCTTTTTATTTCTTCTTACTGCTCTGACTTTGTTTTACAAAGTGAAATTATTCGGGAATTTATTTTCTCTTACCACTTCAATCAATTGAAGGTATTATTTTCAGAATTGCAAAGGAAACATTTCATATGAATATTTTTATATTGCTTCAAAGTATAATTTACTGCATAAGGGAATTATTTGCGAACTTATGTTTACTTGTATTGCTCGATGATGAGGATAAGGGCCTTTGGGTATTATTTACTGTATTTCGCAAAATTGTTTTTTCTTTTTATTTCTTTTACTGCTTCAAACGCTGAAGAACTTTGGATATTATTTCTTGAACTACTAAATGAATTCAGTTCATGTGAATGTATTTTTTTTTTCCTTTCAATTCTTTTTACTGCTTTTTCTTTGGGTATTATTTACTGCTCTATACATTAAATTAATTTGCGAATTATTTTTTCTTTTTATTTCTTATTAGTGTTCCATCTTTGTTTAATATTTAGCGCTTTACAAATGGAAATTATTCGGGAATGAATATTTTTTTTCTTATTATTTCTTTTTACTATTCCAAACGATGGAAGCGATCATTGGGTATTATTTTCAGAACTGCAAAATTTAATAATTCGTATTAATAATACTTTTCTTCTTATTTCTTCTTAATGCTCCAAATCATTAAGAGGATCTTCTGTTTTTCGATTAGAAATTATTCGTATATTATTTTTAATCTTTTTACTTCATTTTATTGCACGAAGAGCGAGTTATCTTTTTTTTTTTTTTTATTTTTCTTACTGCACCAAAAGTTGGGGATTATTTTCAGAAATGCAAGGGGAAATTTTTCTTAATTTATTTTTACTGTTCCAAAAGATGGTGATAGTTTTCGAATTCATTCATGCTATGCGGATGAATCTTAAATTTTCAAAAAATATCCTAACTAATGACAGATAGAAAATTATGTTAAAGGTAAGAATTCAATCAATAATCGATCAATCAAATCTAAAAATAGTTCTTTACATTTATCAAGCACCTTTTACAAACCTAATTTTGAGATTTTAGACTTAAAGTTTAAATCTGGTAGATTTGTATGATTTATACTCAATAATTCAGGCATGATAACTTTAACTTCAGAAAGGCTATATACAATAGTTAGAATATAATGGCAGACTCTTATATTTTTAAGCATTTAAACTAAAAATTTGACGGAAAAAAAATTTTCAACTACGACTAGGAAAAAAGCCCTCTAATTTTTCTAGATATTTTTGTCGCAAAAAAAAACTCGACAATAATTTTTACTGTCAAACATGATTTCAGATCTTGTTGCCCTCTCCCAAAAATCCCCCTCCCAATATTCTACTAGTGTAAACAATTCTATATTATTAAATTATATTTGTTTATATTGGCGCGTAGAAATTTATGATTTTTTTATACATTTTTATTTATAGTCAAATGATATCATTAGAACTTTGAAGAGTAGCAAATAAAACTAATAGTAATTGTAGCCGTATTAGGTTACTGGATTTAAGAACAGAGTGAGAAGTTTTTTTTTTTTATATAAGAGAGCGTGAATGTGTAATAAATTCTTAAAATAGGGGCTGGTCTTAAATAAGCAATAATTTTTATTTTTTTTTCTTTTTTTTTTTGCTACTTGAAGGTCAAGTGACATAAATACAAAAATAAACTTCCGCATTTTATACTAGAAAAAAATTTAATATAAAATGGGGAAAGGGGAGGATAGAAACAAGCAAAATATTAGGATTTGAAATTAGAATTTTAGAGATAAAAAATTAAAAGAAATTTGCTAAATTAAATACAATTTAATTAAAGAACTAAATTGAAAGGAGTTAAGAGAATCTTCTGCCAAAACGATTTTCAAATTCGAATCATATTTTTGTTTTAGAAATCGTTAGTATTTTTGTTTTTTTTTTTTTTTTTTTTAATTTGTTTAAAAATTCCTATAATTTATCTTTGTCTATGATCAGCAAAATATTTTTATTTGAACAATCAAGTTCACGTTGTTTTGAAGTGCAACTAAAGGGAATTTAGTTATAAAAAAACAAATAAAAAAGCTTTAGCTGAAAATGCATTTTTAATCGAAAAGTTCATGTCTTGAAAAAATTAAATGAAAATGGAGCATTATATTACTTTTTTTTTTACAATTTTGTTACACAAATGTAATGAAAAAAACAAAGAAAATGAGGACAATAAAATAATGATACATATTGAAATTCAATACCATAAAAATTAAAACAAAAATAAACTTAATTTTAAAAACCTATAAAAACAAAGTTAAGCAACAATCAACTCTCTAAAAGCTAGGAAAATTGAAAACAAATTTTTTAAATTTGTTTTCGTGGTATTATTTTTATAGGTCTCTATATGAAATTTAATACCATAAAAATTAAAATAAAAATAAACTTAATTTTAAGGAGATATAAAGATAAAGTTAAGCAACAATCAACCCTCTAAAAGCTAAGAAAATTGAAAAAAAAAATTTAAATACTTTTGTAATTTTTTATTCTTAGGTAGGTTTAGAAAGGTTTTCTTATTATTATTATTTTTTTTTTTTTTAACCAGCTGTCATCATAAAATTATTTTTAACGACCTTAGTTGTAAAGAGCTTACTGTACGTTTTTTTATAATTATTATAATTTTCATGTGCCTTTTACATGTCTCTAGGTAATGACTTTTATTTAAGGTCTTTGAACTTCTATATTTTCTTGACAAACTAATTTCGATTATATGTATTTATATAATCAGTAAGTCAGTCCACTCTGTCAATTCGTAATTTAATAATGAATAATAGTTTTAATAATACAATTTTATTTGTATTAAAAATTGTTAATTCAACATTATTACAATAACACAGTTTAGCCCTGACATTAAAAAAAAGTTTATTTGTTAATTATTTATAAAAAAAAAAAGAAAAATGACTTTTGTCAGCAATTGAACTGAAAACAAAGGAACTGTTTAAACAAAAAATTTAAATTTCAAAAATAATAATAATAATAATTACACAAAAATTAATTATAAAAAACATTTAAGACAAAACCATTAAAAGGAAAGAAAATTTTACTAAAAAAATTATAATTTTAAAACGTCACAATTGTATAACTTTTCTAAAAACTGAAATTCTTTAAAATTATGTTAAATTTTCATAAAATAATGTTGCAAACAAACAGGTGTTAGCAGTGTTGTCAGATTTTTTTGGAACGCTGTCTCCAAATTGCTAAGCAGAAATCGCCAAATTGTTTTTTTTTTTTTTTTAATAATAAAAAATTAACAAAAAAGTTTTAGTGGCGTATAATTTTTAGTGATTTAAATTTCGTAAATTATATATGTAAATTCAGCTTTAACAAAGCTAATGATAATTGCAGTAGCTAATATTAAATTATAATTTAAAATGCATTTTTCTGACATGCATACATATATCTCCATTTTAAAGTAACAACGTTAAAAATGTGTTGACATTTATTAAAAAAAATAATTCTAACATTATATAACATCATTTATTCTCTTATATTATGTTTCCACTGAATTAAAAGCAATTCGTTTTGAGAAAAACACCTATAAGTGCTTTCACTAACTTAACTTATTTTTCCATTGTAGAATTTTCGAACGAAATTCTAACATTTCTCAATCTAAGTTGAAGTTAAATTTATAAACTAAGGCTCTTCGTTTTGTTACATAGGCAATTACTAAGATTAAGAATACGTAATGGTATTTCTCCACAAATACCCATTTTATACAATTTTTAAAATTAGCCAAATAAACTGCCAAAAAATTCGCCATGTCGCCAAACGGAAAATTTAGTCGCCAAAAGCAATTAAAAAGCGCCATGTTTGGCGAAAAATCGCCACATCTGATAGCCCTGGTTATTAGAAAACTAAGAAATCTCTTAGTAAAAAAAAAATAAACTACATAAGAGAATTGTAGCCAAACTTAAGACAGAGAAAAAAATTTTTAAACTTGAAGAGAATTATATATAAAAGCTTTGTTGTTTATAAGTACGTTAAATAATGGTGAATTTTTTTTTGCACTGTAATAATATAAATGAAGCTTTTTATAACACTTTTCAAGTGTAAAGCTTTTGCTCTCTTAATTCTCAAAAAGCTGAACGAAGTAAAAACAACTTAATTTAAACAAATTGAAAGCCAATTCGTTATTTCAAACGAAAAATTTAATTCAACATTTAAATGAACTATTTGATTAAAATTTTAGAAAATAAAATATAATTTCTCTAAAATTAAAAAAAAGTATAAAAATCTGTGGTCTTTCAAAAAAATCTTTAAAAATCAATATTTCAGATTGAAAACCAAAATTTTACAATTCTCAAAAGCTAGAAGTCTTAAAGTAGAAAAAAAGAAAATCTGTAATTTCTTATAGTCAACTTTTTGTATAAAAACTCACATTTTTAATGGACTGGAGATCCTAGAACAGAAAAAATGACAAGCTGGAAATTAATTAAAAAATTAAAATTTCTAATGGATATACTCGCACTGAAAGGATGCTAATCTAGAATCATTTAAAAAAAAAAAAAAAATTAACTGCACTTTTATCAAAACATAAAAGTTCTGAAGTCAAGACCCATTAAAATCGATTTTATGTATGAAAACCTAAGAGTGGATTTTATTGGAAAATCAGAAATAGTAGAAGCAGAAGAATGAAGATCTATGATGTTTTAAAAACTCCCCTAAAAATATGGCTTTTTATTTCAGAACATAAAATGTGATTTTTCTTCACAAGCGAAATATTATAAAGTTAAAAGATGGAAGATAAACTACGAGTGTAATTATCTCAGGGTTGCCAGATTCTTTTTGAGCCTTACTCCCAAATAGCAAAATCTCTTCCCCAAAAATACCCAAATAACAGCTCATATCATCCCCAAAAATTTCACCTATTTTAGAGATTAGTAAAGACTACATTACTTTTTCCTCATACTACAAGGATTGGGTAGATAAATTACCTGCGTAGTCAATATTAAAAAAAAAAAAGTTTTCTATAGGTTTTCAAAAAAATGAGATTACATGGAAATCGGTTTTAATAATTGTATCAATAAACTTTTTATAGTTAATGCAAATACCGAAGATTAAATTTTTATTTCTTCAAATGTATGAAAGCATGATAAGTTGAATTCCATTAATTCAATTAAATTAAAATTGAAGAAAACGTAAAATAGAGTTTTGTCCAGTTAAAACCACTCCACTTTCATCAAAAAATAAATAAAATGAAAGGTGCCAAAAATAGTGACATTTTGGCCATTTTTAGCAACATGCAATTTATTCATATCCTATAGTTTATTACGAAAATTCACGTTTTGTGAGGAATGTGTTTCGTGCACTTCGCTCAACTTATGGTCAACATAATCGGCCTACTGAGCGTACTATTCGCCACACCATCACCCATTTTTAGACCCAGCATTCATTATTGGATAATATTTGACCGAATAGACCACGTCCAGCACTCTGTGAAGAAAATATAGCGGCCGTAGCTGACAGTGTACACGAAGACCGCGGAGAGTCAATTCGGCGCCGTTCGCAGCAACTCGGACTGATGTATGGAACGACTTGGCGCATTTTACGTCGAGATCTTAAATTGAAAGCGTACAAAATGCAGATTTTGCAACAACTGAAGCCGCTCGACCTTCCCAAGCGACATCGCTTCGCTCTATGGGCTCTTGAAAAGTTCCAAGAAGATCCGACTGAAGAGATTCAAGAAGTGTCACTTCATCCAGAAAAACAATGGTTTGGTGTGGTTTGTGGGCCGGTGGAATCATCGGTCCATATTTCTTTAAAAATGATGCCGGTGCGAACGTAACCGTCAATGGCGACCGTTATCGTGCCATGATAACCGACTATTTGATGCCTGAAATTGAAGCTCGTGATCTCGGCGACATTTGGTTTCCTCAAGACGACGCCACTTCCCACACATCGCATCAATCAATGGATTTATTGAGAGAACACTTCGGTAAGCACATAATTTCACGTTTTGGGCCGGTCGATTGGCCACCAAGATCGTGTGATATCACACCGTTAGACTTTTTCCTGTGGGGATATGTAAAGTCTAAAGTTTATCCGCTTCGCTTCAGGCCTTGAAGGATAACATCACGCGTGTCATTCGCCAGTTACCAGTCGAAATGCTCGAACGAGTCATCGAAAATTGGACTCAACGGATGGACCATCTGCGACGTAGCAACGGCCAACATTTGATAGACATAATCTTCAAAAAATAAATGCCAAAGAATCTTCTTTCAGATGATAATAAACATTCCCCATTGAATTTGAATTTTCTGTGTTTTTTTCTTTAAAAAAGTAGGGTACCTCGAAATGGAGCACCCTTTATATATATATATATTAATTTTTTCTAAGGCTGCTCATTAGATTCACAAAAAGCAGGACATTTGGGATAAAAATAAATAAAAAAAAATAATTTACAATTATGTTAGCAATATGATATTTTAAAATACAATCACTGAAAAAAATGCTATCGTGAATCTTCCGTGAACAATTATTCTCAGTGAATGTAAAAAAAAAAAATTAAAAATCAAAGAAATTTTTGTTGAAAAATATACACGTACATATATTTTAAAGAAAAGTTGAAAACATAGCAAAATATTTAGTATTGGAATGATAGTTTAATTGCAACGTTAGTTAGTTGTACTACTTAACTTTCATGTAGTAAAACAATTCGGCTACTTTTTGGAAACCCAACAAAACAAAGGAATTACAACAAATGTTTAGAATTAAAACAATAAATTTATTGCAAGAGAAGGAAAGCAAGCACCAGCGACCCCTTGGAGTTACTAGATACATTTTAATAAAACAAAAAAACTTTGAAATTAATTCACAAAATTCACAAATCTGCAGGCAATCGACCTGTTGTTTTGCATTTTGTTGAGCAATATATCAGTTTGTGCCTTATTAACGGATCGTTCCCTTAAAAGAAATTTTTAAACTTTAATATTGGAATTATAAGAAGAACTTCTTACATGTTCTGTTATGTTCTCAGCAAAAATAAAGTGAATAAATGGAAAGGAAAAGTGAAAAAACTCGTGGGAAAAATCATTCACGTTAAGGGGAATTTTATTTTAGAGTGAAATTAATCACGGGGAACTTTTTCACGATTGAAAATTTAGGGAAAGGGAAAACATTTCGAGGAAAAGGGTATTCATGATAGGGGTGATTATTTAAAGATTACCCTCAAACTCATAAAATGGTGTATTTTTATACTTTTTGAAAGAAGGATAGAGCTCGGGGCGGAACACCTAGGGGGACCAAATTTTACTAAAATGTTTTTCTTATATAAGGTTTGTTTGGTAATGAAAATTGGCAAAATCGATTTATAAGCAAAAAAAAATTATGGTAATGCTAAAAAAAAAGGTGTTCGTCATAATTTCTGTTCACAGTTTTCCGCCGATACCTCTTATAAAAAAGCATATACGCCAACGAAATTTTCTATAAATAGTTGAAGGAGTCATGTGAACTCGAATAGGTTCGGTCAAGGCGAATATAATATTTTTACTTGTTATGATTACAATAGAACAGCAAATGTGAAAATTATTTATAAGAAAAAAAAATAATAATAAAAAAACTTTAACATAAAGAGGAAATCAGATTTTTGGAGGAATTTAGGTTTTCTTGGTGAAATTATTTTTGGTAAAATTTCGGACTGTTAGCGAAATTTCGAATTTTTAGTAAATTTTTTGTTATTTTTGGTGAAACTTCAAAATTTTAGTAAAATATCAGACTTTTGTCAAAATTTCGATTTTTTTTTTAATTTCGGATTTTTGCAAAATTTATTCTAAATTTTTTTGCATTTAGCGCAATTTTAAATATTTGATGATATTTTGAATTTTTAGTGAATTTTCTCATCATTGTTGAAATTTTGAATATTTCGTGAAATTTTGGATTTTGATAAAATTTTAGATAAATGTTTATAATTTGATGGAACATTAATTTTAAAGCCCTAAATTTCATCAAAAGTTCTTCTCTAAGTTTTTTAGTTTTCTGTTAATAAAGTTTTTTAATATTTCGAATTTTTAGTGAAATTTCTGATCTTTTTCGAAATTTCAAACTATCTAAAATTTAAAACAAGTCAGAGCGCTATATTTGGCAGTGCCGAATCTTTTATAGTTTTCACCACCTTACCGACAAATAATAAAGTTTATGCCTTAAAGTATGCTTTTATATTTTCACATTAATACTTAAGAAAAATATTCTAAATTATTTTGCTTCCTTAGAAAAAATTTATTTATCTAAACGAATTTTACTAGGCCACTCCAAAAGTAAAAAATTCACCCGACTTATCATGTGTTCTTAAAAAAGAAAATTATCAATTTTTCCCAAATTCTTATATAAGCGCCTTAAACTAGGCAATGAAATATAACAAAAAATCCAAAGTTTTGTTGAAATCGTTAACAAAATTACTAATAATTTTTTTCATTTAAATTTTCGCATGAGCTTTAAAACTTCTGTAACCCCTAGTGAAATTCGATGTAGAAAATTTCTGTAGTACATTTTAACCCATTAAACCCAAGTTTTATTCGACTTTTATGTCATTTCTTAAAATCGGACTAGAAATGACTAATTATAATGGCAGATAGATGAATTGAAAGTTCTAATAAAATAATTAAGCTTCGAACTATATTTATATTTTTTCGGTTTATATGAGTCTACTTTGTTGCAAAGAAGAAAAGTTTAAAAGGAAATAAAACAAAAATTGTGTCTACTAGCGAAAAATCCTCTGGAAGGTTTATTACAGTCATCAAAAGATATTAATTGCAGATAGACTGATTCCGCCTCCACACGATTATCCTCAATTTGTCGCATAGTGCAATCTACAACTACTATTTGTTTATACAAAAAACAACCCTATAACTTTGTTTGTTGTTGTTTATGGATCGTAATGGTTAATTCAAAAAACCGAAATTTTTGTAAAATATTTACAACAGATCTGAAGTTTACATAGAAGCTTTACAAAGCCAAAAAATGCATTTTAACTGATATCTCAGTTACTAATGAACCGATTTTGTTCATCTCTTCCGCAAAAACATTCCAAAAAAAAGATTCCAAATTTTCTGTGCAAAAACAAAGCCGCTAGCTTATACAGGGGCTTAGAAAGACGAAAACAAATACGTTTTTAGAGGCCTTCTCGTTTTTTTTCTTTTTTGCGATATCTATGCCGTTAATTTTGCTGAAATTTCCTATAATTTGATGTATAAAACATGTATATCCGATAACTGCAGCTTTCGAAAAAGTGATTTCAACAGACAAACGGATATAGTTATATCGATTTCCTTATCAATAGGGATCCGGAAAATATATACTTTTTGGAGTCTTAGATGAATATTGTAGAAATTACAAACGAAATGATAAACTTATATATACTCTTTACACCTGTAGTGAAGGGTATAAAATCTTTTATATATTTTGTGAAAAAAAAAAATTAACTTGATGTGATTCAAATAATAGTTTATCAGGCGCCCTCTGTTGTTATCATTTGAAATTAAAAATTTAACAAAAAATATTTTCTTGCAAAGTTAACAAAAAGGTTATTGTCTTAAATATTTCATGGTTTTAATCAGATAACATGTTTTCGTTGCAGACACAAGGAAACGCTTTTATTTAGAAGAATATGAACTTTTTTTTTGTCCTTGAAAAATATTTTTTTAAACAATTTGTATTGTAAACTACAAATTTGTGATCATTATTTATATTTGCACCAAGATACGATTTTTGTACAAAAATCTAAAAATCAATTTTAAAGCTAAACTACAGCAGATGAAGCAGAAAGGATGAAAATCTGTGAGTATTTCCCACCAAAATTTTTTTTAATTCGAAAAATTGATTTTAAAGATAAACCAGAGAAAATAAACCAAAAGTTACAAAAATTCGTGATCACTAATATTTCCACTAAAGGATTTGATATAAAAAAATTGATTTAAAAGCTAAATCTGTGCAAATAGAGCTAAAAGGACGAAAATCTGTGATCTTTAATATTTCCCACCTCAAATCCATTTTTATAAGAAAAAATCTAAAAATCTATTTGTTTTTCTTGTTTTAAACATAAAAGTTCGAAATAAATTTTTTCGTTTTATAAAATGAGATCCTAAAGTGAAATATTTTATTATTAAAATTTTAAATATTTTTGTTCATTTTTAAAAATTTTCAGTTACTATCCAAAAAAAAAGTAACGGCTTGCAATTTATACTAACAAAACAATAATTACTATATACGATACACCTTGTTTACTCCACAGTCCACCATTTTTTTAAACACAAAAAAACTTCGCAATAACTTACTTTTTTCACACCCACAATTTGATTTTCATTTTAAACACTAATTACGTACTTTTCAATTAAAACTTTATATTCTTTTAAAACCTTAAAAGGTTTATTAAGAATTAAAACACTTTTTAATTATTTTCTTTGCTTTTAATTATTAAATTCTACTAATTCACTAACACTTTCCAATTTTTCTTCACTTTGCACACCAAATTATAAAAACAAGTGAAAAATACCGTATATTTCTTGCAGGGTGTTTCATAAATGAATTATTTTCAAGTAAACACAGCTGTTTTGTTTGCAAGTATTGGTAGGTAAGTCAACATGTGCCTGAGAAAAGCAGAGAACAATTACCAACAAAATCAAAACAAAACAAGAAATTTTATTTATCTAAACGTTTTTAAACGTGTTTAACAAAATTTAACAACAAATATTTTCTTGCAAGAAGTAAACAAAAAGGTTATTGTCTTAAATATTTCATGGTTTTAATTAAATAACATGTTTTTGTTTCAGACACAAGGAAATGCTTTTATTTTATTTAGAAGAAAATGATTTTTATTTTTTGCCCTTAAAAAATATTTTTTTTTAAAGTCATTCAACAATTTGTATTGTAAACAACAAATTTGTGATCATTAATATTTGCACCATTTTTGTATAAAAATCTAAAAATCTATTTTAAAGCTAAACTACAGCAGATGAAGCAGAAAGGATGAAAAATCTGTATTTCCCACCAATTTTTTTTTTAATTCGAAAAATTGATTTTAAAGATAAACCAGAGAAAATAAACCAAAAGTTACAAAAATTCGTGATCACTAATATTTCCACTAAAGACCGATTTAATATAAAAAAACTTTTAAAAATTGATTTAAAAGCTAAATCTGTGCAAATAGAGCTAAAAGAACGAAAATCTGTGATCCTTAATATTTCCCACCTCAAATCCATTTTTATAAGAAAAAATCTAAAAATCTATTTGTTTTTCTTGTTTTAAACATAAAAGTTCGAAATAAATTTTTTCGTTTTATAAAATGAGATCCTAAAGTGAAATATTTTATTATTAAAATTTTAAATATTTTTGTTCATTTTTAAAAATTTTCAGTTACTATCCAAAAAAAAGTAACGGCTTGCAATTTATACTAACAAAACAATAATTACTATATACGATACACCTTGTTTACTCCACAGTCCACCATTTTTTTAAACACAAAAAAACTTCGCAATAACTTACTTTTTTCACACCCACAATTTGATTTTCATTTTAAACACTAATTACGTACTTTTCAATTAAAACTTTATATTCTTTTAAAACCTTAAAAGGTTTATTAAGAATTAAAACACTTTTTAATTATTTTCTTTGCTTTTAATTATTAAATTCTACTAATTCACTAACACTTTCCAATTTTTCTTCACTTTGCACACCAAATTATAAAAACAAGTGAAAAATACCGTATATTTCTTGCAGGGTGTTTCATAAATGAATTATTTTCAAGTAAACACAGCTGTTTTGTTTGCAAGTGTTGGTAGGTAAGTCAACATGTGCCTGAGAAAAGCAGAGAACAATTACCAACAAAATCAAAACAAAACAAGAAATTTTATTTATCTAAACGTTTTTAAACGTGTTTAACAAAATTTAACAAAAAATATTTTCTTGCAAAGAAGTAAACAAAAAGGTTATTGTCTTAAATATTTCATGGTTTTAATTAGATAACATGTTTTTGTTTCAGACACAAGGAAATGCTTTTATTTTATTTAGAAGAAAATGATTTTTATTTTTTGCCCTTAAAAAATATTTTTTTTTTAAAGTCATTCAACAATTTGTATTGTAAACAACAAATTTGTGATCATTAATATTTGCACCATTTTTGTATAAAAATCTAAAAATCTATTTTAAAGCTAAATTACAGCAGATGAAGCAGAAAGGATGAAAATCTGTATTTCCCACCAATTTTTTTTTTAATTCGAAAAATTGATTTTAAAGATAAACCAGAGAAAATAAACCAAAAGTTACAAAAATTCGTGATCACTAATATTTCCACTAAAGACCGATTTAATATAAAAAAACCTTTAAAAATTGATTTAAAAGCTAAATCTGTGCAAATAGAGCTAAAAGAACGAAAATCTGTGATCCTTAATATTTCCCACCTCAAATCCATTTTTATAAGAAAAAATCTAAAAATCTATTTGTTTTTCTTGTTTTAAACATAAAAGTTCGAAATAAATTTTTTCGTTTTATAAAATGAGATCCCAAAGTGAAATATTTTATTATTAAAATTTTATATATTTTTGTTCATTTTTAAAAATTTGCAGTTACTATCCAAAAAAAAAGTAACAGCTTGAAATTTAAACTAACAAAACAATAATTACTATATACGATACACCTTGTTGTTTACTCCACAGTCCACCATTTTTTTAAACACAAAAAAACTTCGCAATAACTTACTTTTTTCACACCCACAATTTGATTTTCATTTTAAACACTAATTACGTACTTTTCAATTAAAACTTTATATTCTTTTAAAACCTTAAAAGGTTTATTAAGAATTAAAACACTTTTTAATTATTTTCTTTGCTTTTAATTATTAAATTCTACTAATTCACTAACACTTTCCAATTTTTCTTCACTTTGCACACCAAATTATAAAAACAAGTGAAAAATACCGTATATTTCTTGCAGGGTGTTTCATAAATGAATTATTTTCAAGTAAACACAGCTGTTTTGTTTGCAAGTATTGGTAGGTAAGTCAACATGTGCCTGAGAAAAGCAGAGAACAATTACCAACAAAATCAAAACAAAACAAGAAATTTTATTTATCTAAACGTTTTTAAACGTGTTTTTATAAAATTTTGCCAAAATATTCCAGAATTTTATTAAAAAAATGCATTTAAGTTTACAATATTTGTGTAATTTTAATAAACAAATAGAAATAAAAAGTATATTAATAACTATTTATTAAAAAAAGACCTTAAAATAATCTCTTTTTTTCTTAAGATGTGACTAATGAATCTTTGCAACGTGTTTGGTCGGGTGAATGGAATGTTGCGGATCTAAAGGAATTATTGTCAAAATGGTTAACTAGCAAAGATTCCCAGGAAGCTTTAAATGAACAAGAAGTTGAGGATTTTTTGGCATTGGCCGTAGAATTATTGTTTATCTTTGCCCAATATAATTTTACCGGCCCATTTGATAATTTGAAGGAATTTGAAGTATTTGTGAAAGAAGTTCTAGGGAACAGTGGAGATCCTTTCGAGGAATTGAAGGAAAATGGTGAAGAAATCAATCCTAATGTGGTTTTGGGTGAATTTTTATTATTATCCAAGGAAATTTTAAAGAAATTGTTGTTGAATCAAGAAGAGTCATTGGTAAGTAGAAGAAAAAACTAAGACTAACTAATTAATTTCTTTGTTAATGATTAAAAAATATATGAAATTTATTAAAAAAAAATCTTCATCATAAATTCAAATTTTTCTTTGAGACATACATTTCCCAGTTTAGCAAAAATCTAGAAAGGTCATGTAATGATATTGGCTACAAAAAAATATATTTTTTTCCCCCAAAAATTGATTTTCAGCAAGAACAAAGCATTTTTTCTTTAAGAAAAACAATTTTTCAAAATGATTCTTATCAAAAACCAAATTTTCATAAAAAGAAAGCGAATCTTAAGTAAAAAATTTAATTTTTAAGAAATATCATAATTTTGTCTAAAAAAGTCACAAAAATAACTTTTCACAAAAAATAAAAAAAATAAAAAAAAATTTCACGGACTTAGTTTTTACTAATAAAAAATAATTAAGCAAATTTTTACTAAAAATTTGATTTTTCTCAAAAATTAGAAATTTTAAAAAGAAATAAAAAGAAATTTTATCAAAAATTTTAATGTGTTAATAAAAATTGTGTTAAAATAATTAATTAAAAAAAAAAAAACGAAAAAATTGAGTTTACAAAATTTTCGCCAATAAATCGTATCTGTTTAAGGAACTTTTTTCAATAAATTTTCAAAAAAAATTTAATTTGTGTTTTAGAAAATCAAATTTTAGTTTAAAAATAAATTTTCAGCAAAGAATTGAGTTTTTGCAAATTTCTGCCGGAAAATCGAATCTGTTTATAGAACGAAACTCTCACCAAAAATCAAATTTTCACCAAAACATTTACCCAAAATCTTTATTTTCACTAAAAATAAATTTTTCTCAAAATTAATTATTTTTCCAAACTTTTACCAATAAAAATACCAAAAATAATCGCCTTCTCTAAAAAAAGATTAATTTTTTACAAAAATCGATTTTGGAAAAAAGGGATTTTTACAAAAAATCTATTTTTCTTTTTAAAAAAAATAATGTTTTTACACAATTCTCATCGAAAAACTCACTTTCTAGAAAAAAATAATAAGAGTTATTATAGTAATAAAAAAATAAAAATAAATAATTTTTTTTTATTAAAAAATAATTTTTCACCAAAAATTTTATTTTCTACAAAAATAAAAATTTTAACCAGAAAACAAAATTTGAACCAAATTTTTAAAGAAATTATAATTTCAGTCATGTATTCACTAAAATAATTTTTTAATAAATAAATAAATTAACGACAATTCAATTCAATTTTCGCTAAAAACAGAACTTTTGCCAAAAAAAATCGAATTTCACCATAATTCTAAATTTTCTTTAGAGATCCGTATTTTTTTAAACAAAAATGAAATTTTAACAAAAAAATATATATAAATTGGAAACACACTGTTTTTCATTAAATAAAATTTTTTACCCAAAAAACAGATGTTAATCCCTTTTCCCTCTTTTCTTCCTAGATCGTTCACTGGTGGCACTTACGCTATTTATGTCTTCATCAACACTGCATCGATGAGTTGGCCGCTGATCTTTGGGCACAAGTGAAACAGGAAGCCGAATGGCTTTTGCAACATGTGCCCCAATTAGAAAATAAAGAATATGAAACTTTGCTATATTTAGAAATAGCCAATGTCTATCTCCAATACCATCGTGGTGAAAAGTGTAAAGAAATTTTAGATACTCTATGTGACCATCTCAAAGTGAAACTAAATGTTGAGGGTATATTGGGTGTACGCACTAAATTCCAACAAAAACCTTTGCCCCAACTGTGTCTTAAGGTTGAGCAATCTGAAGATCTCCATCTACCCTCGGCTAAGCTTACTAATGGCGATATGGAAATACCTAAACTATTACTTTTGGAAGATGATACACGCTTAGAGAGAATACGTTTTATGGAGGAAAAGGACAATGAGGTAATGACTTTACCCAGTGTACTACAGGCTTTGGTGTTAACGAAGGTGTAAGTTTTAAATAAGAAATTAAGAAATAAATTTGTGATTTAATTTTGCTTTATTTTTAGGCGCCAATTAAAACGCTCCCAACCCAAAGACCGTTTGGCCGATGAAGAGCTAGAGCCTTATACCCAAACTTTACTCTATCAGGAACATGGACCTTTACAAGTCAGACAGTCTGTTTTATTATTAAATTGTATACAAGAATCCCAACATCGTCGTACGGTGGAACGTAGTTGGAAACAATGTGAAGAAGCAGTCAAACTGCTCTCCGAACATGTGTATACCGTTAAGGAACGCTTTTCCTATGCCTTTGCTGCTTTCTTGCAACCCAAGTGGCAAGTACAAGCTCAACTATGTGAACTATTGCTATCCTTAGGAATGATTAAAACTGCCTTAGATATTTATCTTAAAATACAAAATTGGGAACAAGTGATCTATTGTTATACCGCTTTGGAGCTAAGGCACAAAGCTGCTGAGATTATACAACAAGAACTAAACAAAAAACCCACCGTTTTGCTGTATTGTCTGATGGGAGATGCTACCGATAATCTTCATTGCTACGAAACAGCCTGGGAATTCTCCAAGCATACCAGTGGCAAGGCTAAAGCTTATTGGGGCAATTACCTATTCGCCCATAAACGTTATGAAGAGGCCATACCTCATTATGAAAAATCGGTAGAAATTAATTCTTTGCAAGAAAAAATATGGCTACGTTTGGGTTATTCAGCCATAATGTTGGAGAAATGGGAATTGGCTGTTCATGCTTATATTACTTACACCCATTTAGAGCCTTTGGGCTTTGAATCTTGGAATAATTTGGCTAAGGCTCTTATAAAATTAGGAGACAAGCAAAGAGCCCATAAGGTTTTAGCTGAATCTCTGAAATGCAATTATTCTAATTGGAAAGTTTGGGAAAACTTTATGGTGGTCTCCGTAGATACTGGTCACTTTGAAGACGCCATGAATGCCTACAACAGATTGTCGGAATTAAAAACCCATTACCTAGACTTGGAAGTATTATGCATAACCATTACTGCCATAGCTGAGGGCAAACCTGATGCTAAGGGTCAAACACCAGAACGTTTGCTGAAGAAGGCCACAGCGCTTATGGGACATCAATGTGTAAAACATGGTTCAGAACCTAAAGTGTGGGAATTGGCAGCCTTAATAGCTCCTACTCCCTTAAAGAAGGCAGAGAAATTGGTTAAGGCTTTTAGATCTTATACAGCCAAGGAATTGGTATGGACTACTAAGCAACCGTTTGCCCAAAAAGCTTTAGCATTGTGTGAGGAATTAAGTCAAAAATCTTTGGAAGCCATTACACAGCATAGTGATGATGAAAGTGAAGTAATGATTACTTCCCAGTTAAATTCAGCTCGACTTGCAGACCAGGCTTGTATAAGAGCCATAGAAAAGGAACCTATACAATTTCCAGAAAATGAAGAACTTTTGAAAAAGGTTAGGCAGCTTTTAGAGGAAATGACAGCACAGGTTAAACATAGAATGGGAGTATAATAAAAAATGAAATAATAAACGATTTTTAATTAAAAAACTAAATATTTGAGAGTGGTTATAAGAACTTAAAGATGTTATATGAAAACAACATGTTAGTTAGAAGTTTTAGCAGTGATGTGCTAATGTTTTAATTAACATTTTTATATATCTTAAAAATTTAATTTTTTCAATCAGCAATCCATTTTTATTCTCAATGAACACTAGGATCAAAGTAATTTAAATAAATTACAAATTAATACAAATTCAACTTCGTTGTCACTAATACCCTTACACTCTGGTCAAAAGCTCCACACACTGCCAATCCCATTTTATCTGGATGCCAATCAAAACAATGCACCGGTTGGGTAGACAAAGTAGTAGCATTAAGCATATGTAGTGAACCCGTTACTCCTTCACTATAACCATCCGTTCCTTCTTTAGTTCTCTTTTCGGGATATTCATAATTCCAAAGACGTAAAGAACCCGTACCACCACAGGTCACAAAGATATCACGATTTTGTGGTAAATGTTTAGCACACCAAACGGTAGCCTTGGGCCCTGTAATAACGCCATTTGATCCCACTGAACGGCCAGCGTTACGTTCTTCTAAACAAGTAAATCCTTTCGAAGGATGTTGTGTACGCATATCGTATACCAAAAGACCTCCCTCCAAAGAGGTTACCACCATTTTATTCATGGGTATATCTTTACGATCAAACTCTATGCCACATATGCCATTTTTCAAAGAAGTCTCCCATTTTACACAAAGTTGTCTTAAGTCGAAAAGTTTTAAATCACCATTATCATAACCGGCAGCCACACAGCGCTCCTCATTGTTATAACTATCACCAATAGCCACAGCCCAGCAATCTCTTTTGGTATTTAAAGATCCTGGTTCGCCTGAGGTTGTCTCTGGAGTCATATCTACCACCGGTGCATTACCTTGCCTTATATCCCAGACCTTTACTGAACCATCACGACTGCCGGTAACAATTTCCGGTGCTCCACAATCCACTTGTTTACCACCCAAAGCATCTAAACAGTTAATAATGGAAGAATGAGCTTCCACATTGTACACTGGGATCTCAGGACGTTCTAAATCTCTGTATGGTTAAAGAAAATTAAAATCTATAGTAATCCAATAGGTACAGAAAAACTTACAAAACCTGTAGTCTGCCCTGAAAATCTCCTATAGCCATATGTCTATTCCTTAAGGAAGAAGCTCCAAAAGAACCACATTTAAAAGCCGATTTCTTTTCTATAGTCTTTACCTTTTCCATTTTATTTTCGTTTAGCTCGTAAATCTCCAATATCCCCTGACTATTGGGTTTTGAACCCAATACCACAAATTTGGCCGAGCATGGTATCCATTTGGTGTCATACACGGTATAGTTCACAGATTGATTGAGATGTTCTATCATTTGAGGTTTATCCATGATGGATGTTTTAAGTGCTTATTTTGACTTGTTAATTATGAAATTAATTTAAATTTTCTTAAATTTAATTGTAAATTAAAATTGTTTACCGGTTGCTATGATATTTCCTAGCAGGTTGCATGTTTATCAAAAATAAACAAAAATGACATTTAATAAACAGCTGTCAAGTGAGCGATAAATTGACAAAAGATTATTTTATGAATATGAATCGAGTTGCCTGAGGTCAAAATTTAAGAATAATATCAAAACTTGAAATTTTACATAATTCACTTGATTTTTTCTGAAATTAAAGAAAATTTAAATTATTGCTTTACTTTACACAGTGTAAATTTGATGTCGAAAATATAAATAATTGAAATTTTATAATTTTTACTTGGGTATTTGATTGTGTTACCATTGTTGACGTAACGTAAATAATGTATAAAATTAAAATTTTGCTATTTTTAGAATTTTTACATGTTTTTTTGTTATTTGTAGTCTTATGTTAGTTACCTATTGTTGACGTAGTTTAAAAAATTAAAATTTTCCATAATATAGGTATTTTACATGGAGTAGAGATTAAAGGCACCTTTGTGCCTTAATTTACATGATGTAAAAAATTGAAATTCAGTAATTTTTTAATTATATCTTATTTTTAGGTTATTTTAAGATATTTTTCATTTTCTACCTTTTGTTGACATGATGTATTTACATCAATGCAAGTAAAGTATTGGGGTAATACAAAATTATATGTATTTCACATGGGTTTTGTATTAAATTAAATAAATTTTTATCATGTCGAGAATGTAAATAATTGAGATTTTGTTGTTTTTAAAAAGCTACATCCTTTTGGGTTATTGGATCAAATCATACATTAATTATAATTTGTTTACATATTGTAAATAAAGTAATTAATTTAAATTTTGCCTTATTTTATGTATTTTACAAGATTTTTTGCCAAATAAGAAAAATGTCTGTGTTTTCATATATTTTACATGCATTAACTTCATGTCAACAATGTAAACAATTGAAATTTTATTGTTTTTTAAAGTTTTAAATAATTCTGAGGTTACTGCAATAAATTTTTTGCTATTTGAAAATTGTTTATTCTGAATCTTTAATTTAAAAAGTAAAGATTTTTTCACAAAAATTTACATTCTTTTTTTTAAGATTTTCATCTTAACAATAATTAATAATTATTTTAATATATTTTTAAAATGTTAATTTTCTTTCTAAATTATATTTTTAATTAATAATTTCTTTGAAATTTTTTCTTTTTTTCAAAATTAATAAATTCTTACTTTCTTTGAATAAATATCTTTAATTTCCATAACACCCTGTTAAAAATGTCACCTATTATGCATATGTCAACATTTGTAATCTGGTAACTCTAAACGTCACGCTCTTCTTTTTCCTCTCTCTCATTATCTCATGACAACCAAACAGCTGTTAAATTGACAGTATTTTTTGAGAGTTTGCAAAGTATAAACGGAAATGGAATAAACGCAAAATTTTATTGTTAAAAATAATTTAATTAAATAAAAGTTAGAAAAAAAATATTTTAAAAAATTGTTAATCAAGTATTTTCTACTTTTTAAGTGTTTAATATAATAAAAAAGTGAAGAGAGAGAGTTAAATTTTTGCGATTGAGTGAAAAGAAAATTTCATTTTTTAGTTTATTTTATTAATTTCTTTTTTGCTGTTATTAAATTTGTTGTTATATTATAAATGCATTGGTATGCGTGTTTATGTGCTATTAAGTCTATTGTGTTTCTTTAACCTTAAGCAGTAGTAAATTTTTGTTTAAATATTTTTTGGTCAGTCGGTCAGTTAGCTACTAAACATTTAACCAATAGAACGCGCGTGCCTTTATTAGTGTAAGAGTAAATATTTATTTAATTTTATATATTTTTTGGTTTTATTTTAATAATAGCCCTCTCCCATTTAATTTTCCCCAAAAAAATAATATAAAAAACCTGTTGTTTATAGAGAAAAAATTATTGAACAAGAAAGCGGGGGAGTAAGTTTCTAGTGAGGTTTTTGCGTGTATTAACTTAATTGTCATTAAACCACAATTATAAAAACAACAATAATGTAATTATAAAATAAAACAGTAACTTAAATGAAATAAAAAATAAAAACGAAAATTAGCAGAAAAATACCAAACTTAATCAGAAAAATATATTCCAAATGTTAAAAGAATAATAAAAAAATTCGTATAAAAAAGCAAAATGAAATAATGTTTTAAATAAATTATTTAAAATTCTGTAGTTTTTTTTGGAAAAACCCCTCTTTAAAAATCAAGTGTTTAATAAGCTGCAATTGTTTTAAAGGCTATATGGCTTGTGTTGTTGTACTAAATAAATTGGCAACAGGCAAAAAAGAAATATAACAAAAACAACAAATTAACCTGAAACAATAACAAATAACCATAATATAATTTCTCTCTCTCTCCACTCTGCAACCTACCTAGCATTTTATTTAATACAACAACAATAAATTAAAATAAAACGAAAACAAATCACCATCGGAGCAATAAGAGGAAATAATAAAACAAAATAATAATAAAAAAAACTCACATACATACATGTTGTATATATATTATTTATGAAACACTTTGACTGTGATACAATAACAAAAACAGCTTTTATTTCGTGTTGATTATTGCTACCTACAACACAGACAGCAAGCAACTTTAAATTACCCAAGAAAAAAAACTAGAAAAAAGGTAACATTGAATTTGATTATTTACTTAAATATTTATTTCTAGTTTTAAATTTTAGATAATCAAAATTATTTAAGTTTTTAAAATAAATGGCATAGATCAAGATTACCAGCACACTTGATTTTTTTAATTTGTATAATGTTTTAGTAGCATTTTAATTCGTGATTAAATTAATGTAAAAAATTTTGCCCGCTCGCTCTTATTTTACGAGTTATGGGCCTCCAAAGTCTTGATACATTTTTCTAAATATCTTTATTAATACATATTGATTTTATTTATATTAATACCATTTAAAACTACGTAACAATACCTTTCTAATGACATATAACATGACCATATTCATTAATTCCTTAGGAGGAAAATTTTAATTTTTTTTTTTGTTGGTATACCGGCACTTCAAACATTTTTTTGATTTTTAAAAAAAAGTTTATGCACCGAAGCCAGTTTTCGACAAGTATAGATGAGAAAGTTCTTGAGCCCGGCCATACAGAAAAACCTTTCTCAACATTAAAAAATATATTTTAATTTCAACTGTGCTGGTAGTCTTGCTTCGTTCCAAACAAATTAAAAAAGACCCTTTAAGTTCCCAAGGAAAACACAAATTAAGTACAAATTTTTCAAAGTAGTGAACAAAATTTGAATTTAGCTAAGAAAAAATTGTAATTCAGCTAAAAAAAAATTTGTATTTCAGCTAATTTGTAATAAAGTAGACTAAATAATTTTTATATTCTCTTAAAGAAATCTCTAAAAATTACACTCTAAACCTAATTCAGCTAGAAAATTAGATACAAAATTATGAATTTTTAAATTAAAAATACTAAATATTAAATTCGGCTAAATAAAATCTTCATTAATTTAAGAAAACACTCAAAATTACGTTATTCAGCTAAAGAAAAATTTAAAAAAATTTCCTCTATATCTAATTCAGCAAACAAATTATTATCGAAATCTTAATTCAGCTAAGAAATGTTCACAAAAAACATAATTCAGCTGATAGATTTTAACAAAAAGCCTAATTCAGCTAAAAAAATTTCTTAAAATATCAAAAAATTTATAATTCTATCTTATAATTAAAAAATCATAAAATTTATTATATTCAGCTAAACAAAAATGTAAAAAAATTTCCCTAAATCAAATTCAGCTAAGAAAGTATTATCGAACACTTAATTCAGCTAAGAAATGTTCACAAAGAACATAATTAAACATCAATTTTTGCAAAAAAAAAAACTAATTCAGCTCAAAAAATTTCTTTAAAATATGAAAAAGAGTATAATTCAGCTATCTTATAATTAAACAATTATAAAATTTATTATATTCAGCTAAAGGAAACTATAAAAAGTGTATAAAAATCTATTTCAGCTAGGATATTTTATTGATATTATATGAAAATGTAAAGTAATTGTAAAATTATTTATATTCAGCTAAAGAAATCTATAGATATTTTCACAAAAACCTAATTCATCTAAAAAATTTTATTAAAAGTACAGAAATTTCTTAATTCAGCTAAGAAATTTGGCTTAGAAATGTTAAATTTGATTTAGCAAATACAGAAATCTAAGAAAAATCTCGCCATAACCTAATTCAGCTAAGTAATTTTCCCGAAAATTTTTAAATTTCTTAATTCAGTTATGGTAAATTAAAGCTTTTGCGAAACTTATTATATTCCGCTAAGGACAACTATAAAAAATCATAAAAATCTAATTCAGCTAGGAAATTTTATTAAAAATGTAAAAATAAATAAATTCAGTTATTAAAATATATAGAATTGTAGCAATTCAGCAAAATAATCTATAGAAATTTTCACAAAAACCTAATTCAGCTAAACAAATTTATCAAAAATGTTAAATTTTCTTAATTTAGCTAAGAAATTTTGCTTCACAATGAAAGATTTCATTATTTAGCTAAAGAAATTTGGCAAAAAAAAAAATTATTTTAATGAGCTAATTCAGCTAAGAAATTTCTTATAAAAATTAAACTTTTGTCAATTTAGCTAATATAAAATAAAGCTAATATTATATTTTCCATATTAAGCTAAATAAATCTACAAATATTTTTAATAGAATAGTATTCAACAAGGGAAATCTGTATGAAATTCTTACAAAAAACTAATTCAGCCATAAAATTTTATTGAAAATACAAATATTTCACAATTCAGCTACGAAATTTTGTTTAAAAACTAATAATTTTATTATTCAGCGAAAGAAATATAGGAAAATCTCACAAAAATCTAATTCATCTAAGAAATCTATAGGAATTCTCAGAAAAACCTAATTCAGCTACAAACTTTTATATAAGTTACAATATTTTCTGAATTCAGGTAAACAAATTTTGCGAAGCTAAGAAATTTATTAAAAATTTAAAGCAAATATACGATTTTTCATATTCAGCTAAGAAAAATTATACATTTTATGAAATAATGAGAGTAATTAAATTTAGCTTAGTTAAAACCAATTCAGCTAGCTTATATTGCTATTCAGCTGGATAAATTTCTTAAAAATTGTAAAATAATGATATTTATTAACAAAAAACTCAATTCAGCTAAATTATTTTGCTATTTAGTAAACAAAATTTCGTGAAAACCAACAACAAATTGTATTTATTAAAGAAAAAACTCAATTCTGCTAAGTAAGTTTACTATTCAGCTAACAAAATTTCATAAAAATTCCAAAATTATGTCATTTGTAAAATAAAAATTCAATTCAGCTAAGAAATTTCAGCCAAGTAGTTTTATAATTCAGCTAACAAAATTTCTTCATAATTTAAAAATATGATTATTTATTAATAGAAATGTCAATTCAGCTAAGGAATTCGCCAATTCATCTAAGTTATTTTCCAATTCAGATAACAAAATTTCATGAAAAACAAACAGTTATGTCATTCATTTGTAAAAAAAAATAAATTCAGCAAAGAAATTTGTTAATTCAGCTAAGTTATTTTTCAATTCAGATGAGCTAATGTCTTGAAAATGTTAAAATATTGTAATTTATTAAAGAAAAACTCACAATTCAGCTAATTTCATTTGTTATTCAGCTAACAAAATTTATTGAAAATTGAAAAATATCATTATCTATTAGGGAAAATGTCAATTCAGCTAGGTTATTTTTCAATTCAGCTTTTTAAATTTTTTGGAAATTGTAAAATAATGTAATTTACTACAGAAAAACCAATTTCAGCCAAGTAGTTGTTTAATTCAGCTAACAAAATTTCTTCATAATTTAAAAATATGATTATTTATTAATAGAAATGTCAATTCAGCTAAGGAATTCCCCAATTCATCTAAGTTATTTTCCAATTCAGGTAACAAAATTTCATGAAAAAAGAACAATTATTCCATTGGTTTGTGAAAAATTCAATTTAGCAAAATTATTTTTTAATTCAGCTAATAAAATTTCCTGAAAATTAGAAAATATAATGATTTATTAGCGAAAAACTCTATTCAGATAAGGAATTTAATAATTCAGCTGAGCAAATATGTTAGGAAATATAAGAGAATAGATTTATAAAAACGTAATTCAGCTAGCTTATTTAGCTTTTCAGATAAATTTTCGGTTTTATGTTTTAAAGTTGTGAAATTTTATTGAATTGAAATTATGCGTAGTCAAACGTCCGTTAGAACTATTTTTATGTATAACCCATATTATGTGTAACCCATATTATGTATAACCTATATATATATATATATATATTTATTTATTTATTCCTCACTTATTGAACTAAAAAACTTTCAGTTTCTTAAACTTTCACATGTTTCTAATCCCTTGTAAAGGTCATTGTAACGTTAAAGAATTCTAAAAACAACAATGTGACATAAACAATTAACATGAAGGTGTCTTGTGACGTTTGTTTTTTTTAAATTTATAATAAAAACACAAAAAAAGGAGAAAAAAACATCTGCTTTATATAAAAGCAATAATTTGTTGTCTTCCTTTTTATGCTTATTTATTGTTGTTATTTGTTTTAAAGATTTAAAAAGAAAATATTTAATTTAATAATAAATAAGAATTTTTATTTATAAATTTGTTTATAAATTATTTTTTTAAGTTTACTTATCTCTCGTCTTTACCTATATTTTTATTTAATTAGTTGTTAACTTATAAGCATTTTTTATAAATTGTTTTTTGTCTAGTTTTTATTTGAATTTGAATTATTTTACTTTTAATTTGCATTTATAGTACCAAGCGAGTACAGGTGTTCTTGGTTTTTTGTGCAGGTGTGTGTATGTAGGTGTAATTTTATTATTTGCATTTATTTTTGTTTTTGATTTATTTTGATTTTTGATTTCTCTCAGTTTTTTTTTCTAATTGGCTTCCTTGATTATACTCCTGGTAATTAGGGAGAGTTAAATGACTCCCTTGTACTCTCGCTTTCTTCTTGTAATTTGTTGGAGTTAAATGTTTCGCTTTTATATTTCCTCTCTCTTTCTCATTTTATTATACTATGGTGATTTAGTTTTGGTAAATCATATGTTTATTTTTACTGCTGTTTTTGTTAAAATGCAGTGTTGCATTTGAATGCCTTTTCAATAAGCTTTCAACGGGCCATTAATAGCGTTGTAATTGTTTTTTAATATATTGCTCTTTTTTAAATTGTTTTTAATATATTGAACATGTTTTGCTTACAAAATTAAGGAACTAAAGTTTTATATTAAAAGGGGATTTATATTGATAAAATTTCTTTTGTTACGTTACCTTTTTTTTGAGAAATTTACATTATGATTTTTCGTCAGCGTTGCCGGATTAGATTAGATTTTTTTTACATGTTCTAGGTTTAGTAGTTTGGTTAGTATAACAATAACTTAAGTTAAAAGTTACAGTAATTTAAATTAAAATTTACAACTAATAAAAAAAAAAAATTTGCAGAATATAAAATGTGACCAAAAAAAATTTATGCTTTTATGAATATAGAATCGTCTTGAAATAAAATTTTCTTTACAGTAATCGAAGCTAAAATTTAAAAACCTCTTTTTTTACGATTTTAAAAAATAATCAAAGTTTTCTAAGTTTTCCACTAGAAAATTTTTTACTGTGTGGTAATTTTTGTATTTTATATAGTAAACCAATTTTCTTGCAATAATTGTGGAACATTATCCTAATTCACAAATAGTCCAAGTTCTCAAATAGTTTAAACTTTCTATATGAGTGTGACTTATTAATTAAAACTTTATTTTTTATTTATTTATTTTTTTTATTAAAGCCGATTTATGACTTTTGGCCCAAGTTTTATTTAAGGATTTTATTAAACGTTTATTTTTATTAAAAATGTTGGTACATTTTATTAGGTTTTGGTAGATTTTGTTTAAAATTTTGGTAGAAAAAATATTTTGTTTGTGGCAACGCTACTTTTCGTTGAGCTTATTTTGTTTTTAATATTATGTTCCCTTTTTTTATTATAAACCCTTTTGATTTGTTGAGATTTTCTTTAATCAATTTATTATTGTTACTAAGTCATTCAAATTTTAATTATTATATTTTTTATTTATTTTTTATTTATTTATTTTTTATTTATTTATTTATTTTTTTTTAATTAAAGATAAGTTAATTAAGTCAATTAAGATTACATTAAATTGATTCATAAATAAATTAAATGGAAAATAAAAACTATAAAATTAGCTCCCATACAAAAATAAAACTTGTTTAAAGGCAAAAATGAACTATAGAATCTGAGAAAGGAAAAAATTGGAACTTGAAAATACTAATTTCTCTAAAATTTAAGCCTTCTGTTTTAATTTTTCTAAATAAAATTATTTATTTATTTTATTATTTTATTTATTTTTTTATTAATTAATTTATTTATTTTTTTTATTTGTTAATTTGCTTATTTTTTTTTTTAATTTCTTTATTTATTTAATAATATTTTTGCAATTATATTGCTGCAGTTTTTTTTTTCTAAAATTAAGCATTTTTTTGTCATTAATAAATAATAAAAATATTATTTATGTTTTTTTCTTTAGTATCTCTAAACTGCTGGCAATTATATTTAAATAAGGGTTATAATTTTTTTTTTTTTTAATAACTGCATTTATTTTTATAACAATTAAACATTTGTCTAAGACTTTATAAAGCTTTAAAGATTATCAAGAACATTTTTACAACAATTGTAAAATTATAAAAAATGATATTTATAAAGATATAAAAAATAGAACAATAAACTGCTACATTATTGTAAAAGGGAAATAAACTATTTAAATACGTAAATATATTGTAAAAACTAATAAACCTTGATCTTTTTAACTAGAGAGCTACATTGTAAGTGTTACAATCATAAATAAAATTATCAGAAATTTTATTATTAACATTAATCGATATTAAATAAAAGTTGTTTAAATTATAAAGATTTTATAGTACATATAACAAATATACTTTTGCTAATGTTAATATTTAATCTTTTATAGATTTCCAAATATTTTCTTTCTATTCACATGAATGAAATGTTTAAAGCATAAATATTTATATAATAATATAATCAACATAAAAACTATCAAATAAATAATCTTAACTTATGTAGAACATATGTATGTTATTTATTTAAAAAGATATTGTTTTTCTTATGGAATCAAACATAAAAATTTATCAGTATAACTCTGAATTTTTCTAATATATAATAATATTATCAATCATAATAATAATTAAATATAATAGCGAGGTGAAAATAAATAAATAAATAAATAACAAAAAAATATTCAGCAAATATACTGATAAAAAATAATTGCAGAATAAATATTTATAAAAAAAAAAACAAAATTAAAATAAAAAAATTTCACGAAAACTTCCTTAAAATAATTATTGTGAAAAATTCCAGCAAAAACTTTTTGGTTATCGGTAATGGCAACTACTTATTAAAGTAGTTTCTTGGTAATGAGGCGTCATTATTGTTTGCCTACTCTGTATTACATTAATACGTACTCAATAGTATAACAGCACAGTAATACTGCAATCACGTGGATGAGTTGGCTAGAGCGCCGGATGAACAACCAGAAGGTTGTTGGTTCAACCCCATTCTGAAGCTGTTAGTTTTTTATAACAAAATGTCTAAAAAGATATTTTAAACTAAATAGAGTTTTTGTCGCTCAGGATGCTATGTGCGAGATGGTGTACTGGGTAAGACGTTAATCAGTAAAAACGAAATGGTTAGTGTGTGTCCAAGTTCGAGCCTCACTGACGGCAAAATTTTTTTGTTTTCGTTTAGGTACATATTTTTGAGTACCCCTAGAGTCAAAAAATAACTACATGAATTTATGGACAAGTCGAACAAAAATAACTAGTTGTTCAGGCAAAAAATAAGTAGTTTATTTTTGTTTCCAATTATACCTGCTAGCTTACCAGGAAAGCAAAGTTTTTGCTGGGATGTTTCTCCAAATGTACGTTATAAACTTTCATAAAGAGATTATGAACCAATTATACAAATTTTCTAGACTAGACTATAAACTAAACTAGACTACAGACTAATATATTGACTATATTATAGACTAATCTACTACCTAGACTATAATCTGAACTATAGACTAAGCTATAGACTAGTCGATAGAATAGACTATAGACTAGATTTTGGACTAGACTATAGACTAGACTGTAGACTAGACTATATATTAGATTATAAACTAGACTATAGAAAAAACTATATGCTAGACTATATTATAGACCAGACTTTAGACAAATTTATAGACTAGACTATAGAATAGACCATATACCCTGAACTAGGCTTTAGAGTAGACTATGGACTAGGATATAGACTAGACTTTAAAAATAAAATATAAAATTTCCTAAAAGTAGAAAAAAAATATTTTTTTTTAATAAATTTTTTTTTTTTCGAAAATTTCCTTAAAATACAAAAATACTGATAATTTACTAAAAGTAAAAAATTTTTCCAAAAAAGTTGTCAAAAATGTTTATAAAAAAGTACCATATTTAAGGTATAAAATTAATCGATTCCCAAAAAATAAATTAACAAACATTTCCTTAAAATAACAAATTTATAAAAAATTCTAAAAAAAAAATATCAAGAGTTGCTAAAATATTAACTAAAATTTTGTTCGAAAATTTTCTTTAAATATTAAATATATCGATGATTTCTTAAAAATTAAAAAAAAAATTATCAATAGTTTGCTAAAACAAAAAAATAAAAAATAAAAAATTATTAAAAAATTCTCCAAAAAATAAAAAAATCTAATATTTTTCTAAAAAAAAAAATATCAAAATATGTTAAAAATTCAAAATTCATAGGAAATTTCCTTAAACTATAAAGTTTATCGAAGATTTCCTAAAAATATAGAAAAAGAAATTATTTATAAATTTTTTAAAACTACAAATTTATCGAAAAGTTCTCAAAAAAAAAAAAAATAATAATAATAATAATAATAATAAATAAACAAAATAAATAATAATAATAAAAAAACAAACAAAATTATTCAAAATATCATTTAAATAAAAAATTTATTTATTCTAAAAATATTGAATTTATCGAAATTTTCCTTAAAAAAAAAATCAACAAAAAATTCTTAAAATTTAAACAAAAAAATATACAAAAATATCTTTAACCTTCTAACGGTCGCAGTATAAAAAAATTTATAAAATCAATTTGCAGAATAAAAATATAATTAAGTGTTATATTTTGGGAAGATTTAAGGATTAGATATTTAATTTATTATGTCAAATAATTAACCAAATGATTAGAACACGAAAAGAAGTTAAAATATAAATTATTTTCAAAAAAATAAGAACAGAAAAAGATGCCCGTTAAAAGGTTAAGATTAAAATATTACCAAAAATTCAATTAAAAAATTTTATAAACAAAATTTATCGATAACTTTCTAAAAATAATTTATTGAAAATTTCCCTAAAATAATAAATTAAAAAAATCATAAAATAAAAAAAAAACTACGAAGATTTACTTGTTTATCAAAATTAAATTAAAAAATTCATTTGAAATTTTCTTAAAGTAAAAGAAAAATCGATGTTTTTTTAAGTGTATTGAAATTTTCTAAAAATAAAAAATTCGGATATTTCCTTAAAAATAAAAAAACATGGAAAATTTTCAAAAAATACAAATTTCAAAAATTAAAAAAGAAAAATGTAAAAAAATTCAAAATTAAAAAAATCGAGTTTTTGAAAAGTAAAAAAATTTTTAAAAATTAAAAAAAAATGTATTGAAATTTTCTAAAAATAAAAAAATTCGAAAATTTCCAAAATTAAAAAAATTTATAGAAAAATTTCAAAACGAAAAAATAAACGTTTAGAAGAATTTAAAAATTTGTTAAAATACAGAATTTTCCAAAAATTTTGTAAAACAATAAATTAACCGACAATTTCGTAAAAATAGAAAATGTAAAAATGTAATTTTCTAAAAATAAAAATAATAGGAAATTTCCTTAAAATAAAAAAGCTAAAAATTATATTCAAAAATACGATTTTCCAAAATTAAAAAAATTTATCGAATAATTTTCAAAATAAATAAAAAATTTTCAAAATAAATAAAAAATGCGCATATTTTTTAAAAATAAAAAAATATTCATATTTTTTTATTCATTATTTTTTTTAATACATACAGAATTTTAAAAAAATTTGTTTAAAATAATTAATTGATCTATAATTTCTTTAAAAATAAAAAATTTATTGAAAATTTTCAAAAAATACAAAATTAAAAAAATTATATGTAGAAAAATTTTCAAAATTAAAAACAAAACTTGAATTTTTGAAAAATAAAAAAGATTAAATATTTTTTAAAATACTGAATTTAATTTTTTAATCGATAATTTCGTAAAAATAAAAAAATTGGAAATTTAATTACAAATAAAAAAAATTATTAAAATTAATAAAAATACAAATTTCCAAAATTAAAAGAAAAAAGTATAGAAAAATGTTTAAAATTAAAAAAAAAAACAAAATAAAAATCCAATATTTTTTAAAAATAAAAAATTTATTGAAAATGTTGATTTTCCACAAATAAAAAAACAAAATTATTAAAAAATAAAATACCGGTATTTCTTTTAAATGCAAAATTTCTAAAAAAAAATATTAGGAATTTCCAAAAATTTTTGAAATTATCAAAGATTTGAAAAGAGATAAACAAAAATAGCGAAAATTTGCTTAAAATAAAAATTCCTAAAAATTAAATTTTTTTCTGGAAATTTTTCTAAAAATATTGAATTTATTGAAAATTTTCCTAAAATAATAAATTTGAAAGCAAAAAATCCTAAATTAAAAAAAAACGACAATTTCCTTAAATTTATCAAATTAATCGATAATTTCGTAAAAATATAAAAGGCATAAAATTTTTTAATAAAAAAAATGTAGGAAAATTTTTAAAATTAAAAAAATTAAAAAATATCGTTTATTTAAAAAAATATTAAAAATAAAAAAATAAAAATTTTTTAAATACAAAATTTTTAAAAATTGTCTTAAAATACAAAATTAATCGATAATTTTCTAAAAATAAAAAACAAATGTTGAAAATATCCTAAACATAAAAAATTAAGCCGAACTCCTTAAAATTAAAAAAAAAAATATTGTAATTTTCTCTTCAATGTTAAAGAGTTTTATTTAACTTTAAAAAATTTCCATTATACATCCCTGTCTAACCTTTAGCTCAATTGGTGTCCACTTAATCTTTCTTAATAATGTTATTGTTTATTTACTCTTGCTAACGGTTAATTGCTCTCATACTTTTTCTCACTCAGTTCTTAATGATTTTCATACACTGAAAGCAATTAAATTACCAAACAAATTTAATTATTATTCATTATGTTGACTTAATTACTACGTAATAATTTTAAATATTTGCAAAAATTTCTCTCACCTGTTTTATTAAATATTTACTTTTATTTTTAAAACTTTATCTCATATTTTATTTATTATTTGCTACAAACAAAATATTGTAAATTAATCTAAATCACTAGATTAATAAATGTCATCAGCTGATAATTTTTCTTTAAAGATAAGAGGGGAAAAAATGATTTTATAAAAATTAAAAAGTATATAATTTTTAAATTGAAATTAATTATTTTGTTTGTCTTTATATTTGTCTCTTACTTTGAACATCCACAAATTTATTCAATTTCAGCAAAAGGAAAATTATTATTCAATAACACACAATCTTATAACACACGGTGGGGCCAATCGCAAAATTGTTAGTTATAAATCTGTATCTCCTAAACTACTGGTCGGATCGAATTGAAATGCTTAGAAAAGTTATAGAGGAGGACCCAAGCTTTCAGAAAAATTATCTTTTAGTCAGCCTGTGATAATATGAGCTACAAGGTGTCAAAGTTAACCACCTCGAGTATGTAAAAGTAAAAAAAAAAAAAAATCGTAACCTATAAATCAATTCAGATTTCAAAGATTTTTATACTTCTGTAAAGTGTTTACGAGATAAAAAAAACATCCTTAGTATCCTAAAATATCCCTTACAGTTAAAAAAAATATCTACGCTTGAATTTTGGGTTTCTGTTTTTATTTAGTTTTTCCGGATTTAGTCCTGAGATATAAATGTAATAAAGAAATTTTAAATCGTCATTGTTCGAAAATGGTGAATTTTAGAAAAAAAAATCATGTTTATCAATTAATAAAAAATATTACGCGATTTTTTTTTTAATTTTTTGACGCCGTTTCATTAAAAAATATATTTGAACTGCTTCCCGCCCGGCCAAAAACGAATGCAGAAGTGCAGATTTTATGAACTTTTCAAAATACTTTTTTTAAATTGTACAAAAAAGCATATTAGCATTATATTATTAATCTTATTTCTTATGTATTGCATAAAGCTTTGTTCAGACCGGCGCGAAATTACGAAATTTCATGCCGAAATTATGAATGAAATCTAGAGTGTTCATACTGGCTAGATGACATTTGATGTAATTTCGTGAACAGCTGATACTTATTGTTTACATTTTAATTTATTATAGGGATAAATAAAGTATTTTGAAATGGAAACAAGTAAGAAACAATTACTAACTAAATTGGAAATTATTAATGAAAAACTTGCTAATAAGAAATTGTTATTTCAACAATTAAAAATAGTTAGAAATGCAAAGGTAAAAATGATACGTTTCATTTTGCAAAATCACTTTAATAATTAATTTTAAGATTTCTGTTTAAATTTAAGATCAGCTGTCAATTGTTTTTTTTTTCTTCTCACGATTGAAACATGCTGAAACATGTTGAAAAAAAAGTATTTTTTCCAACCATGTACAGAGTTGCACGAAAATGGTCATCGTAATTTCAATGTAATTTCACCGAAATTACACAAAATTATGTAAATTCGCAAGTGGAATGGGGAATTACGTAATTTCAACTTGATTTCGGCCGAAATAACGAAAGTACGTGATAGTGTCGACTATAGTATCGTATATAGTCTAGACTATATTATACTCTATAGTATCTACTATAGTACAGTATATAGTCCCGACTATAGCTTAGTCTATAGTCTCGGCTATAGTTTTATGTGGAGTGTATAGTCTCGAATATAATATAGTCTATACTATCGACTATAGTATAGTTCATAGTCTCTACTATTCTATATTCTCGACTATATCATAGTCTATTTTCGGCCATAGTATAATCAATAATCTCGACTATAACATAGTTTATAGTCTTGGCTATAATCTATGGTCTCAATTATAATTTAGTCTATAGTTTCGACTATAGTTTAGACTAGCGTCTCCACTGTAATATAATCTTTAGTCTGACTATAGTATAGTATAATGTCTCAGCTATAGTATAGTCTACATTCGATAGTACAGTCTAGTTTAGAATAATGTCTTCAGTGTAGTATGTTTTTTATGCAACAACTCTTTCTACAATTCTACAAGTCTTTCATACATTTCAATTCGATCCGACCAGTAGTTTATTACCAAAAATTTTGCAATTGGCCCCACTGTGTAACATCAACAATTATCTTTAATAAATGGAAATTTTTTTCATTATTATTAGCTTGTATAAAAATTTTATTATTATGAAATATTAGCATTGAAGTAATAAAATAAAGAAAACCATTAAGATTCTGAGGATTTTGATATTTCTTAAAGCAGGCAGTTTTTTGTTTTCTTTTTTATAAATTGAAAATATTTTTAACTTATTGGAATGGTTTGTGATTCAAAAAAAGAAAAAAAATATTTATAATATTTTATTTATTTATTTTTATTTTTTATTTTTTAATAATTAATGATATTGACTCATTGATTTTTCGTTTCAATGACACAATGACATTTAATATATAATAAATTGAATAACAATAATTACAAATAATAGACTGAATAAAAGTCTACTTGACTTATAAATAAATGTTATCAATTTGCTAACAATTACTTATATACAAAAGCTTTTTTAATAATATAAAAATTTTTACAAACTGAAATTCTAGGAAATGTAAGACAAAAATTATAAAAATTCTTTAAAAATAAAATAAGAAAAAACAAAAATGATTTTCTATCAATAATAAGAATCTAAATAAATTTAATTCAATATTAATTAATTCTCTTTCTAATTTGATGCTCTTTCTAATGGCTGGGATATGACACTAAGTGAAAATGGCCACTCTATGGAACAATATTGGTGGTATATCTAAAATAATTTTGGAATTTAAAAAAAATCAAATATTAGTGAAAATAAACATCTGGACAGGATTGTTGCCCATTTCTGAAATTAGGTAAATGGCTGGGATAGGACACTATGTGGAAATAGTACTAACCAATGTCATACTATGGAACCTTGTCTATAAATTCTACCAACTTTCATCCTTCATCTGAAATCCTCAAAAATCCTTAAAAAAAATATATAAAATTTTAAGTTTTTAAAATTTCATATTTTTCTATCAAAATACGCTCTGTTAAAGATTATGACTATTGATTATGATAGATGTCCACCTTGTCTATAAATTCCATAAACTTTCATCCGCTCATGTAGTCCCGTTTTCAAATAAAGGATATATGTATATCCTACACACTTATACGTTTTTTTATTTCACTACAAATTTTTTATTTAACAGAATATTTTTGATGTTAAATAATTTTCTGATAATGCATAAAGTGGACTTTCAATCCTCAATTTTTTTGGTTTATTTGCTCAGGAAATGTCGCCACAAATCCCTTTTAAAGACATACCCCCAGTTTTGTAGAGTTTAACAGAAGTAAGTTAACACTTTTACAGAGCTCTGTTAAATCCAAAGGTTTGTGTCTAGGCTTTCATATTGAAAAATTTATCTTCTCACACATATATCTCAGCCATTTAACTAACTCCAGAATTAGCCACCAATCCTGTCCAGATTTTGATTTTTTACAAAAATTTAATTTTCTTAAATTGCAAAATTATTTCAAATATGCCGATATGGTTTATGGTATAACCCTTGGACCACCATCTCCATCTAATTCCAGAAGTGACCACCAATCAAGTTCAGATTTAAATTTTCATAAACATTTTATTTTTTCAAATTCCAAAATTATTTCAAATATACCACTACTATATTTCCATAGAGTGGACTCTGGACCAACATTTTCATATACTGTCATATCCCAGCCATTCACCTAATTCCAGAAATAGCCGCCAATCCTGTCCATATGTTTATTTTCACAAAAATTTGAATTTCTAAAATTTCAAAATTATATCAGATATACCACTAATATTGTTCCACAGAGTGGCCCTTGGACCATCATTTTCATTTAGTGTCATATACCAACCATTTATTTTAATTTTTTTTAACAATAATAAGCAAATATTTATTATAAATTTCTTTAACACCTGTTTGTCTTTGCTTTTCTTTGTATAAACATAATTTTATCTCAAATATTTGCATTTCTCTTATTTGTTTTAAAAGTAAAATTTTGTTGATATCTTTTCTTTTATTATTATTTGTTGAAATAAATAAATTATATCAGCTAAACAATATAACAAAAAAAAAAAAAAAAAAAAAAAAAAAAAAAAAGTATTTTCTTTTTTAATGACAAAGCAAAACATTTTTCTAAAGCAAAATTTTATCTTTTATTTTAATTTTTCTCTAAATTGTTTTGCACAGAAAAGATAATCATTATTATTGTTATAGTAAAGTTCAATGTTTCATTAGTGGCAATGACTAATAGATGCGGTGTATGATTAAGTATTTTATAATTTAAAATACAAATAAAAAACATTAGAGAAAACATTAGAGAAAACTTATTATTGTTTTGTTGTTTACCTTATATTCAAGCTAATTTAAAAAATAATGAAATTTTATTAAAAAAATTTTTTAATTTTTATCATTTTAGCCATTTCATTTCTCCTCGCATATATATTTTGTAGACAAAAACGTTTATGTTACATTATTTTTTTTTTTTGTACTATAAATTTTCTTATGTTGTTTTTTTTTTTTAGTTTTCTTTTTATATTTTACTTTTGTTGTATTACCTTTAAAAGTGTTTTACAGCAGTTTACATTGAACTTGACATCTAGACCAAAAAATAAAATTGCTTTAAAACCAGACACTTTAAATAATAAAACAAAAAACACAGTAAGCACACGAAAAACAGGGCAAGAAGATATAATACTATAGTCAAGACTATAGACTGTAGTCAAAACTATAAACAATTGTCAAGACTATAGACTATACTCAAGGCTATAAACATTAATCAAGAGTAAAGACTAGACTATAGCTAAGACTATAGACTACAGCCTAGACTATAGACTAGACTATAGCCAATACTATAGATTATAGTCAAGACTATAGACTAGACTATAGTCAAGACTGCAGACTAGAATAAATTTAAGACTATAGACTATAGTCAAAACTATAAACTATTGTCAAGACTATAGACTATAGACTATAGTCAAGGCTATAAACTATAATCAAGAGTAAAGACTAGACTATAGCTAAGACTATAGACTACAGCCTAGACTATAGACTAGACTATAGCCAATACTATAGATTATAGTCAAGACTATAGACTAGACTATAGTCAAGACTGTAGACTAAAATAAATTTAAGACTATAGACTATAGTCAAAACTATAAACTATTGTCAAGACTATAGACTATAGTCAAGGCTATAAACTATAATCAAGAGTAAAGACTAGACTATAGCTAAGACTATAGACTACAGCCTAGACTATAGACTAGACTATAGCCAATACTATAGATTATAGTCAAGACTATAGACTAGACTATAGTCAAGACTGCAGACTAGAATAAATTTAAGACTATAGACTATAGTCAAAACTATAAACTATTGTCAAGACTATAGACTATAGTCAAGGCTATAAACTATAATCAAGAGTAAAGACTAGACTATAGCTAAGACTATAGACTACAGCCTAGACTATAGACTAGACTATAGCCAATACTATAGATTATAGTCAATACTATAGACTATACTATAGTCAACACTGTAGGCTAGAATATGTTCAAGGCTATAGGCTATAGGCTATAGTTAAGATTATAGACTCATTATAATCAAGATTATAAACTGACTATAGTCAATACCACAAACTGACTATAGTCAAGACTCTATGGTCAAGACTATAGACTAGACTATAGTCAACACTATAGACTAAACTATAGTAAAGACTATAGACTAGACTATAGTAAAGACTATAGACTAAACTATAGTAAAGACTATAGACTAGACTATAGTCAAGACTATAGACTAGACTATAGTCAAGACTATAGACTAGACTATAGTCAAGACTATAGACTAGACTATAGTCAAGACTATAGACTAGACTATAGTCAAGACTATAGTCTAGACTATAGTCAAGACTATAGACTAGACTATAGTCAAGACTATAGACTAGACTATAGTCAAGACTATAGACTAGACTATAGTCAAGACTATAGACTAGACTATAGTCAAGACTATAGACTAGACTATAGTCAAGACTATAGACTAGACTATAGTCAAGACTATAGACTAGACTATAGTCAAGACTATAGACTAGACTATAGTCAAGACTATAGACTAGACTATAGTCAAGACTATAGACTAGACTATAGTCAAGACTATAGACTAGACTATAGTCAAGACTATAGACTAGACTATAGTCAAGACTATAGACTAGACTATAGTCAAGACTATAGACTAGACTATAGTCAAGACTATAGACTAGACTATAGTCAAGACTATAGACTAGACTATAGTCAAGACTATAGACTAGACTATAGTCAAGACTATAGACTAGACTATAGTCAAGACTATAGACTAGACTATAGTCAAGACTATAGACTAGACTATAGTCAAGACTATAGACTAGACTATAGTCAAGACTATAGACTAGACTATAGTCAAGACTATAGACTAGACTATAGTCAAGACTATAGACTAGACTATAGTCAAGACTATAGACTAGACTATAGTCAAGACTATAGACTAAACTATAGTCAAGACTATAGACTAAACTATAGTCAAGACTATAGACTAGACTGTAGTCAAGACTATAGACTAAACTGTAGTCAAGGCTATAGGCTAAACTATAGCCAAGACTATAGACTAGTATATAGAACTGAACAAGAGCTGAACTATAGTCTGTTCTTGGCTATAGTCCACTTATAGTTCTATAGTATTCTATAGTCTTGACTATAGTCTATTCTATAGTCTTGACTATAGTCTACTCTATAGTCTTGACTATAGTCTATTCTATAGTCTTGACTATAGTCTATTCTATAGTCTTGACTATAGTCTATTCTATAGCCTTGACTATAGTCCAGTCGTTAGTTTTGACTATAGTCTACACAACAGGCTATAGACTAGACTATAGAATAAATTTTAGTTAGGACTATAGAACTGAACTAGAACTAAACTAGAACTAGACTGGAACTGAACTAGAACTAAAGTAGAACTAAACTACAATTGAACTGGAAATGAGCTGAAATGGAGCTAGAACTTAACTATAACTGACCTAGAATGGAACTTGAACTGAGATAGAACAGAGATAGAAGTAAACTAGAGCTGAACTAGAACTGAGCTAGAATGGAACTAGAACTAAACTAGAACAGCACTAAAACAGCACTAGAACCGAGCTAGAATAGAGATAGAAGTAAACTATGACTGAGCTAGAAAAGAGCTAGAAGTAAACTATGACTGAGCTAGAATGGAACTAGAACGGAACTAAAACTAAACTAGAACTGAATTAGAAAGGGATAGAAATAAACTAGAACTAAAGTAGAACTGAACTAAAACTGAACTAGAATTGTAGTAGTTCTGAACTAGAACTGAACTGGAACCGAACTGGAACTGATCTAGAATGGAACTGTAACTAAACTAGAACAGCACTAGAATAGAGCTAGAATTAAACTATGACTGAGCTAGAATGGAACTTGAACTGAACTAAAGCTAAACTAGAACTGAATTAGAAAGGAATAGAAATAAACTAGAACTGAACTAAAACTGAACTAGAACTGAACTGGAACTGAACTGGAACTGAACTTAAACTGAACTAAAACTGATCTAAAACTGAACTAGAATTGAATTAGACAAGAACAAGGATTAAACAAGAACTAGAATTGAACTGAAGCTGATCTGGAATTTAACTAGAACTGAACTAGAAGTGAACAAAAAGTTTGCTGAACTGTGTAAAGTAGACTATAGAGTAAACTGTAGACTGGACTGTATCGTAAATTATATACTAGTTTATCGAATGTATGAATAGTATATTTTTAAAATATTGTATGATAACCTTATTTTTCAAGTATTTGCGACTTTTCTTTTTTTGATATGACTACTTTGTTTGCTCACTTGCCTAAGAGTCTTTTCGTATTATACGTCGTCATTTGTTGCGTTTTGTATACATTTACAAATATGTTAAACATACTTAAATGGATATGATGATTTAGAAATATTGTTGCAAACAACGAGATCATGTTGTCAATGTCTGGCTTTTTAATATTTTTTCTTTTTTGTAAATAAAAAAAAAACTAATCACAAAAGAAAAAAAAATTATTTAATTAGCAAGCAAATCTTTAATGATATTTAAGAAATATTTTTATTTTAAAAGTATTTTAATTACAGTAAATGAACAAAATTAAAAGCAATTGTTTAATAATTTAAAGTTGATTGTTCTAAGAGAAAATGTTTTTAAAAAGAATAGATTCAATATTTCTTAAACACTTGAAAAAAAATTCCAGTAGTTAGCTAATTTAGAAAGTGGATCATAATTCCAATGTATATTTATTTTAAAACTGGCTTTAAGAAATTAAAGGCCAAGAAAAGTTGACTAAACATTTATTATTAAAATTTCAAAATTTTGATGATTTCAGGATTTTTCGCTTTAAATAAAAAAAGAAAATAAATAAAAAAAAAAAAATAATAATTTCCAATACTTGTTTATTTTGTTATTATTATTTACAATAAAACAATTATATTAACATGTCTTTTCATTTTATAAGCAAATCATTTATTTATTTGTATAATTGTTTACACAAAAATTTATAATTTTTGCTGAGATTTTATTTATTTGCGTTTTGGTTTGATTTATTTATAATTTCATAAAACGAGTATTCAATTTCAATTTATTAGCTGATTGTGCTAATTTATCCATAAACTAAATGATTTTAAAAGTAACTGTATAGATATTTTATAAAAATATTAAATAAGTATTAAAATTCTATTTAATAAATAAAGATTTTTTAAATTGATTTTTTTTCTATTTAAAGCTCAAGAGCAGCGTTTAATTTTAGAGAATTTTTATTTTCTTTATAAAAAAAAAAAAAAATCAACAAAGAAGAGAACAAAATTGCGATAATTGTTTAACAACATGGATAAACCTCGTAACAATCGAAGGGTGGGTTTTTTATACAAAAACAATTTTTGTTAATGTACTTACATATATTAGCGTGTATTATAGTAAGTGCTAAAATTTTTATAGTAATCTGTTAATTATTTAATGCTTAGAAGGTATTAGCAACACATGGGGACATACTTATCTTTATAGGAAAACATTTATGATACTGTCATAGTATAAAGAAGGGGAAATTGATAAATTACTTAATTTTCTAAAATAAGAAAATAAAAGGAATAAATTATTTATATTTCTCTATAATTTTATTAAAGTTCAGTTTTAATTCAGTTCTTTTTTCAGTTATAGGTCATTTCTAATTCATTTCGAAATAAGTTTTTTTTCAGCTCTAATTTAGCTCTAAATCGGCTCTAGTTCAGTACCAGTTCCAAATTAGTTCTAGTTCAGTTCTAGTCCATTTATAATACAGTTCTGTATTCCTATCAGCAGTCCAGTCTGAAGTCTAGTCTGGTCTGTAGTCTACAGTCTATTCTATTTAGTCTATAGTATAGACAATAGCCTAGTCAATGTTCTTGACTATAGCTTAGTCTATAGTCTTGACTATAGTCTTGACTATAGCTTAGTCTACAGTCTAAGTAAGTAGTCGTAACTATAATCTATAGTCTTGACTATAGCTTAGCCTATAGTCGAGTGTATAGTCGTAACTATAATCCAGTCTATAATATTGACTATAGTCTTGATTATAGTCTAGTCAATAGTCTAGTTTAATATCTGTAGTCTACACTACAGCCAAGTATATAGTCTAGTCTATAGATTAGACTATAACCAAGACTATAGACTAGACTATAGTCAAGATTATAGACTAGACTATAGTCAAGTCTAGACTATAGTCAAGACTATAGACTATACTATATTCAAGACTATAGTCAAGACTACAGACTAGACTATAGTGAAGACTATAGACTAGACTATAGTTAAGACTATAGACTAGACTATAGTCAAGACTATAGACTAGACTATAGTCAAGACTATAGACTAGACTATAGTCAAGACTACAGACTAGACTATAGTGAAGACTATAGACTAGACTATAGTTAAGACTATAGACTAGACTATAGTTAAGACTATAGACTAGACTATAGTCAAGATTATAGACTAGACTATAGTCAAGACGTTCATTTGAAATTCACACATTATAATTAGAAATAATATTTAAAAAAAAAAAGTTATAATTGATGATCACAGATATGTAAAAAAACTATTTGAAATGTTTAAGAAGCTGGCAAAAAACTCGAGGTTTGAACACTGCGAAGCGTAATTAAAAAAGCACTTAAATAGAATAGTCACGATTATAAAGAGGACTATGGACAAGATTATAAAATGGACTATAGTAGTCTTGGTTATAGTCAAGACTACAGAATAGACTATTGTCATTATTATCGACTAGACTATAGACTAGACTATAGTCAAGTCTGTAGACTAGACTATAGTCAAGTCTATAGACTAGACTATAGAATAGACTATAGTCTAGTCGATAATAATGACAATAGTCTAATATAATATAGTCTTGACTATGGTCTAGTCTATAGTCTTGACTATAGTCTTGGCTTTAGTCTAGCCTATAGTCTTGACTATAGTCTAGGCTTTAGTCTTGACTATAGTCTAGTCTAAAGTCTTGACTATAATCCAGTCTATAGTCTTGACTATAGTCTAGTCTATAGTTTTGACTATAGTCTAGTCTATAGTCTTAACTATAGTCTAGTCTAAAGTCTTGACTATTATCTTTTTTTTTAATTATAATCTTTTTTTTTTTTAATTAGGCAGGTGGAAATCTTTCATAAGATTCCCACGATTATAGATTAACTATGAGATACCGATAGATAGTCGGTAATAATGACAATAGTCTATGCTGTAGTCTTGACTATAGCCAAGACTACTATAGTCCATTTTATAATATTGTCCATAGTCCTGGTTATAATCATGACTATTCTATTTTAGTGTTTTTTTAACTACGCTTCGCTGTGTTTAAACCTCGATTTCTTTTTTGCCAGCTTCTTGATTATTCTCTTTCTTTTGGCGTTAAACATTTCAAATAGTTTTTTTACATAACTGTGATCATCAGTTATAACTTTTTTTTTTTTTTTTTGAAATATTATTTCTAATTATAATGTGTGAATTTCAAATGAACGCTTATCAGTTGACAAGTTGATTTTAGTCCAGTTTCTTAAGGGTAAATTACAAATTCCATAACAATTGTTGAAGTATTAGTTGCTAAAATACCAGGGTATTTATAAATACTTGAGTACATGTATTTTAATATACAATTGTATATATTGTAACAACTAATTGATTAAATTTTTGCTTCTTTTTTTTTTTTTTTTTTTTTTTTGATAAAGATATCAGTTATATTTTTTTTCGCCTTTGCCATTTTTATTTTCAATTGGCTTGCGATAACAACGTCATTGTTATTAACACGCTTAATAAATTGAATAAAAACTTTGATTTCATGTACTTCGAAACCGTGGTGTTGTCTCATACTTTTCTATAGGGTTTAATGTAAAGTACTTTCCTTTGTGATGTTTAACTTACGTATTTGGAATGTCAAAAACTTCTGAAAGTTAATGGAAATTTCCATTAAGTTTTACCATTAAAAGAGGCCTTGGCCTTTAGAGTGATTTTTAACAGTTGGTTTAAGAGTTTGGTGTATGATTTGGTAGAAGGACTTGGAAATAAGTTTTGAAAAAAAACAAAAATTTTGGTTATGAAATGTGAATATCAGAAAAAAAGGTGTTTAAGTGAAACAAAAGTAACTTGAATTTAGAACCTTAAAAGTTTATTTAAATTTAGTATAAAATAATTACACAAGACAAATTTTCTGCGAAAATGTACTAATTACAATGAGTTAAATATTTAAGTAAACAAATAAAAACAAATCTAATGAAATATTTGTTAAAAACTAATTAAACGAAGCTTAAATGTGCAAGTGGAATTTATGTAGAATATAATTTTGTTTTCAAGCTAGCTGGAAAAGAGGGCAAATTTATAGTCTAGCTTATAGTCCGGACTATAGTATAGTTTATATTCTAGGCTATAGTCTTGATTATAGTTCATATATAATCTAGCTTTTAGACAATTCTATGGTATAGGCCATAGTTTATAGTCTAGACTATAGCCTGGACTATAAATTAGACTATAGTGTGAACTATAAACTAGACTATAGTGCGGACTATAAACTAGACTATAGTATGGAATGGAAAATAGTTTATAGTCGGGACTATAAAGTAGACTATAGTTTGGACTATATTCTGGTTCACTATATTCTATTCTGTAATCCAGACTATAGCCTTGTCATTTGTCTAGTCAGTAGTCTAGACTTAATCTAGCCCTTAGTGCAAACTATGATCTATTTTATAGTCTAGACTATAAACTTTATTATAGTGTAGAATATGGTATATCTTATAGTCCAGACTATAGCCTTGTCTAGTCTATATTCTAGGCTACATTCTATTCTATGAAATAGACCATAGTCTGGTCTATACTCTAGTCTATGATCTGGTCTATAATGTAGTCCAATCTATAGTGTAATCTATAGTCTAGTCTATAGTCTGGTTTAATTGTAGTTCATAGTTTATTTTATGATTTTGTCTATAGTCTTATAAAAGGTCTGGTCTGTAGTCAGTCCAGATTTTTATTAATTAAGCTGCTAAATGCTTTAATTTTTTTTTTTTTTTTTTGATCGTAAAATTTGTAGTTTTAAAATCTTTTGTAATAAGAATTAATTTTTTGTTTTACTAATTGCTTTTTGTTTTTATTTTTTCTAATAGAATCCTTTTAATCTAAATGCCGTACGTAAGATAGCCTTTAACTATTATCAACATAAGCTAGGCCAACAATTGCAAAATTCCCTTAACGAAGCTGGTACTTCGTTCAATTTAACCACCCTTAAACGACCCACAAACTGGCAAGAGGCACATGAAAAACCACAAACCTCTAAAGAGGCAATAAGAAAAGAGAAACGTTTAAAATTATACAATTCCAGTATATATAAGTTTCAATATACCGATGAGGATTTGAAAGGTTATAAAATCTCAAAAATGTCTAATAATAAAGATAATTTAGAGTGAGTATTTCAGAGAAATTTATTGATTTATTGTTAACAAAATTTAACCTTTTTTTATTTTTTTAGAGCTAAACAGCCTCTAACCTCTACGGCTAGTGTTAAGCCAAAAATCCAACCTAAATATGATGTCCATCGTGATGTCTTAACACATGAGGTGGTAATCAAACAGACTGGCTATAATGCTCCCGATAAAAGCATACCTTATGGCCTTAAACAATGCTGGCAAAATTGGTCTTTTTGGTCTATGTTTTCTGGCATTATACCCATTATACAATGGCTGCCGAAATATTCACCAAAACGTGATTTGGTAGGAGATATTATGGCAGGTTTCACAGTGGCCATTATGCATATTCCCCATGGCATGGCTTATGGTTTATTGGCGGGTGTATCACCTGGTAATGGCTTGTATATGGCCATATTTCCCACCTTAGTCTATATGATATTGGGCACATCGAAACATATTTCTACAGGCACCTTTGCGGTGGCCAGCATGATGACTTTAAAAGTAGTACAAAGTTATAGCTCAGATGGAAGTAGTTCAGCTAGTGGAGCTGATATAGCATCAACGGCGGTGAATAGTGTGGTTGCTCCTACGCCTTTGGAAATTGTTACCACTTTGGCTTTTACAGTGGGATTATTGCATGTAAGTTTTGTTTTTTTTTAATAGGATTTAAAATAAAGATGATTTGCTTTTTTTCTATTTCAGCTCCTCATGGGTTTCTTTAGACTAGGCACTTTATCCTCTTTGCTAAGTGAACCCTTGGTTAATGGTTTTACGACAGGTGCTGCTTGTCATGTTGTTACTAGTCAGCTTAAGGATGTATTTGGTGTTTCCGTTCCCCGACACAAGGGAGCCTTTAAAATTGTCTATACTATTATCGATCTCTGTAAGGAAATATCGCATACCAATCTAGCCGCTGTTATCTTTTGTTTTGGCATTATAGTCTTTATGACCATATGCAATGAACTGATTAAACCCTGGTTGCGCAAACGTTGTCGTTTTCCCCTACCCGCTGAACTTATAGCAGTCATAGGAGGCACTATTATTTCCATGTTGGTAGATGTTAATAAAAATTATGGTATTAAATTAGTGGGTGAAGTGCCTAAAGGTTTACCCATGCCTGTTTTACCTAGATTTGATTTGGTACCCTATCTAGTCGTAGATTCTATAGCTATAGCTATTGTCACTTATTCCATAGTCATGTCTTTGGGTTTAAATTTTGCCAAAAAACATTCTTATGAAGTAAGACCGAATCAGGAATTATTTGCCATGGGTGTAGGCAATATTGTGGGTGGCTTTTTCCAATGTATTCCCATGGCTGCCTCGTTATCAAGATCTTTGATTCAGGAACAAACAGGAGGAGCTACACAATTGGCTTCTTTGGTTTCAGCTTTATTAATATTGATGACTTTGTTTTGGACTGGCCCATTTTTTGCCTTTTTGCCAAGGGTAAGTTTTTTTTTTTTTTTTTTTTTTTTTTTTTTTTGTTTATATGGATTGTGAGTAATATTTTTGTTTTTTTTTTCTTGTGATTAGTGCGTTTTGGCTGGTGTTATTGTAGTGGCCTTAAAGCCCATGTTTATGCAGGCTAAAGAATTAAAGAAATTTGCCAAACAAGGCAAATTGGAAGTATTAACTTGGCTGTGTACCTTCATCTGTGTGATATTGATCGATATTGATTATGGGTAAGTAAACAAATGAAGTAACAACTGTAAATCTCTCCTGGTCTAGAAAATTTTAAAAAATTTTCCTAAAATACCCTAAAAAAAAATAAAATACAAATTACATGGAGTAACTTTTGAAATTTTTTAAAATTTTTTAGAAAATTTCATAATGTTATTTTATTTTCTGATTTAAGCAAAATTTTCAAATTCCCAAAACTTTTCTAAAATTCTCCTAAATATTTAATTTGGGAAATTTTCAAAATTTTCTTTAAAAGTTATCATTTAAGACATTTTTACAGTTTTTGAACAAGAAATTTTAATTTAAAAAAAAATATATATAAAATCCCCCATGAAGTAAATTTTAAAAATAAACAAAATTAAAAAGAAATGTTCAATCGAAAAGTCATTTTACTTTATATTCTTTTCTTTTTCAAGCAAGAATTTTCAAATTCCGAAATTTTTTTAAATCCCCATAAAATTAAATCATGGAAATTTGAAAATTTTGCGAGTTTTTGAGTAAAAACTTATAACTTAATACATTTTTAAGCTTTTTGAAATCAAATTTTAAATTCTCAAGAAGTTATGGAAGATAATAAATTTTGCATTTTTTTGGAAATTTCAATAAAATGTAATTTTACTTGATTTTTGTTATTTATGCAAAATTTTTTAAATTACCAAAAAATTTTCTAAATAAATTTTTTTTTTTGATTTAAAAAGTTCGAAATTTTTAGCAAAAATCATAATTTAAGACATTTTCATTGTTTTTGAATATTAAATTCCTAATAAATTATTGAAATTCTCCAGTAAATTAATTTTGGGAATTTGAAAGATTTTAAATAAAAATTTAATTTGACTTCATTTTCAGTGTTCTTAAGAAATTTTCAAATTTGAAGATTTTGCGAAATTTTTAATAAAAATGATTATTTAACATATTTTTAATGTTTTTGAAAACAAATTTTATATTCCCTTTTTTAATTCCCCCAAAATTAAATTTCGAAAAACTAACAAAAATTTTATAAATTATTGAAAACAATGTAATATGAGTTTATTTTTATTTATTTATTTTTTTGTGTTTTTAAGGAAAAATTTCAAATTCCTAAAACTTTTCTAAAATTCCCCTAAATATTTAATTTGAGAATTGCAAACTTTGCGAAATTTTTATTAAAAATTAGAATATATCATATTTTTTATTATTTTTGAACAAAGAAAATAAATTCCCAAAAAAGTTTTTAAAATCCCCCTAAAGTAATTTTGAAAAATTACTAAAAATTCTAAAAATTTTCAATAACAACGTAATTTTATCTTAATATTAGTGTTTTTTAATAAACTTTTCAAATTCCCAAAATATTTTTCTAAAATCCCCCCATGAGAAATTTTTTGGGAATTTAAAAATTTTACAAAATTTTCTTGCAAATATAATTTTATTTAATTTTTATTGCTTTAAAACTAAAATTTCATAAATGTTCCCTTTTCTCTTTAATTTCTTTTACAGTCTCCTTATTGGCATTTGTATTTCCCTTTTGACTTTGTACATCAAGGGTCTGAAGCCCTATTCCTGCCTGCTGGGATATATACCTGAAGCATCGGCCGTCTACGTCGATATCAATCATCACCGTAATGCCTTCGAAGTACCCGAAACGAAGATATTCCGTTATATTGGTTCCTGTAACTTTGCTACCTCTTTGTATTTCCGCAAAAGCCTTTACAATGCTTTGGATTTCGATAATAATAAAATGCGTAGAGCTTCCTATATGCCCATAGCTCAAAATGGTTCCTTGCCGGCAGCCATTAATGGTGGTAGTGCTTTTAGTAACCTCAATTCTTCCTTCCGTTTCTTGGTGTTAGATTTCTCTATGTTGGGTCATATAGATGTGGCTGGCTGTCGTCTGGTGTCGGATATTAAGAAGGAATTGGAGAAGCGCAACATACGCATGTTTATAGCTAGTCCCTCGGATAGGGTATATGATACACTGGTGCATAGTATGGCTTTGGGAGATGGTCCCTTTGAAATATTTCCTACACTGCATGATGCTGTGGAGTATGCAAATGCTTGTCGTACGGCGTGATATTTAGACATAATGAAAATGTTGATAGATAAATTGTCCTTATGACAAGTGAGTGAATTAAATTTTAATTTTCTTAAGTTTTTTTGTTAGTTAAATAGAAATTTAAAAGGATTTAGTAAAAAATTTTATTTAAAGCATACTTTAGGGCTTTTGGAACAAATTTTCATTTAAGCCTTAAGGTAGGCTTTAGATTTACTTTCATAACCTTTTTAAATATAAAAGATTATTTTTTAATTGTTAAATAAATTTTGTAAAAGAAACAAGCTGGTAAAAAAGAGCCATAATTATCTATATATATGTATATATATATATATATATATATATATATATAAGAAAAAAATGTAAACAGAAACAGAATTTTCAATGTTAACTTTTAGCTAAACAAGTGCCTGAGTTACAAACTTATAAAAAATGTTAAATAATATTTTCTTTTTCCAAAAAACTAAACTAATTAACAGTTAATTATAAAAAGAGAAATTTTATATACATATATATTTTTTTATATCAAACATATTGTAGAAAGAAAATCCTTAAAAATTGTACTTAATTGTTTAGGAAAAATCGTATAGTTTTTGTAAATATATATAATAATTTTTGTATATTTATTATAATATTGTACGTGTAACTTACCCTCCTCCTTGGGAAGCAAAAACCAAATTTACTTATTTTTTTTTTCCTAAATAACTACAAATGACATTTTGTTTATATATTTAATTTTTTTCTTTTTTTATAAATATTTTATTCAACCCAAAATGAACAATTTAGTAAAAAGTTCTTTAAGTTAAGTTTACTTTACTTAAAACTTTATTATCTATAATATTAAGAACAAAAATAAGAAAAATTGTTAAAATTATTATGAAAAAAGCTAAAGTGAAATAATGAAACTTGTGAAATAATTCGAGCAAATTTTGAAAAAAAAATATTAATAAAAAGTAAAATAATTTATTAAGAAATAAAAAACGCATTCTAATTTCTTTAAATTTGAGAGACAAAGTTTTAAATTCCCAAAAAGTATTTTAAAAAATTTTATAATAAATTAAATACCCATAAAAAAATTTACCCTATTAAAATTTTTTTGAAATTTTCCAAAAATTGTAACATAAAATGTAATTTTATTTAATTTTAACCCATTTTACATAAAAAAACTTACTTCGCAAAAATTTTCTAAAATTCTCAAAATAAATTTTTCCCCTTCCATAAAGAAATTATGAAATGTTTAAAAAATTTTAACTAAAATGATAGTTGGACATAATTTTCACAAACTTAAACAAAAATTTTTAATTCCCAAATGCTTTTATAAAATTCCCATATAGAATTTTTTTAATTTTTTAAATTTGTTATTAATAATAGGTTTAACAAACATTTTACTTCGTTTTAAACCGACTTAAAATAAAAATTTCAAATTCCCAAAAAATTTTCTGAAATCCGCCAAAATAAATTTCCCCTCAGTAAACAGTTTCCAAAAAAACTAGTTTTACTTCACGCTAATCTACTTAAAATAAAATTTTCAACTCCCAAAAAAAAAGAAATGTTATAATTCCGAAAAAAAATTGTTTCCTCACTTTTATATAAAATTTTAAAATTTCAAACAATTTAAATTTTAAATATAATTTTACTTAATTTTAACTTGTTTTACATAAAAACGATAAATTTATAGAAAAAAATCCTAAAATCCCCAAATAAATTTTCTTTATTTCATAGTTGAAAAAATTTCAAGAATTTTAAATAAATTAGAAATTTTACATTAAATATTTTCTTAAAATTTAAAACATAAATTTAAAATTCTCAAAATTTTAGAAAATTTTCAAAAATTTCCTAAATAATTTTTCCCCACTTAATTTGAAAATTAAAAAAAAAAATGTTAACAAAATTAATTTTAAGTAATTTTTTGTCCATTGAACATAAAAATTTTAAATTCCTATCAATTTTCCCAAAATCCCAAAGATTTTCTTTTCTTGCTTTCATAAAAGAATTTTGAAAATTTGTGAAAATTTTTATTAAAATGGTAATTTGTCATTATTTTCACAAAATTAAAACAAGTTTCAAATTAGTAAAAACTTTTTTCAAAATCTCCAAATTTAAAAAAAAAAAATTATTTTACGTAATTTTTTAAATAACAATTTAACATTAAAATTTTAAATTCCCAAAAATGTACCCAAAAAAATCCCAAAAATTCATTTTTTCCCCATCCATAAAGAATTATCCAAAAATTTGCTGTTTAAATTTATTTAAAATATTTAAAATGGTAGTATTTGACTTCTTTTAAAGCAAAAATTTCAAATTCCCAAATTCTTTTTCAAAATCCCCAAAAAGAAAATTTTGAGTTACTAAAATTTACATTAAATTTTATGTTAAAATATAGTTTTACTTTATTTTAAACTCATTTAATACAAAAAATTTTAATTCCTAAAAAAATTTCCAAAATTCTCAAAATCATTTTTGCCTACTTTAATTTACAAGTTCAAAAAAAAAAATAAAGAAATAAAAATTACGTAAAATTTAATTTTACGTAATTTTCAATCATATAACATTCAAATGTTAAATTCCCAATCATTTTACTAAAATCCCAAGAAAGCTTTTCCCCATGCATAAAGAACTTTCAAAATTTTCCAAAAATTTACCAAAATAATGTTGAAAAATCAACAATTTTATAATAAATGTTTAATTAAGAAAAAGTACTCTACTTAGTTTTATTAATTTTTAAACGAAATATTGTTAAATTCCTAAACAATTTTGAAAAATTCCCAAAATAATGTTTTCCCGCTTGATGAAATTATAAAATTTTCTTAAAATATTAAGTTTAAATAAGATTTTACTTAATTTTAAAACATTTAAGACAAAAATTTTAAATTCCAAAATATTTTCTAAAAATTTCAATATTTTTTTTTTTAATTTCATTTTAAAATATAAAATATTGTTAAAATAAAGAAATTTGTTTTATTATCAAATTTATTAACATTTTAAACCTAAATTACGAATTCACAAAAATTTTATTAAAATCCCAATTTTTTTTTTTAATTTTTCGTCTTGAAAAATTATTATTTTTTTTTTTTTTTGTTAAATGTGTAGCAAATTAATGTTTAATAATATTTTTAACATTTTAAGCCAAAAATTTTAAATTCCATTTTTTTTTTTTGTTAAAAATCCCTTAAATTCCATTTGTTGCATTTCATGTCAAAATTTGGAAATTTCTTATTAATATGAGGAAAAACTATATTTTATCAAATTTCTTAATATTTTATAGAAAAATTTCAAATTCCTAAAAACTTTTTAAAAATCCCCTAAATTACTTTTTCAAAATGTTCATATTAAAGGGACTAAAATGTTTAACCAAATGTAAGAAAATCAATGTTTAGGGATATTTTTTAAACATTGTAATATAAAGAAAATTCAAGTTTTTATAAATTTTTAACATTTTCGCAAAAACATGTAAATTGCCAAACATTTGTTAAAAATCCCCAAAATTTCTTATTTGTTTTTTTAATGAAAAAGTGAATTTTTTGTTAGATGTTTTGAAAATTAATGTTTAGTGTTGTTTTTTTTTTAATATTTTAACCAAAATTTTTTAATTCCCAAAAACTTTTTAAAAAAACCCTTTAATACAATTTTTTTTTATTTCACGTCAAATTTTAAAAAATTCTTTTTAATATAAAGAAAATCCATGTTTATATAAATTTTTTAACATTTTCAGCAAAAAAATTTAAATTCCCAAACATTTTTTAAAAATCCCCAAAATATGTTATTATTATTTTTTTATTATTAAATATTTTGAAAATTAATGTTTAGAAATTTCTTGTTAATGTGAGGAAAAACCTCGTTTTATCTAATTTCTTCACGTTTTATAGAAAATTTTCAAATTCCCAAAAACTTTTTTAAAATCCCCAAAATAACTTTTTCAAAATTTTCATATTAAATACTAAAATGTTTAAGCAAATGTGAAGAAGATCAATGTTTAGGGATATTTTTTTAAATATTTTAAGCCAAAATTTTAAATTACCATAAACTTTTTCAGAAATCCTTAATACCATTTTTTTCATTTCAGATCAAATTTTAAAAATTTCTTGTTAATATAAAGAAAATCCATGTTTATATAAATTTTTTAACATTTTCGGCAAAAAATTTTAAATTCCCAAAAAAATTTTTTTAAATCCCCAAAATTTATTATTATTATTATAAAAACTGATTTTTTTTATTAAATGTTTTTTAAAATTTTAACCAAAATTTTAAATTCCCAAAAACTTTTTAAAAATTTTATAAATCTCTTTTTTTACATCTGAATTTGTGAAAAAATGTGTTAAATTTAAAATTTTTGTATTTTTCTTAATATCACTATTCTCCCACCCTCTTTTTACAACTAAGGTCAAGTTCATTTTGAGGGCCAATTACTTCTGGTATTTAATAGTTAATTTTAGTTTTTATTTAGATTTCTCTAAGTTTTTGTTGTTGTTGTTTGTGTGAAGTAATCGCTTTTATAAAAAAAAACGTCAACATGCTATTTATTTAACAAATTCTTAACAAATTAAATGAACTTTTAAAGGTCTTTATTTTGAGTATTTTGGGAAAAACAAAAAACGTTTATAAGAAAAAAAGAGTTCATTGTTTCGCAACGATTGATGTCTACGTTGGATTTTTTATTATTTTGGAATGATGTTTTCAATACTTAGCACTTTTTGTTAATTGTTTACAAATTACACAAAAAAAAAACAATTTTATTATTTAAACATTTCGTCAGCAAAGTAGGAAAAAAACCTCAATTTTTATGTTTGTCAGCTAAGATTTTCTATACGATACGATTACAATTATTGTACTCGTCGTATAAGTTTCAATTTGAAATATGACGTGAAAATATGATGGGAATATTTTTAAGTATGTGGAGGGGATTTGCATGAAAACACAGATTTTTATTACTAAGTAGTAATATGCGCATTAAAATCGTAAATTGTTAATGATGGAAATTTAAATTAAAGTTATTTAAATTAAAATAATAAAAAAAACATTTAAAATTTGTATTAAGAATTTTGCTGAAAATAAAATTGTATTAAAAATAGGGGGAAGTAAACTAAGAAACAGAACTGAATTTAAATTTTACACCAGAAATTCAAAATTTGTTTAAATATAAAGAAAACCTATGTTTTATTAATTTTTTTTAACATTTTAAGCTAAAATTTTAGATTCCCAAAAATTTTCTAAAAAATCCCCTAAATTTCTTATGCATAAAATTTATTTGTAAAGCTGACATATTATCGAAAATTTGTTAGAAATCTATGTTTTTTTAGAAATCTATGTTTTTTTAGAAATCTATGTTTTTTTTTTGTTAGAAATCTATGTTTTTTTAAACAAAAATTTTTCATTCCCAAAATTTTATGAAAATCCCCAACTTTATTTTTTTAAATAATTTCCTAAAAAATTTAAATTTTCTTAAAAATATAAAGCAAATTTATGTTTAATTAAATTATTTAGCATTTTAAGCAAAATTTTTAAATTCCCAAAAAAGTTCAAAAAATACCCAAATTTAGTTTTTAATAAATTTCGTATAAAAATTAATTTATTTTTTTCAATATAAAGCAAATTATTGATTAATTAAAATTTTTTAATATTTTAAGCAAACATTTTGAATTCCCAAAAAATTTTCAAAAATCTCCAAAATTTGTTTATTATATATATTAATTTCATTTACAAAACTGTAATGTCAAACTTTTTTCTTGGGAAAATATTGTTATAAACAAATCCACTATTGATTCTATTAACTAACTTTAAGTTTTCAACAGAAACCGTTTAAAATCCCAGTTTTGGAAATTTTGAAAAACATTTTAGGAATTCCAGGATTTTGAAAAAAACATGAAAATTATTACAAGTAAAACCTAAAAATTAGTTTGTCATATTTGATCTTGTAAACCAACAATTATTATAAAATCTCTTATATGGGCATTTTCAAATTGGTTTTGGGAATTCTAAAATAAAGTAAAAATTAAATTTTTGAAGGTCTTAAAATGCTTTAAGAATTATTAAAATAATTTTAGTTATAAATTTATAGTTTTTCTTTGAATTTTCAAAATCCCATTTTTGGAAATTCGAACCGTTTTTTTTGAATACCCTGATTTAGTTAAAACTTTTAAATATTATAAATATAACTTAAAAATTAGTCGTTATCATATTTTTGCCCTTAATCCCACAATTTTTACAAAATTTCTGATTTGGGCATTTTCGAAAAGTTTTTGGGAATTCTAAACTTAAAGAAAAAAATTGATTTTGAATGCCTCTATACACTTTTAAAATTTTCAGAATAATTTTGATTATAAATTTACAATTTTTAGCTAAATTTTTGAAAATCCCATTTTTGGAAATTCAAAAAACAATTTTGGGAATTCTCAAATTGGCTAAAACGCGGAAAATATTACTTAAAATTTAGTCGTTGTTTTACTTTCAATCTTAATACAACAATTTTTATAAAATTCCAAATTTGGGTATTTTAAAAAAGTTTTTCGGAATTCCACAAATAATCAAATATTAGATTTAAATGGCCAAATGTTTTAAGAAGCCTTTGAATGATTGTGCTTTTATTGTCTTATTTTTGGGTTTTCTTTTACAATATTTATAAAATTCCAAACTTGGGTATTTTTAAAAATATTTTGGGAATTCACAAATTAAAATTAAGATTAAATTTTGAACTGCACAAATGATCCTTAGACTCTTTTTCTCGCAAATTTAAAAGTCTAGACTTAACTTTTTTTGAAATTTTTAAAAAAGTTTTGGGAATTCTCGAATTTTACCAAAATATTAAAAAAAGACAAAAATCACAAACATTACTTACAAATTAGTCTTTGTCCTAGTTTTGCCCTTAATTTCACAACTTTTATAAAATCCCAAATTTGGGTATTTTCAAAGTTTTTGGGAATGCTGATTTTATCGAGAAAGTATAGAACTGAAAATGTTATTTTACGACTTCTGTACACACATTTGGAGCATTTAGTAACATTTTTGTTGAAAAATTCATATATTTTACTTTAATATTGGTCTTCATCACATTTTTGCTTGTAATTTGTTAATTTTTATAAAATCCCAAGTTTGGGTATTTTCATAAAAAATCTGGGAATTCAAGGATTATTATGAATTTCAAAATTTTAAGGACAAAAATTATATTAGAAGCCCACTAGTAGTATTTATTTTTACAAAATTGAAGTTTTTCTTCAAGTTTTTTAGTTACAGAAATTTAAAGAAAAGTATTAGGAATTCTGGGATTTTTGTCCAAAACGTGATAAATATGACTACAAAAAAATATATTTTTTTCTCATATTTTCTAGCCATATGGCCATATTCTAATGTTCTTTTTATTTTATTTTATTTTTTGTAGAATCCCATTTTTGGGAATTTTAAGAAAAATTTTGGGAATTCTCCTAAGTTGCTAAAATAGGAAAAATATCACAAAATTCAACAAACAGCGGGTCTATGCTATATTTTTGGCCATAATTCCACAATTTTTATAATATACCAATTTTGGGTATTTTCAAAATATATTTGGGAATTATGGAATTATTATGAAATTTTAATTTTCAACGGCAAACATGATATTAGAAATTTATGGTAATTTTTTTACGAATTGAAAGTTTTTTTCACCATTCTTGTAGAATCCCAGTTTTGCAAATTTTCTAAAAAATTTTTGGTAATTCTCGGATTTTGTCAAAATATAATAAATATATGAAATATAATTAAAAATAAAATATAATTAAAAATATGTTATATTTTTGGTCTTAATGCCACTATTTTTATAAAATCTCAACTTTGGATATTTTCAAAATTTTATTAGGAATTAAGAGATTAAAACAAAATTTGTTTCTTTTCACCTATAAAACATGATTTTAGAAGTACTCTAGAGGTTGTGTTTAAAAATTTGAAGATTTTAGCTAAACTTTTAAAAATACCAATTTTGGAATTTTTAAAAAAAATTTGGGAATTTTTCGATTTTGGCCAAAAACTATAAATACAACAAATATAGCTTAAAATATGAAAAATATCAGTAATATAACTATTGTCTGTTTTAACTTTTAGCCAAAATTCCAAATTATTTTTGAAAAATCCTAAGTTTGGGTATTTTGACAAAAATTTTGGGAATTTGGGGATTAAAACAAAATTTTGTTTTTAAACTGAAAAACATGATTTTTTTTAAGCTTTATAAAGATAGTGTATACAAATTTGTAGATTTCAATGATATTTTTAAAAATCCCAGTTTTTGGAAATTTTTGGGAATTCTCGGATTTTTATAGAAAATAATAAATATAACAAACAAAGCTTAAAAACAACTTACAGAAATAATTTTAAGTTTTTCTTTAAATTTTTTCGGAATTCCCCATATTTGGGAATTATTGAATTTGAATTGGGAATTCCGGAATTAATTCAAAATTTTTTTTAAGCCAAAATAACAATTTTAGCAAACAGAAAGCAATCGAAATCATAAATAAAAATTTTTAAATTTTTTAATTTTGTCTTTTTTGCCCGAAAATGTTAATTTAAATTTAATTTATTTGAACCCTCTCTTCTAAATGACTCACTCACCTTTTGATTTTGTTGTTATCTTTTTAAATATCTTAATAAATTGCGACTAAAACTCATGCGAGCGACATGTGTATATTAAATTACTATGTAATTTAATTTTAAATAAAATGATTCTTAATTTGAAAAAAAAATTGTTTAATTTTGAAAAAAAATCAAATACGTGACCTTAGTATCATTATTTTAAATATTTAATTTTGTTTTTCCTACAAAAAACACCTAAAGTCATTAAAAATAATTAAATTGAAAGGGAAGAATGATTTTCAAATTAAATAGGATTATGTTTACAAGTGAGTAGTATGTGGGTTGAATTTTAAAAATGCTTAAAATATTTTAAATTAAACAAATTTAGAAAAATAAAAATAAAAATGTTCTGGCAATTAAAGTGACAAAAATAGTTTAATTTTAGAAAAAAAGACACTAGAAATCACAATATTTTTTTAGAAAAAATAAAAAAAATCACTAAAAATTTTGTTAAATAGTCTTGAGTTGAATTAAAAACAATTTCCGGTTTGTTAATAAATTTTTTTATTTTTATTTTTTTATTTTAAATTAAAATTATTTCGAAAATTCGAATTTAATTTCGAAATTAAATTTTTAGCCCAAAAATTAGTTTGTCTCTTTAATAAAAATTGTTTTAAATAAAAGTTAAAATTTTTTAATTTTAATTTGAATTTTCATGTTCGAAATTTCAATAAATTTTCGAAATTCTAAATTTTTTCTTTAAATTTTTCAATAAAATTCATTAAAACTCGGTATTTTTTATATTTTGTTAAAAAATTAATTTATTATAATTTTTGCTTAATTTTGAAAATTCGAAATTAATTTCGAAAATCCAAATTAATGTTCAAAACTAAAATTTTTGCACCAAAAAATAATTTTAAGTTAAAAAAAATCTAAACAAAATTCTTTTATTTTTCATTTTAATATGTTTTTTTAATGTTCGAAAACTTGCAAAATTCAAAAATTTTTGCAATTTTATTTAAAAAATCACTTGATAACTTATGTAATTTTAGTCTTATATGAAAAATAAATGTTACTCTTCTTTGTTTTAGCTTATGTTATAAAATTCGAACTTTTACTTTTTTATGAATTTTTACTTTATATTTCGTCCAAGAATTCAGTTTTCTTTAATTCGAACTATATTTCGTATTCTGGATTTTTCGAAATTCAACATTTTTTTCAAATTTTCATAGAAAATCATTAAATACACTAAATTTAAATATACTCCAACAGTAAAGATATTTTTCCTGATTTTATGTTATGTTCGAAAATTCGAACTTAATTTCGAATTTCAGATTTTCTCATTAAATAAATTTTAATAGTTTCTCTACACGAATTCATCAACAAAAATTAAAATTGTTTCTTATTTTGTATTTTTTTCAATGTTCGAATTTTCAAAATTGATCGAAATTAAAAAAAAAATAAATAATTTTCTACGAAAATCTTTAAAATAAAGTAATTTTTAAAATATTTTAAATTAAAAATATTTCTAATAGTTTTAAATGATATTCGAAATCACTGAAAACAATTTATTAAATCGTATCAAAAGTTTAAAGTGAATTTTTTCATTTTTATTTTAGCTCATGCTTGAAAGTTCGAACTAAATTTCGAATTTTAGTTTTTTGCTTAAAAATACTTTTAAACCCTTTTCTAAAGAAATTTATCAAAAATAATTAAAAATTTCGTTTATTTTATCGTTTTTTCAATGTTCGATTTTTCAAAATATTTCGAAATTCACTAAGTTTTACAGAATTTTAATGAAAAATCTGAACAAATAATTGATTTTTGATATTATTTCAGGAAAAAATATATTTTTTCTTAATTTTGAGCTTATTTTCGAAAATTCGAATATAATTTCAAATGTTAATTTTTTCGAAATTCATAAATTTTCTTCAAAGTTTTATTGGAAAACACTAAAATTGATTCGTTTTTATTATATTATAAGCTTAAATCCATTTTTTAATGGTTTAAACTTATGTTCGAAAATTCGAACTTAATTTCGAATTTTAGATTTTGTTTTTAAAATCATTTTGAACACTATTTCTATAGAAATCCATCAAGAAAACAAAAAAATTTCGTTTATTTTATTGTGTTTTCAGTGTTCAAATTTTCAAAAATTTTCAAAGTTCATTAAATTTTACAAAATTTTCACTAAAAAATTCTGTTAAAACAATTGATGATAATATTATTTCATAATAAATTGTATTTTTTCTTTCTAATTCCATTTTTTAATAATTTTAGCTTATGTTCGAAACAGAAATATATCAAGAAATACTAAAATTTTTTATTATTTTGTAATTTTTCCAATGTTTGAATTTTAAAAACTTTTCAAAATTAACAAATTTGACATAATTTCTAGGAAAAATTCTTAAAATAAAGCAAATTTTATCATATTTCAAGAATAAAAATATTTTTTCTTACTTTTAAATGTTATTCAAATATTCGAACTTAATTACGATTTTTTTTTTTTTTTTGGAAAATCGAACTCATTAGAAATGACAAACAAGCCATTTTATAATTTTGTAGGTGTAAACTATTTTGTTCTTATGTTTAACTGATTTTCAAAAATTCGAACTTAATTTCGAATTTCAGATGTTTTCTCTAAATTTTACATAATTTATTAAGAAATATAATAATTTTTATCTGTATCTATTATTATTAACACATTTTTATTAGTTTCTAGTGATGTTCGAAAATTCTAATTTAATTTCGAATTGGTATTTTTTCGAAATTCAACAATTTTTGCATTATTTTTGCACTAAGAAAACTAATATTTATAGTTTTTTCTACTTTTAAATAATGATTCAAAATTCAAACTTAATTTCGAATTTCAGATTTTTGCTTAAAAATTATATTTAAGAATCTGTCTAAGAAATTCATCCAGAAAAATTAAAAATTACGTTACTTTCATCGTGTTTTCAATGTTCGAAATTTCAAAATTTTTCGAAATTTGAAAAAATGCATAATTTTCAAGAAAAATCTCTTAAATCAATGAATAGTTATCTCCTTTCATGATTAAATTCATTTTTCTTAGCTTTTAATGATGTTCAAAAATTCTAACTTAATTTCGATTTTTTTCCAAATTAAAAAAAAATTGCATTATTATAGTAGAAAACCACTAAAAAATTAAATTTTTTTTCTGGTCGTCTGGTTTCAAAAATTCGAACTTAATTTCGAATTTGAAATTTTGTTTTAAAAATTATGTTATTTATGTAAATCCGTCAAGAAAATTAAAAAATTTCTGTTATTTGGTTACTTTTATCAATGTGTGTATTTTTTAAATATTTCTATTTTTATTTATTTTAAAAATTATTTCTCTATTTAATGACGAAATTTCATTACTAATTTATTTGTTTTTTTAATTTTTCTTTTTCTTTTATTTTTTAATTCAACTTGTCAACAAAATTACAACTATAAATATTTTTTATTTGCAATGATTATTATTATTGATCATTATCATGATTATTTCTTAATAATCGTTAAATATATCGTTCAATTGTTAAATGTGGAGTAAGAAAAAAAATTCTCACACATTTTGTTAAGAGTGTTTTAAGACTCAGATATTTGTTGTGGGTTTCGAACAAAGCCAAGCTTTGTTATTAAAATTATAAAAAACTAACAGACTAAACTGTTCCCACTGCTAGTTCGAAGTTAAAGCTACGACTGAACGAACGGTTTATGGTAATAAGTAACGGATAAATGTTAAAAAAAGAGAAAAATATATATTTTTTTATAAAAAATTAAAACATTTTAAAAAGGTGTGTAAAGGAGTTGGGAAATAATATAAAAAGAAATGTCAATACAAATTTAAGGATTTTAAAATTGAAAGTGAAAAAAATTTTTAATTATCTAATTTTTTCTTTTTTTTTTGTGAAAAACGCAAAAAAATAATTATGCAACAATTTGTTGTTGTAGTATGAAACAAGTTTTGGAAAGAAAAAATGGTGATTAATGAAAAAAATTTAACCTAAATTTGTAAATATAGTTGAAATATATTAAAAAATGTATATAAAAAATACAAAACTTAAAAGAAATTATTAAAACATTTAAAATTTTAAATATTGAAAAAAACTATAATCTATTAACATTTCATTAAAAAAATAATTTAAATATTTTAATGTGTTTATTTGTCTTTCTCCCCATTCACCACATAATTCTCATACAATCAAAAAAATAATCAAAAGAAAAAAAAAAACAACAACAATAATAATATACAAGTTTTATTTATTTGTTGTGTTTCCTTTTTAAATATTCATCTTATACCTTTAAAAAAAACAAAACAAAAATCAAACTTGTTTTAAAAATATGAAAAAAAAACAACAAAACAAAACAAAAAACTTAACTGTGTTTAAAAATAAAAACAATTTTTATCATACATAAATAAAACAAAAACAATAACAATGTAAATAAAAATAAAAACAATTACAAAGAAAAAAACTCCTCATACTTCATTCGTTTTATTATGTTTAACATCGTATAAACGAGCCTCCTTCGCTATTACAAAAAAAAAAAGAAAAAAAACTTACGAACATATAACAAAACAAACACCTGCATTTTAGTTAACAAAACATTAACAACTATTTTTTATTACAATAATAATAACAACAATTCACATATATTAATTTATTGATTTTTTTTATTATTTTGGTATTGCTGATCTCTCTTAGCTCAATTTTTTGCTCTTGCTATAACTCTCCCAAATAATTGTTTACTTATACAATTTGGGTAGACTATTTGCTGTTTGTGTGGGGTTTTAACTTACGTGTTTTTGTGAGTGTTTGTTATTATAAAAACCGCCAAAATTGGTCGTCTTACGAAAACATCATTTGTTTTAAGTGACCTCAGGGTAAGTGTAAATTTGTTAAAACAATTTTATTTATTTTATATTTAAACAAAATTTAAGTGTGTTTTTTATTATTTGTATGGTAAAATAAATTTATTTCGAAAGTTTGAATTCAAGGATATAAAAAAACATGAAATGGATTTAATAAAAAAATAAATGAAAGTAGTTTTTATAAAAAAAATATAAAAATAATAAAATTTCTAAACTTAAAATAAAATAAATTCTAACGGCCTGTCCCGCGATGTCGTAGGAAAAATTCGTTTCGACTTTTTATATTGAGAACAACAAATAAATTAAAATTTTGTTTTTGTTTTCTATACATTTTGTCGAACGAATTTTTAGTTCGACATCGTTGGACAAGCCGTAAACTTTTACACAAAAATCAATTGTTTTTGTAATCTTTAAAATCTAAATATTATTCTTTTACAATTTTTTTTTGATTTTTGAAAATCTGAACACAATTTCGAATTTCTAATTTTTAGTCCAAAAGTGTTTTTTTGCGATATTTTCAATGTTCGAATTTTCGAAGTTCCAAAATTTAAAAGTAATAAATTTTGTTTAATAATTAATAAATTTTGTTTAATGAAATATTTTAATATATATATTTTTTTTATCATGTTAACCCATGTTATCATGATAACTTAGTTTCGAATTTTTAATTTTAGCTTAACAAAAATGCAAAATTTTTGTAAAATTTTCATTGTTCGAATTTTTTAAATTCTCGAAATTCCAAATTTTTGCCTAAAGTTAAACAATTTTATTAAATAAGGAAATTAGATAAATTTTATCATATTTAAACCATGTTCGAAAATTCGAACTTAATTTCGAATTTCTAATTTTTAGTCAAAATCGTTTTTAATGCATTTTCTAGGCAAATACAAAATTGCTTAATTTTTATTAAATTTTCTATGTTCGAATTTTTTCATTTCCAAAATTTTGCCTAAAATTTTTGGTATACAATTATTTTTAATAAATTTTTATGATAACTTCATTAAGACAAATTAAAAATACTTGAATTAAGCAAAATTTTCAATGTTTGAACTTTGAAAAATTTTCGAAATTTAAAAATTTTGACTAAAATTGATTAGAAATATAATTAAATTCCTTAAATAAGATAATAAATCAAATTTTGATTATTTTTGACCCATGTTCCAAAATTCGAACTTAATTTCGAAATTCTAATTTTAATAAAAAATTTATTTTAAGCATTTTCAGGGAAAAATTATTAAGAAATATACAAAATTTATTGCATTAAGCAAAATTTTTAATGTTCGAATTTTTTTAAAAAATTTCGAAATTGCAAAATTTTGACAAAAATTTGACAGAAATTCATAAAAAAAAATAAATCAATTGGTTAAATAAATAAGTAAAAGAAATATATGGCCCACATTCGAAAATTCGAACTTGAATTAAGCAATATTTTCAATGTTCGAATTTCGAAAATTTTTCGACATTCTGAAATTTTCTTAATAATTTTTAAGAAAATCATAAGAAGATATTAATTCAGTTAAAATATATAATATATATTTTTTTTCGAATTTAATTTTGAAAGTCAGATTTTGGTTTAACAATTTTTGATAAATTTATTAAGACTAAATTATTAATAGTCTTAATAAATTTATCAAGATATTATAAAATTGTTTAATTTGAATTAAATTTTCGATGTTCGTATTTTGAAAATTTTTCGAAATTCATTAAACTTTACAAATGTTCGAAAATTCAAACTTAATTTCGAATTTAAAAATTTTTCAAATTTCATAGATTTTTGTGGAAAAACAATTTAATTTGATTTATTTTATTTAGTAAAAACTTTTTTTTATTGGTTTTAGCTGATGTTCGAAAATTCGAACTTAATTTCATAACTTAGATTTTGTTTTAAAAATTATTTCTAGCACCTTTTTGATAAAAATTTAATTGTTTTCATAAATTTTCGATATTCGAATTTTATTTTTTTTTTTCGAAATTTATTAAATTTTACATAATTTTCTATAAAAATCTTGAGAATCAAATAATTCGTGTGTTTTAAATGATTTAAGACATTTTTTTTCTTGGTTTTAGCTGATGTTCGAAAATTCAAATTTAATTTCGAATATTTATTTTTTCCAAATTTCATAAATTTGATTGGAAATCTTTAAAAATAATTTACTTTTATGGGATTTTACAAATAATATAATTTTTTTCTTAGTTTTAGCTGATGTTCGAAAATTCGAACATAATTTCGAATTTTAGATTTTGGTCTAAAAATTGTTTTTATTACTTTTTCTACAGAAATACATCAAAAAAAAATAAAATTTTGTTTATTTTGAACTGTGTTCAATGTTCGAATTTTCTAAATTCATTAAGTTTTACTTAAATTAAGACATTTTAACTTAATTTCAGTTCGATAAATTTAATTTCAATTCCTAAATTTTAGCCTTAAAATATCTTTAAATACATTTTCTATCTAAATTCGTCAAGAGAATTTTGAAATTTCCTTTATTTTTCCGTGTTTTTGAACTTCTATTTTTTTCAGAAATAAATAATTCTTAACAAAATTGGCATTAATCCTCTTACACTCTATTCAAAGCATTAATAACTAATATCTTATTATTGCTACCTGTTTCATCCATTTCGGTAATTTTTTTTACTTCCGCTTGTTATCAATTTCATTCTTCTAAGAAAAAAATTATACTTTTTTTTTTTTTTTGTTATAATTAAATAATTTATGGCTTTTTTTATATTTCTATACCTTTTATTTAATTTAAAATTCATGGCTGTCAAGTGTCAAATGTATATAAGTAATTTTTAATTAATTGTATACACTTCTAGCGTGCATTTTTTAAATAAATAAATTTTGTTGGGAAATATTGTCTAGTTATTTTTTTAAGAATAATTATATTAATTACAGGTCAGACATTTGTTAGCAAAAAATATAAATAAAAAAAAAACTAAAAACGATTAAATTAAATTGTTTGGAGAGCTTCAGGGTAAACCAAACAAAACATAGTCAACAATATAATAAATTTCTTAACAATAATTAGGCAAGTGTAACCAAAACAATTGGTATTCTTAACCATGAAAAATATAGCTTGAATATTATGATGCTTTGAGTATAAGAAAAAGCTTAAAGTATATGTGAAGTGATAACAATTAGGAGAGAGAGAGAGAGAGAAATTAAGATTTTAAAAAGATCTTTTATTGAAGCTAAATTAAGGTTCCAAAAAGTCCTTTGTTTTTTCTCCTTAAGAAAATTTATTTTATTTCTTCTTGGAGTTATTTTAAATATTTTCTTCTCTTTCTCTAACTCTCTGAGTATCTAAATAAAGCTTTTTCTGTTTATAAATGCGGTTTCATTTTCTGCATTCATTACATACCAAATGAAACTAAAGAAAAAAATAGCAACAGAAACCGAAACAAATTATAAAACTAAACATTTATATGATGAATTATTTTGTTGGCTGCTTTGGCTGGCAAACAATTAAGCTTTGTTGGGTTGACTCTTTAAGTATAGACCAAAATACAAAAATATAAAAAAAAACTAGTAATTTGTACAAAGTATTTATAGCTTGGAATGTGGGTCATGGTTAAATGTACTTAATGTTTATAAAAATAAACTACAAAATTTATAAAACTTTACTTACAAATTTGTTCAAACAAAAAAAAAAAAAAAAAAAAAAAAAATAACAAATTCAAAATAAGTAATAGATTGCTTAAAAGAAAAAAAATAAAACAATTTTTAAATATTCAAATTTTTTTCAAAATTTGTAAATTTTATTTGAAAACATCAAGAAAAACAATCACTTTTTTATTTTGAAGGTGTTTTTAGTAGGTGTTTATTTAAACAATCATCAAAATATTAACAAAATTCATTTAAAAAAATTCTTCAGAAAAACATAAAATAAAATAAAAATTAACACCTATTTTTAGTATTTTTTAATGTCTCTTCATCTCTTGTTGATTTAAAGCCGTTTTAAGAAAGATGAAATGATTAAACAATCAAATTCTTTGACTTTTCAAATTTGTTCAAATTGTTTTTTTTTTACAAAAAAAAAAAAAAAAAAAAAAAAAAAAAAAATTGATTTAATTATTTTCTATAAATCATATTTATTTTATGAATTAAATCAAACAAATTTCATTTCCTACTATTTTATCAAATAATAGAAAACCTTAAAATCATTAACTATTATTACTTAATATTTAATTAATTTTAAAAACCACCGAAACCATATTGTTTGTAATAAAAATTAAAATTTTAAATTATTGAGGGACATGACTCAAATGTTTCAATTGTATAAAATAAAAATAAAAAAAAACATATGTTACCCCCCCCCCCCCCCCTGTAATTTTACCTTGATCGTTTTAAAGGTAAATTGTCTATATTTATTTTGTTGTTAAAAGTTAACAAATAAATTGAAAAATTACTTTTTAAGTATTTTTTTATTTTTTTAAGCAAAATAATAAAAAATGATATAACTGCAGTAATAAAATTAATTAAATAAGTTTAAGAAAAATTGATTTTTTTAGAAAATAATAGAAAATTGTTTATTAGTTTTTTTTAGAAGTTTTATTGCAATTAAAACCAGTTTTGATCTTAAACATGTTTATGAGTTTTTTTTTTTTTAATAAATTTTGAGTTAAAATTTGTTAACTATTTTTCTAGATTTTTCTTAATTATTTTGTACTCGTATTATTTTGCATAGTAATTACAAACAGATATATGGTGAGAATTTACAAAAGTGTGGGAATATTTAATTTTTCAGTTAATTTGTTATTGTACTCGTATGCATGTAAATTATAATAATTAAATTATGGGAACATTTCAAAAAAAAAAAAAAAAGTTAAGATTTTTTTTAATTCTAAAATAAATATTAATGAGGAGAATGTCGTTTAAAAACATCTTATACCCGTATTCTGAACTTTGTGAAAATAGAATACAACTAGATATTTTCAAACTAAATATTCAAAAAAATTACTCATTTTTTTCAAAACACAAAAACAAAATGTATGTGACAGAATGTATTCTGTTATTGCATGAATTATTTTTCTGACAACTGCATTAGGTTTTTGTCTCTCACATAAACTTCTAGTTGCATTCTATGTTTGTGACAATAACAAAATTATTATTATTATTGTTATTTTTTTCATATTTTTCATAAAAATTGTTTTTTTAATTGCTATTTGTTATAGTTTTGTCATTAGTCATAAAATTCAGAATACGAGGGTTAGTCATAAATTATGACAAATTTCTAAAGAATGCTAAAAAAAATTAATATAAATTTTAAAAATTTAATATTAAATAATAATTAAGTATAAACATTAAGAGCTTAGTTATTATTTTAAATTACAAAAAAAAAAAATGACACTTTTATTAAAGTCAACTTTAAACCTCAATTTCATCTTAATACTCTTTTAAACATAGCAACAAATTTCTCTTATTTTATAGGACGACGAGATGGGTTTTGGTTCGCGCATGGACTGCTGCGGGCAGTTTGTCAAATATAGTTTATTTGTTTCAAATTTTATTATATTTGTAAGTATATTTTCAAAATGTTTAAGCAATATTTTAAAATTCTTTATTAATTTTATTTTAATAATTCATTATAGGTGGGTGGTGCTACTGTATTTTGCCTAAGTTTATGGACTTTAGTTGATCGTAGTTTTATGAATGAATTGTTGGGTACAAATTTATTTTCGGGAGCTGTTTATGTTCTATTGGTAACCTCAGTGGCTATATGTTTGTTATCATTTTTGGGTTGTGTAGGAGCGGGAAAAGAGGTGAAATGTTTGTTGTTAACGGTAAGTTATAAAAAAATAACTTAAAAAAAATATAATATATACATTCGAAACTCAAAAGATTAGAAACTAGACTATAGTTATGACTATAAACTAGACTATAGTCCAGACTTTAGACTTGACTATAGTCAAGATTATAGACTAGATTATTTACAAGACTACAGACTAGGCTACAGTATAGGCTACAGTCAAAACTAGAGACTGTAGCTAAGACTGTAGACTAGACTATAGTCAAGACAATAGACTAGACTATAGAATAGATAATAGTCAAGACTATAGACTATACTACGGTTGAGACCATAGTCATGACTAGATTATAGTCAAGAATATATTCAAGACTATAGTCAAGGCTATAGACTAGGCTGTAGTCAATGATATAAACTAAACTGTAGTCAAGTATATAGACTAGACTAAAGTCTAGGCTATAGTCAAAATTATATAATAGACAATAGGCAATATTATAGGCTATACTATAGTGAAGACTATAAACTAGATTGTAGTCAAGGCTATAGCTAAGGCTAGACACTAGGCTATAGACTAGACAATAGTCTAGGCTTTAGACTAGCAAATCGTCAAGACTATAGACTATAGTTGAAAATATAGGCTATTCTATAGACTTTAGCCAAGACTTATACATAATTTGTCTACAATCTACAATTTTGGCTTCTTTTCGTCTATAGTCTTGACTATAATCTCGTGTATAGTCTTAACTATAGTCCTGTCTATAGTCTTGGCTACAGTATTGTCTACAGCCTTGACTATTATATTGTCTATAGCTTTGACTTTAGACAAGACTAAAGTTTTTGATTATAGTCTAGTCTATAGTTTTGACTTTGATTTTGTCTATAGTCTTAACTATAATCGAGTCTATAGTCTTGTATATAGTCTAGTTTATGGACTTAAATATAGCCTCTGTGTAGTCTGTAGTCCTGACTATACTTTTTTCCATACTTTTGACTAAATTCTGGTCTATAGTCTTGACTATTTTTAGTCTATAGTCTTGGCTACAGACAAGTCTATAATCTTGACTATGGTCTAGTTTATAGTCTTGGCTATTGTCTAGTCTATAGTCTTGGCTATAGTCTGGTCTATACTCTTGACTATAGTCCAGTCTATAGTCAAATGTATTGGCTTGATTATATTCTTGACTATAGCCTAGTCTATAGTCTTGAATAAAGTTTAGTCTAGTACAAAGACTTGAATATAATCTAGTATATAGTCTTGACTATAGTCAAAATGTCGTTTAGTCGGTAGTCTAGTTTATAGTATAGTATGTTGTTTGGCTATAGTCTGTTTTATAATCTATTTTATAATCCAGTCTGTAGTCTAATCTTTAGAGTGCAAAATATTCTTAATGTTTTATATATATATATTTTTTTTGCTTCTTTTTCTCTCAGTATTTTATCATTGTGGCCCTGGTATTCGTTACCATGCTAGTAGCCGGCATTTTGGGCTATGTCTTCCGAGAGAGGGTCCAACAAACCATGAGACAGGTTGGCTAGTTATTAATATATTTTAGAGTAAAAAAATTAAAAATATTTTTCGTTTAATTCCAGGAAATGCGTTCCTCCATGGCTTTGTATGGCAGTCGTCGTGATATTACCCAGGCCTGGGATCAAACCCAAGAACGTCTTCAATGCTGTGGTGTTGATACTTGGCATGACTGGAATCGTTTTGGTCCCATACCTGAGTCATGTTGTCAAGAAATCTTTGGTGGACAGCGTAAAGAATGTACGATTTTCCCTACCATTTCGAATTTGTATAGTCAGGGATGTTTATATGTTACCTCGAATTTCATTAGAGATCATGCAGCCATAATTGGTGGCACTTCAATAGCGGTGGCTATAATAATGGTAAGCTAGAATATTATTTTTTAAATTTTAACACTTTTGTTTAAAGTTTTTGTTTAATTTTTTTAGATCTTTGGCATGGTCTTCTCTTGTCTTCTATTTAATATGATTGAATAGTCAAGATTTAAGGATTTCTTTTCATTTTTTATTGCTCTTCATTACCGTTAAAAATCTTTAAATATACAAGTTTATTTTTTTTATTTTTATAAGAAAATTGTTTAATAATGTTTGTAAAAATAGCATGAAGAAATTTGTAAAAAATCTTATTATATACAATTAATTATATATAAAAGGAAAACCTTATAAAGCTAAACACAGATCAGGTTAAAGCTAAGCAAATTTGATACAATTACTTCAGCAGCAGTCATCAACAAAACTGCTGTAATAAAAGCGAACTTTTTTAAATTGAAACCTTGTCTAAGTGCTTATCTGATCTGTTGTTAGTAATGCCTTTTTCACCTGACCTATTTTTTTTTCTTATTGTAACGTTTATGTTAAATTTGTTTTTAAAATTAATAAAATTTATTATTGTTTCCTTTTCTTTTTGTACAAATTAATTTGTTTAAACTCTTTAAAATTCTTTAAAAATATTGAAAATTTGCAATTTTAAACAAAATTATATTAAAAGTATTATACATAATTTGTTCATATGTTAAAACAAAAAAATCATGTTAATTTTAAAATAGATATATTCACGCATATATAGCAGATATAATTTTACAGTTATATCTTTTAAGTATAATCGTTTTATTTTAAAGTCTTTATTCCGTACCCATATATATCATGTCATTATCTATGTTTGTATATTTAAATTTGTTTGAAAATAAAAATAAAAAAAAAAAAAATTATTTTTAATATTTAAGTAAAAAAATTAAGTTAAGAAAATTACAAAAAATAATAAAAAATCAACAATAAAATAAATAAAAATTTTAATAAAACAAAGAAAACGTAACAGGGTTTTAGTGTGAAATTTATTCCATAGTTCAGTTTATAGACTAGTCTATAATCTAAATTATTGTCTAGTCTATCGTCTTAACTATAGTTTATTGTAGTCTACATACTTAACTGTAGTCTAATCTGTAGTCACAGCTATAGTCTATTCTATAGCCCTGTCTATAGTCTATTCTATAGTCCTGACTATAGTCTATTCTATAGTCCTGACTATAGTCTATTCTATAGTCCTGACTATAGTCTATTCTATAGTCCTGACTATAGTCTATTCTATAGTCCTGACTATAGTCTATTCTATAGTCCTGACTATAGTCTATTCTATAGTCCTGACTATAGTCTATTCTATAGTCCTGACTATAGTCTATTCTATAGTCCTGACTATAGTCTATTCTATAGTCCTGACTATAGTCTATTCTATAGTCCTGACTATAGTCTATTCTATAGTCCTGACTATAGTCTATTCTATAGTCCTGACTATAGTCTATTCTATAGTCCTGACTATAGTCTATTCTATAGTCCTGACTATAGTCTATTCTATAGTCCTGACTATAGTCTATTCTATAGTCCTGACTATAGTCTATTCTATAGTCCTGACTATAGTCTATTCTATAGTCCTGACTATAGTCTATTCTATAGTCCTGACTATAGTCTATTCTATAGTCCTGACTATAGTCTATTCTATAGTCCTGACTATAGTCTATTCTATAGTCCTGACTATAGTCTATTCTATAGTCCTGACTATAGTCTATTCTATAGTCCTGACTATAGTCTATTCTATAGTCCTGACTATAGTCTATTCTATAGTCCTGACTATAGTCTATTCTATAGTCCTGACTATAGTCTATTCTATAGTCCTGACTATAGTCTATTCTATAGTCCTGACTATAGTCTATTCTATAGTCCTGACTATAGACTATTCTATAGTCCTGACTATAGTCTATTCTATAGTCCTGACTATAGTCTATTCTATAGTCCTGACTATAGTCTATTCTATAGTCCTGACTATAGTCTATTCTATAGTCCTGACTATAGTCTATTCTATAGTCCTGACTATAGTCTATTCTATAGTCCTGACTATAGTCTATTCTATAGTCCTGACTATAGTCTATTCTATAGTCCTGACTATAGTCTATTCTATAGTCCTGACTATAGTCTATTCTATAGTCCTGACTATAGTCTATTCTATAGTCCTGACTATAGTCTATTCTATAGTCCTGACTATAGTCTATTCTATAGTCCTGACTATAGTCTATTCTATAGTCCTGACTATAGTCTATTCTATAGTCCTGACTATAGTCTATTCTATAGTCCTGACTATAGTCTATTCTATAGTCCTGACTATAGTCTATTCTATAGTCCTGACTATAGTCTATTCTATAGTCCTGACTATAGTCTATTCTATAGTCCTGACTATAGTCTATTCTATAGTCCTGACTATAGTCTATTCTATAGTCCTGACTATAGTCTATTCTATAGTCCTGACTATAGTCTATTCTATAGTCCTGACTATAGTCTATTCTATAGTCCTGACTATAGTCTATTCTATAGTCCTGACTATAGTCTATTCTATAGTCCTGACTATAGTCTATTCTATAGTCTTCTCTATAAATTAAAAAATAAAATAAAATTTTTACCACAGAAACTTTTGAAAACCAATTTCATTTTATTTACAAAAATATAAATACTCATAATATCACAATTTTATTTGAGACCTTCAAAATCAAAGAATACAAAGAATGGAAGTTTGTCAAAAAAACATAACTAGGATTGTTTTAATCAAATTTTTTTTATATGTATTAGTGCTGAAAACACTGTCACCATACATCATAAGCACAATAGAATAACAGCACAATATATACGCAGATTTTCATCTTTTGATATGGATTGTATCCACAAATATAAATATAGTTACATTTTTTGGCTTTTTGTTGATGAATATGGTAACAATTTAAAGTTATTTTAAATTTAATTTTATTTTAGTACAAAAGTAGTAACTTTGTTCGTTCAATTTAAATTTCAACACATAAAAATGAATGTCAAAAATAAAAAAATTAATTTTACGCGAGTTATAATGCAATAAATGTGCGAGAAAAAATTATAAAAATATTGCATGCTAGTGAAAAAATGTGTCGTGGGTGTAATTTACCTTAGATTTTAAAAGAGAGTTTTGTTTATTTTGTGTTATTTTTTTCTCTCATAAGTGTATTGAATTCACACAGAACTTGCAGTATTGTCAACTATTTGTAAATACAAAACAAAAAGCGCAGAAAAAATGCAAAACGTGTTAAAAAGCGCTAAATTGAACAAAAATTAAGGGAATTGGTTCAATTTAGCGCTTTTTTAGATTATTTTTTAAATGAAAATTTAATTTTTATTAAGGGTAACAACTTGGACATTACAAGGTCCATTTTTGTTATTATTTTTTTAATAATTTTATTTTAACAGAAATAGTGAATTATAAATCATAAAAAAAAAAGAAAAAAATGAAAAAAAAATCAAAAATTTATTATAGAAGTAAGCGGTAAAATTGTATGTCAATACATTTAAAATTCCAAATTCATAACAGCTTTTTATCAAGAATTTAAATTTATAAAACTGTTATCTTCGGTTAGATTCTTTTTTAAGTTTAGTACAAAACCTTTTTCCAAAAAAGGCAATTTCTAAAATAAATAGGAACGTATTTGGAAGAATCTGGAAAATTGCTAATAAATCCTTTTTTCCATGGGATTGGGATAACGGATAGACATCTCAAATAACCACTTTAAACAAAATAATTCTAAAGGTATATTTAGGCATTTCGAAATTAAATGAAAAATTCGTGTTTTTTTTTCGAAAAAAAAAAAAAAAATAAAAATATAATGTTCTATGGTGGAAAATGTTTTTTCTCTGGTGATAAAAATTCTTATTACTGTTGTGTGAAATGAAAACTTTATAAAATATCAATATTTTACAAATTAAAATTTTATCATTAAAAAATTAAAAATGTATAAACAGAAAATAAACAAGAGATACATATGAAAGAATAAATTTTAAATGTTTTGATTCCATTTTAAATCCATTCTGAAAGCCAAACTCTATTTTATGAATTGATATTTAATAATGAATATGAAGTATTTTAATTAATGCGATTTAATATAATGACATCATAAGACATATAAAATGAATGTTAATATTCTATATAAATATTTTGCAATATTGAATTTATTTATCAATTTTAAAACGTTAAAAATTTATATACTTTTGTCAAGAATTTCATTAGCCTTATGAGCTAAAAAAATTTTGTTCAGCTCATAACTGTCTAAAATTTACTAAAAATAAAATTTCTCTACCGTTTCACACAGGCCCAAAAATACTATTTTTTATAAGTTAATAGGAACATAAAATTATGTTCCTAATCGACATATCGCTAAAGTAAAACACGTCAATTTAGCGCCTTTCTTTGAAAAAGTGCTAACAGAAAAAAATTGTCTTTTGGGTTGTTTAAAAAGCGCTAAATCTAGCAAGAAAAGCGCTAAATTGGCAATGCTTTTGGTTTGTTTAAAAAGCGCTAAATCTAGCAAGAAAAGAGCTAAATTGGCAATGCTGAGAGCTTATATGTGAGGAGAGAGAAATGTTGTTGTTGTACGAAAAAGACCTTCTTTTCATTCTTTGTATTCTTTGCTCAAAACCTTCAACAATTAAGCCGCCCTAAAAATACCAATAAAATATTTATAAATAATAAACCATATGATAATTTTATATGTTTTACCGCTTGAGAATTTTGTGTGGTACCATACCACCAATGCCAATTGCCACCAAATCTTTGAGGATTTGCCAAAGGATCTGAATAGGGTATACGGGCGGAAGGTGTTAAACTAGGGTTATATTCTTCTACCTCTTGCTCCAAGAATTGTAACTGTAGAGGATATAAATTGGCTAAATTATAACGTTCACAGGGATCTTTTTCAATATTAAAATAACAAGGAGCCTTAAGGGGTTCACATTTATAAATATCTTGCTGATAGTCTTCACTGTTAAAAGGACACTTATGGGTAGCTTGTTCTCTTAGGGTTTTAATAAGGCTTTTGGTTAAAGTTTCACTATTACCCAGTTGTTTAAAAACTTCAGATTTCATTATGGTTTCTTCATAGTGTTCTGTTAGAGGATCTTGTTCTTCTAGGTCTAAGTCTCCCAACCAAGTATCATATTTACCCTCGAACGTGGAACCATTAACATATTTGAGATTTCCTCTCATATAAGAACTATAACCGAAAATATTATCATAAGCATGTAATAAACGACGGGGTTGGGGGTCTTGAGCTTCGCTTAATGCGGGCCATAGGTTGACGCCATCTAGTTTAAGATTTTCAGGTAGAGGAACTCCTGCAGCAGAAGCCAAAGTAGGTAGCCAATCAATGGCATGTGTAACCTGATTGCTAACATAGCTCTTTTGTTTTAAAAGAGGACTCCAGAGCAGACCAGCTGAACGTATACCTCCCTCCCAGGGGGACTCTTTTTGCTAAAGGGTTTAAGAAAATGGATTAAAATCGTTTTCAGTGTTTTAAAGGATTTTCTCAACTTACCCCTCTGAAAGGATAATTGGAACCTGCATTAGAATGTATACCAAAAGTGGGGGCTCCATTATCGGAATATAATAATAAAATGGTATTATTTAACATATTCTTAGTTGATAAGGCCTTGATAGTTTGGCTCACACTTTTATCTAAACGAGACAACATAGCTAAAATAAAAAAGTAAAAATATTAAACAAAATAAATTCATAAAATTCTTTAATACTCGTACTTACCCGCATACTTTCTGCGTTTGGGGTTTCTTATATAAGCAAACTTCTTTATTTCTTCCTCCGGAGCTTCCATGGGATTATCCTCATTTCCGGTATGTACCGCCAAATGACTCATAAGCAAAAATAAAGGTTTCTTAACATTATGATTCTTAATAATACGCACCCCTTCTTGGGTAAATAAATCGGTGGCATAAATCCCTGATGCCTCGGGATACATTTCCAAATCTAGTCTCATATCCAAACCCGTATAATTACGGTCCTTAAAATTATTGCAAATAACTTAAAATTCTTTTAGCATTTCCACATACTCACCAACATTTTCAATGTGTGATCATAGTAACCAATATAACCCGAATAATAACCCAAATGATGATCAAAACCCCGATATAAGGGAGTCATTTCTTTGCGATAGAAACCCAAATGCCATTTACCCACTAGATTGGTAGAATAACCAGCATCACGGAATATTTCAGGCATTAAACGTTCTTTGAAAGGAAGACCCCAGGGTTCATCGTTGACAATGACAAAGTGATGCATGCCTTCAGGGAGTTAGGAAAGAGAAATTTAAAAGGATAAAATAAGGTTCAAAATTTTTGTAATTTTTTCCCTCTTACCCGTGTGTATAGGATATTTTCCAGTAAGCAGAGAGGATCTTGAGGGCGTACACAAATTGGGTACATAGTTTTTATTAAGAATAATACCATTGTAAGCCAAGGCATCGATATTGGGGGTTAATATTTGATTAGAGCCATGGAAGCTGACATCATTGAAACCCTTAATCCAAGAAATATTTTAAGAAATATATTTTTTAAAATAAAATAAGAAATTTAAATTAAATGCTTTTAAAAAGCAAGAAATTACTTTTAGAAACTAATCGGTTACTTCTTAAAAGTAGTCGGTTACCTTTTGAAAGTAACCATTATATTTAAACGAAAATATCTAATATCTATTTTTAATAAAAAGTTTGTACATTAAAATTATTTGTTATTTTAGTTAATCAGTTACTTTTAGAAAGTAACCAATTAACTTAAACAAAGATATCTATTTTCTTAATAAACAAATTTGTTAAATTTACTTATTATTTTTTGCTAGTTTCATTCACACTTACAAAATAAATTTAACTTCCTCACTATTACATAGTTTTGAGCATAAAGTTTTAAAATTAAGTAAAATATTATTAATTTTCGATGGTTACTCATAAAAGTAATCGCTTACTTTGCGACAAATTTTGCAAAAAGGGTTTAATATTTATCCCTAAACATGAAAATAACTATTTTTATATAATTAATTATTTAAAATTTCCATTATTAAAATTTTCCTGAAAAGTAATCGATTACTTTTAAAAAGTAATCGTTTGTATTTGCTAATTTTATAATAAAATTAATCATTTCAGAATGTTTAAAAGAACAATTTATTATTTGTTTTTATATATTTAAAGTTTCTAATAAAAGTAATCGATTAAATATTACAGGTAACCACTTTTTATTACAGTCATATCTTGAAAGAAACTAACAAAATATTTATTTATTCAATATATTATTTATTCAATAATTTTAAAATCTAAATTTGATAAATTAAAAAAAAAATCAAAAAGTAATCGGTTACTTTTTGCAAGTAATCATCAGTTTTATAAAGTTTTTCAAAAAATAACCGATTATTCAATTTTTTTATTTTATAAAAGATTTAAAAATTTAATATAAATGGATAACAAAATTAATTATTCAAGAAAAATTGTTGCTTAAAAAACACTTTTTTATTATAGTTTTATTGCTTTTTGAAGAAAATAACCGATTATTTTTAGCAAGTAATCACTATTAATATGCATTGTAATACAATTTTTAGCTTTCAAATGTGTGATTGTTACGTAAGTATAATTGTGGATTAATTTTTAAGTTTTATACATTTTTATTATATAAAAATAACCGATTACTTTTTTCCAGGATTTAAAAATTTCATTTAAATTAATAATACATTTAAGTGTTCTTAAATACTCTTGCCTAAAAACACATTTTTACTACAATTTCAAGGGTTTTTGAAAAAGTAACCGATTACTTTTTATAAGTAACTACTTTTTACATGCACTGCAACAAAATTTTTAGCTTTTCAAAATATTTTTGTAACAAAAATTTAATTGTTGAGGAATTTTTATAAATTTTTATAAAAGTAACCGATTATTTTTTGCCAGGTATCACAATTTTTATTTAAGTGAATAATAAGCTTCATTATTCTTTAATATTCTTGCATAAAGTACACATTTTTATTATCATTTGAAGGATTTTTGAATAAAGTAACCGATTACTTTCAGCAAGTAACCAATTTTTAAATTAATAAAATAATAAAAATAAAATAAAATAATAAAAAAAAATAAATAAAATTTTTAGCTTTCCAAAGTATTCTTGTTTAAATGGATAATAAATTTAGATATTTTTTATAGTTTTTATTTAAAAGTAACTTTTTAAGTAACTACTTTTTAAATATTCTATTACAAAATTTTTAGCTTTTGAAAGTATTTTTATCACGCAAAATTATTTTTTTCGAAATGTTTAAGTTTTTAAAATTTTTATTTTAAAAAAGTAACCGATTACTTTTTACCAGGCATTATTAATTTTATTAAATTTGTTGCTGAAATACCTTTTCTAAAATATTTGTGTTTATAAGTTGCAATTTTTATTTTATTATTTGTAGAAAAAAATTTTTCTAGTAATTTATTTATTATTCAAAAGTAATCGGTTACATTTTGGTGTTATTTTTTTTAAGTAAACGCAACATATTTTCATAACTTAAATTTGAGGTTTGAGGAGTATTATGACCAAGAAATATAGCATTTTTGGACAATAACATAAAAGTAACCGATTACTTTTGTCAAGTAACGAATAATTTGAAGTTTCTTAAATCAAATTTATTATTTAAAAATGTTTTATTCGTATTTTTGACATATTTTTGTACGAAAAAAATTCATTTTATTATAATATGTATGATTTCAAAACGTAACCGATCACTTTCTTTAAGTAACTATTACTTTTAGCTGACTTTTTTTATAAAATTTATTATTTTAAACATTTTTATTCAACAAATTTAAATAATGATTAAGAAAATTAAGAAATGTAACCGATTACTTTTTATAAGTAAACTTTTACAAAAAAATTTTTTTTTCGCAATTTTTTTTATCAAAATTTATATAATGAAAAACATTTAAATAAATTGTCCATATTTTTCAAATGTTTTCAAAAGTAACCGTTTATTTTTTATAAGTAATCGTTTCTTTTTTTAAGCTAAGAATATTTTTAATATTAATTTTAAGGTTTTAGGAGTTATATAGGCGAGAAAAAAATTAGCTTTTATACTTTTGTTCTTTTTAGCAGATATTTAAAAAAATTTAAAGTAAAGTAACCGATTACAAATTTTTGTTATAAATACTTGTTTTGTGAGGAAAACTGTTTTTTTTTATTACAATATGTCAATAATTTTATTTAACTTTTGCGAAAGTAATCATTTTTTTTTAGTAATCGTTTCTTTTTTCAAAGTAGCCACTTTAAAAGTTTTATGATGACTTTATTTTAAGGTTTAAGGAGTAATATAGTTATGAAAATTTTAATATGTTTTATAAAAGTAGCCGGTTACTTTTGTCGAATAACTAATAATTTAATACGTTTTATTAACGAACTTTTCTACACAGATATTTTCATTTAAAATCATAAATTTTTGTTGTGATTAAAAAATTTTTACTAAAAGTAACCGATTACTTTTGTTAATAAACCATTAATTTTAGTCAATTTTTTAATAATGTATTGCTTAAAATGTAGTTATTTGAAGAACTAATTTTTGTAAAGATTTACAAACTTATTAAGAAAAGTAACCGATTAAGTTTTGTAAGTAACCGCGTATAAAAAAAAAATACTTTCGTCTTAATTTTAAACAATATCTTAAAAATGTTTAAGGAGTAACCGATTACTTTTGGAAAGTAATCTTTAAATTTTTTGCCCCAAATATAGTTATTAAAAAATTAACTTTTGTTTTGATTTTTAAAATTATCAAGAAAAGTAATCAGTTACTTTTTTTAAATAACAATTCAAAAAACAACTTTTTACGTTTTTTCATAAGTAACCAATACAATTTTGAATATAAGAATAACAAGAAATGAAAAAATTTTAAAATAAAATTAAATTCAAATAAAAAATTTGTTAATTTTTAATTTTATTAAGAAAGATGTGTATGCAATTTACAAATAAATATAAATAAAGTGACACCAGTAGTACGATTCAGTAACTTTTAACGATTTGACAATCGCTAAACTTGCACCATCTATGGTGCTTCTACGTTTCCGAATCTTCTTTTAGGAGTAGTGGTCATTTTGAAGAAAACCATTAACAGAAACACATCTTAATCAATATCAAATACACAATTTAATCAATTACGGTCTTAAAATTGTTACACAAACTTCGATTTGTTTCAAATTTATTTGTTTTTCTTTTTTATTTGGTTTTGAACCTTACATTTATTTCGGCATTTCCTTGTGGAGAGCTGCCACACGAAATAATAGTTATATACAATCGTTTAAGAGTACTTAGTGAATCACACAATCGTTACTGCAAACAACAGTTGCTATTGACAAGTTTTGCGATTGTCGAATCGATAAAAGTTACTGAATCGCACTACAGGTCGAGTAAATATCGCTTTTACTAACAATCAAAGTTAACACTCTTCTTCTCTTTTATAAAGCTTTTGCTCTCATACTTACCATATCATCTATTAATATTATAACAATATGGGGTTTTTCACTTTGCTGAAGCTTTTTTACATCTTCGTAACCATTTGTTGCTCGAGGTGAGTTTAAAACAATTAACCACAGGGAAACAAAATACAAATACCCACCACTAAGACGACGCATTGTTGTCTACAAATTCAAGTTCAAGTTCACATTCACGTTAACTAACGGGGATTTTTTCAACAACAGCGAAGTGATTAAGTGGCCTAGTGTCAATAAAAGAAACCGGTACAATTTATATATTAATTTAAAAGGACTTCTGGGATTATTGTTTTGGGTTTTTTTAGAATTTAATTGAAGGAAAAAAACCGCAAACAAAATAACTAGAATAACCACTTTTCTTAAGCTGATATTAAAAGACAAGTGATTCCTTATTTTAAACTAAAAGATTTGTAAAGAGGAAATGTACTGCAATCTATCAAGTGTCTTCGGTCTTAATTAATGTTGAATGATATCAATTGTTAACTTTTTTTTTACTTATTTATCTCTGTTAAGTTTGTTTATAACTTTTTTATTTAACAACTTAATTACCTTCACATTTAATCATAATAAGAAAGTGGATTTTTCTAGTTTTAGTATTTATACCTTTTTTTTTATCAAAAATTTAGAGCCATAAAGAAATTAGTGTCCACACAAGTCTTCAGTTCAAGGTTACAACAAAATATCAATGAAAAACGGCTTCTTTAAATATTTTTTTTTACAAAAAAAAAAAATTCTGGTACTCTAAATTTTAATGTTTAAAGTAAGTAACCAGTTACAATTATTAAAAAAAAATTTAGTTTAGTTTGAATTAGAATTTTTAATTTATGCTTAACAAAAGCATAAAAAAACTCTATTAAATTTAAATGAAAATATTAAAAATTAACCGGTTAATTTTGTCTTAATTTATATTTTAAAGAAAGCGCTTAATACACGTTTCATCAGCCTAAAAATTTCTTCCAAAATTTTTTAAATTTCAACAAAATCTAGAAAGTGTAACCGGTTACTTTTGTCTAAAAAGAGCTAAATTTATTTTTTATAATATAATATTTAATTTATTTAAGAAAAATTTAAGAATCCAATCAAAATTTTCAATATTTGAACAAAATTATGAAAAATTAACCGGTTACTTAAAAAAATTTTTAATTTAAATTCTCAATTTTTTAAAATTTCAACAGAAATTTAAACAAGTAACCGATTAATTTATTTTCTTAGTATAACATTCAATATATTTTAAAGCAAAATTTACGATTTTAATCAAAATTTTTAATATTTAAACAAAAACTTAAAAAAAGTTACCGGTTACTTAAAAAAAAAAATTATTTAATTTATATTTTTAAAGAAATTTTCACATATTTTGAAATAAATTATTAAATTATTTCAAAACTCTTTTATAAATTTTTAAATAAAAAAACAATAATAAATGAAAAAGTAAACGGTTACTTTTCTCTAAAAATCACTTTATTTAAAATTTAATCAAAATGTTCAATATTTGAACAAAATTATGAAATACTAACCGGTTACTTTTCCCAAAAACCATTTCAATTATATTCTTGATAAAATGTTTAAACTTATTCTAAAAACAATTTATTTAAGATTTTCTTGAAAATTCTAAAATTGATTTTTTTTAATTTTAACAAATATTACAAAAAAAAGTAACCGCTTACTTTTATTTTAAATCGCTTAATTTATTCTCTAAATTTAATATTTAATTAATTAATCATAAAAAAAGTTTAATTATAAAAAGGTAACCGGTTACTTAAATTAAATTTTGAACTTTTCTTTAATCAGATCTTAATTTTTTGTTATAAAATTTTAATGTTTCAAAAATCCGTTTTAAATGTTTCAACAAAACCTAAAACTACTTTGTTTAAAATAGTTTAATTTATTTTAAAAATATAATATTTAATTGATTTAAAAGAAAATATTAGAAATTTAAACTATTTTTTTTTATTTGAACAAAATTTAAAAGAGTAATAGGTTACTTTAATAAAAAATTTATTAATTAATATTTTAAGTAAAATTTTGCAATAATTATTTTTTTCTTTTTTATCATATAAAATTTTAAAATTTTAGCGATTATTTAAAAAATTAATCGATTACTTTTGTTAAAAAAAGCTATTTATTTTATGCTCCTAATAAATAATTAGATTTATATTCAAACAAAATAAAAATTTTAATGTTTGACCAAATTTTATAAAAGTAACCGATTGCTTAAAAAAAATGTTAATTTATTTCCTTTATTTTTGCATTGATCCTAATTTTATTTTACAAAATTCCAAATTTCAAATTTCTTAAAAAAGTAATCGGTTACTTTTTTTAAAACACCTTTTAATTAATAATTAAAATATTATTTTATTATAATTTTTTGACAAATATTTAATTTCTAATTTATTTTTGAACAAATATTATTTTTTCTTACAAAATTTAGTCTTTGTTTTTAATCAAATCTTAGTTTCCTACAGAAATCTAATATTGCAGAGATTATCTAAAAAGGTAATCGGTTACTATTGTTAAATAATCATCAAATTTATGCTTTTAAGTTTATATTAAAAAAAAATTTGTTTTCTTATTTATTTTTTAACAAATATTATTATTTTTTAATTTTATCGATAATCTAAAAAAGTAATCGGTTACTTTCTTTTAAATAACCATTTAATTTATGTTTTAAATATAATTTTCAATTTATATTTAAAAAAACAATAATTTTTTATAAAATTTTAAGCTTTTAAGCCAATATTTAAAAGTAACCAATTACTTTTTTTAAGTAACCAAAAAAATTTTTTTATAAAAAAATGATTTTTAAATTACTTTTAAACAAATCTTTAAAATTTCTTGCTAAATGTTAATTTTTAATTAAACTTGAAAAAAATAATCGAATATATTTTTAAGTAACCGAATACTTTTGTTCAATAATCGTTAAATTTCATTTAAAACATGACTTCCAAATAATATGTAAGCAAATTAAAATATATCTTTTATATTTTTAATATTTACATGTGATTTTGTAAAAGCAACCGATTACTTTTGTTAAGTAACTATTTAATTTGTTATTAAAAATAATAGTATTATTTGTATAAAAGGTTTTTTTATTAAAAAAAATAATAATTTTAAAAAAACTTTTAATAAGTAACCGATTACTTTTAGCAAATAACCTATTATTAAAAAATACCTATACCTAAAAATGAGGGTAAAATTTCTTTCGACCTAAATACCTCTAAAACAGAAAGAGAACGTTACATGTAAGCATGTTTTTTTAGAGATTTTAAAATTAAAAAAAACTAAATTTATATTAAAAAAAACTAAATTTAAACAATATTTTAATTAATGAGTAACCGAACTAACAACCATTATTTTGATTTTTAAAACATTTTTTTTATTTATAATATTTATAGTAGGAAAACCTAAGATTTATTATGATTTTCAGAATTATTAGAAAAAGTAATCGATTACTTATTATGAGTAGCCATTTATAAAACACTTATTTTTTATTAAAAAAATGTTTTCCTGTTGAAAAACTAGCTTTGAAACCAAATTTTAATAATAAGATAAGTCTTGTTATGATTTTCCAGATTATTAAGAAAAGTAACCGATTACTTTTTATAAGTAATCGTTTATAAAACATATATTTTTAAGTATTATTTGTATAAAAGGTTTTTTTTATAAAAAAAAATAATAATTTAAAAAAAACTTTTAATAAGTAACCGATTACTTTTAGCAAATAACCTATTATTAAAAAATACTTATACCTAAAAATTAGGGTAAAATTTCTTTCGACCTAAATATCTCTAAAACAGAAAAAAGCATGTTTTTTTAGAGATTTTTGCAAGGACTACCTATATGTAAATTTTTTTTACAAGCAAGTCAGAAATGAATTTTTGACCAACTTTATAGGACTCCCCTCTACCCCAGTAACCTGCTAGGAGCCTGTACTCCTCCAAATCAATTCGAAAGCACCTCAGCTCTGAGCATGTACAATTTTATTTAGATATCTAAAACGGTCCTCACTAAGCACACTTATGTGTTTGTGTATTAAATAATTTGTGTATTGAATAAATTACATTAATTAAATTTTATTCAAATAAATGTATTTAATAAAATTCTAACCTGTCTTAATAATGAAATTAAATATTTAATTTGAAAATCGTGAATTTTGTAAAGCACGACTGACGGATATCACCTGTTCTATTCTCATCAACTAACATCAGCATTAGAACTTTAAGTAAATGTTTTTTACTTTAATCAACCTTAACCTTAAATAATATTATTTAACAAAACAATTCTATATAATCATTAAATAATTGAACAAAAACAAGGCGTTAACTTCACGATAACTTCACGTTAACTTGGCGTTAACTTAATGAAAACTTTAATGTTGACCACTGAATTATGTTACATTTTACAATGAGATTTGATGAAGGTAATCAACTAAATGCTGATAAGTATTTATTACTTATGCTTAAGATGGCAAATTTTTGCTAATACTTATGGATGGGAAATTAAATTTAAATATTTAATTTTAATGAAAGTTGTCTAAAGTAACCGAATACTTTTAACTAGTAAAAGCATTAAATTTTCCACTAAAAAGTATTTTTTATTTATTTTTTTTTCAACTGAGTTTAATTTAAAATTTTACATAGATTTTTTTCCTAAATAACCGATTCGATTTTATAGTAACCATGTAAATTTACATATTAGAATTTTTTGTATTAGAACCAAAAAATTTTCAAATTTTCACTTTTGTAGTAAATTTTTACCTTAAGTAACCGATTAAATTTTTAAGTAATCATGAAATTTTCTATTCAAAATTGATACTTTTAGTTTTAAATACAACAATTTTTAATATAAGAAATTAAAAATCTAAAAAAAATTTAATTTTGTATCGATTTCTTTAATAAGTAATCGATTAATTTTATAAGTAACTATTTCATTTTCATATGAAATTAATATTTTTGGTTAAAAAAAATTTTTTTTAAATTAAAAATCTAAAAAAATTTAATTTTGTACCGATTTCTTTAATAAGTAATCGATTAATTTTATAAGTAACCATTTCATTTTCATATGAAATTAATATTTTTAGTTAAAAAAAATTTTTTTTAAATTAAAAATCTAAAAAAATTTAATTTTGTACTGATTTCTTTAATAAGTAATCGATTAATTTTATAAGTAACCATTTCATTTTCATATGAAATTAATATTTTTGGTTAAATTTTTTTTTTTTAAATTAAAAATCTAAAAAAATTAAATTTTGTACAGATTTTTTTAATAAGTAATCGATTAATTTTATAAGTAACCATTTCATTTTCATATGAAATTAATATTTTTGGTTAAAAAAATTTTTTTAAATTAAAAATCTAAAAAAATTTAATTTTGTACCGATTTCTTTAATAAGTAATCGAATAATTTTATAAGTAACCATTTCATTTTCATATGAAATTAATATTTTTGGTTTAAATAAATTTTTTTTTTTTAATTTAAATTTTTAAATTTTTTCTTAAGCAATCGATTACTTTATGTATAAATTAAAAATGTTTTCAAATAAAATTTTGTAGTTCAAAATTTGTTTAAAGCATTTTTTTCTAAAGAAGTAACCGATTACTTTTATAGTATAGATTACTATAAATTTATTGTGATTTTTGTAAGAAATGACAAAAAATTAAACATTTTTAAATAAAATAGCCTTCAAAATACAATTTTGTATTTTTATACCCTACACCACCATAGGTGGTTGGGGTATTATATTTCTAACGCGAAGAAAAAGTTATCCCACACTCACCTTAAAGTATATCAATTGACCCTAAAATTAAATCGCTCTAACGATGTCCGTCCGCCTATCTGGCAGGCTATCCATGTAAACCTTGTGCACAAAGTACGGGTCGCAATTTTAAATTTGAATCACTTTTTAAATCGATCTAACGATGTCCGTCCGTCCATCTGGCTGGCTATCCATGTAAACCTTGTACACAAAGTACGGGTCGCAATTTTAAATTTGATTCAAATTTGAAATGTGGCACGTGGAACTTTCATGATACAAGGACGAAGCCTATTGAAATTGGTTGTAATCAGTCCATTATTTCACCTAGCCCCCATACAAATGTCCCCTGGAATAGAGTTTAAACAATCAAAAATGACTTAAAAATTTGAATATATTAATGAAATTAGGTGCAAAGAATTTCTGTACAAGTATCAATCTTTGTACCAAATTATATGAAGATCAGTCCACAATTGAACAAAGCCCCTTATAAACTCCTCTTCCGAAAATCACTTTAACGTGCTTATATCCCATACGAATGTTAGTGTCAAGTTCGTATTCGACACAAATAAGTTTTATGTAAGTAGAAACAACATTGTAAAATTTTATGAGAATTGGTCCATAATTTACCATAGCTCCCATATAAACCCACTTCCAGAAATCGCCCCAAAGTGCATAAAATCATCTAGATGTTAGTATCAACGCATTATTCTGTATTTGTATATTTTATTTTACATTTAGTAAAATTGGCCACAGATGTAATATAAGTACGCTTCCCGAATTTTTATGCTCGTACACAATGGTGTAAGGTATCATATAGTCGCTGACAATATCTTTCTTTCTCGTTTTACTTAAGTAACCGTCTGAACCTTTAAGTAACCACGCAATTTTCAACGTAAAATAATATTTTTAGATAGTTTTTAGAACTCTAAACAAAAAATTTTAAAACGTTTAATGTTTCAAAGATTTCTTTCTTAAGTAACCGATTAAATTTTTAAGTAACCATATAATTTTCTTTTAAAATTTATAGTTTTTTTTTTATCTAACTATAAATATTTTCACTTTTTTCAAATTAAAATTCATTTAATTTTAAATATTGAAGCAATTTTATTCTTAAGTAACCGATTACATTTCTAAGTAACCATATAATCTTCATATAAAAATATTATTTTTAGATCTAAGTATAAAAATTATTTCATATATTTAAAATTTTGTTAAGTAACCGATTATTTATTAAAAATAACGGTTAATTAAATTAAACAATCCATAAATTTTAAAACTTCCAGAGATATTTTTTCTAAAATAACCGGTTACTATTATAGGTAACGATTTAATTTTCCTGTAAAAATAATATTATTTAATTTTAAAATAAAAATGTTTGACAAATTTGAAATTATGTAGAAATTTTTTTTCTTAACTAACCGATTACTTTCATAAGTAACCATTGAAATTTTTGATTTTGAAATAATAATTTAAAATTTTGCAAATATACAAACGATAAATTTGAATTTTTCTAGATTTTTTTATAGAAATTTGTTATTTCTATAAGTAACCTTTAATTTTGTTAAATATAATTTAACTACCTATTATTTTATTTCATACTTGTTTATTATTTTTTTTTTTTTCAGAAAGTATTAAATATTTTTAATATTTTAATGGTTACCTTAGAAAAGGAACCGATTTAATAAAAAGGTTACCAATTACTTGATTTGTTTAGTAAATTTTATAAACGAACAATATATTACATTTTGAAAAATAAAAATTTAATAAATAAAATTTTTGTTTGAATTAATTTTTAATGTTTAATTTTCTTTAAATGTAACACTGATTTTTGTGGCACAAATTCCTCTTTTTATACTTTTTTTCAATATTTTTATTTTTCTTTTAGAACCGAATTTGTAAATGGATTATTTTTTTTTCTTTCTTCAGATTTTTAATTATTTTCTTTCATAACTTGTTATTTTGTTTACATTTTTTTTAAATTATTTTTCTGTAACACCTTATCTTGTTTTATAATTGTTCCCCAAAACACTTTTTATTTTATGTTAATAAATATTCACTTTTATTTTAATTTCACTTTTGCTCCATTAATTTTTTTTACTTAACGATCCTTCTTTGTTGCTTAACTAACAGCGACTAACTGAGATTTAACACCATCCCCATTGTTTTAAATTGAGATGTTAAACTAGAAACAATTTTAAGTTAACAGTTAAATTTATATGTTAACTGTTAACAATAACTGTTAACAGTCACTTTTTACTATTAACATAACAGCTTCTCTGTTAACATTTCATCTGCTTAGTTTTCATAACAAAGAGCAACAAGTGTTGTTGTTATTATTATGCGTATAACAAGAATTGCGAAAACAAGAAACCAACAAGAACAACAAGATTATAATAAACAAAACACTAATGAGAATTGCAACAAGAAAAAAAATGTAAATAAAACAGAATTCATTCATGCTTCTAATTAAACGATAACACACCAAAGAGAAGGAGTTAAAAACAAGGTAATCATCTGTAAATGGAGATTGGTGGTGGTAGGTAAATAATAAAACCATAACAGAACTGAACACATTGGGAATATTTTTTCTTTGAATATAAAATTATATAAAACAATAACAATACTTAGAAAAACAAGGAAATTTTACAATTAATAGAAAGAAAAATAAGAATAAAATGAATTTATTCATATGCCTATAAAAATTCACTTTTATTTTAATTTCTTTTTTACAAAAATTCTATATTTTTACATAAATACTACTTTTTTTTACAAAAATACTACTTTTCACAAAAATACTGCTATTTTAAAAGTAAACTACAGTTTAAGAAAAATTAAATTTTTTACAAAAAATACTACTACTTTCCAAAAATATTAATCTTTTACAAATGATTTTTTGTAAAAAATCCAAATTGTTTACAAAAATACCATATACTACTTATTTTACAAAAATAATACTTTTTCAGAAAAATACTACTATTTAAAAAAATACATTTTAACAAAAATTCTACTTTCTACAAAAAATACTACTATATTCCAAAAATACTACTATATTACAAAAATTCTACCCTTTTGCAAAAATTCAACATTTTACAAAAATACTACTTTTTTACATAAATACTACTTTTTCACAAAAATACTACTATTTAAAAAAATACATTTTAACAAAAATTCTACTTTCTACAAAAAATACTACTATATTCCAAAAATACTACTTTTTTACAAAAATTATATTTTTTACAATAATACCACTTTTTTAAACAAAAATACTACTTTTTTGCAAAACTACTACTATATCAGAAAAATGCTATTTTTTTACAAAATTGCTATTTTTTTTTTACAAAAATTTTACTTTTTGACAAAAATATTACTTTTTAAAAATAAACTACATTTTAACAAAAATTCTACTTTTTTTCAGAAAATACTACTATTTTGGAAAAATACTACTCTTTTACGAAAATTGTACTTTTTCAGAAAAATCCTACTTTTTTACAAAAATACCATTTTTTACAAAAATATCACTTTTTTTACAAAAATACTACTTTTTGCATAAATACTACTTTTTTTTACAAAAATGCCACTTTTTTTAAACAAAAATACTACTATTTGAAAAAATAAAATACATTTTAAAAATAAACTACATTTTAACAAAAATTCTACTTTTTACAAAAAATACTACTATTTTCCAAAAATTCTATTTTTTTCGGAAAAATACAAAATTTTTACAAAAGTACTACATTTTTACAAAAATGCTACTTTTTTACAAAAATACTTCCTTTCTAAAAAAATACAACTTTTTTTATACAAATACTACTTTTTTATAAAAATACTGCTTTTCTACAAAAATACTACTTTCTTACAAAATACTACTATTTTTCCAAAATACTACTCTTTACAAAAATTATACCTTTTCAGAAAAATCCTATTTATTTACAAAAATACTACTTTTTCCAAAAAATACTAACGTTTTACAAAAGTAATACATATTTACAAAAATACTACTTTTTCACCAAAAAAAAAAACTTTTTTTTTGCAAAAATGCTTTCTTCTCAAAAAAAGTTTTCTTAAACTTAAAAAATATAAAACTAAAAACTAACATTTGTTTTTTTTTTTGATATTTTTAACAAGTATTTAGTATTACATAATATATTTTTTTTTTAATTATATACATATACGTATGTAGAAATTTGTTTCATTTTTAATTTTTGCCAATTTATATTACTACATACATTTCTTCACAAAAATCTCACTTTTATTATTAAATTAAACTACGTTTTATTACACCAGTTTTATTTTTATCCAGACTTACACATATTATTTCTCAAAAAAAAAAAAAAAAAAAAAAATAAGTCCATTAAAAATTTAATCAAATTACTTAAAAATCATTGTCTACTAACTCTTATGAAATAATAGTTAACTTTTTAAGTCACTTTGCAAGTAAGTGTTTTTACTGTTTCTAATTTACTTTAAACTTGAGTCGTTTATATGCTCTATGCTATTGTAATGTAAAAACAAAAACAATTACTCTATATTAGCGCAAAATTGTTAAAAGCGATTAATTAGTAAATAAACCTTAATATTGAAAACGCAAATTTTATTCTAATATCAACGTAAGTATGTCTAAAATTTTATTTGACGTATTATTTTCTAATATTTTATCTAGGAATTTTTTTCAAAAGTAAATGTTCAATTATCGCACAAATAAAAAAGACAATTACCAATAAATTATTGTTTTACACTACAAAAGAATATTATCTTTTAACAAAAGCACCATATCAATAAAACAAATCAAACAAGTAGCAGATGTTGTATAAAATTAAAAGTAGAGTAGCACAGTAGCAGTATAGTATTTAAATTAATTCTTTAAAACAAATAAGATTTAAAAACGAAAATCTCTGTTCTTATATCATAAATTAAAACATAATTTTCCGCTACTTTTAAACAGCTTGTAAAATTAGTTAACATCAATACGATTAAATTATTTATTTGAAAGGTTTTAAACCGAATTGGAAATAGTTTTACTTTATTTTAATTAGTTCCCTAATTGCTACAATTATTTGTATGTTTAATTCAAACGCCATTAAACGTTACTTAAACAACTGTGTATTTATTTGTTTGCCTCATACTTTTACCACAACTCTGTTGAGATTATTAGCATAGAAAAACACCTTAGCTTTTCAACATATTTGATGAGAATGAGGTGAGTTTCTCTGTACAGCATTTTAGACGCTATTTTTAAAAAGCTTATACTCGTATATATTACATTTATTTGAATGTAGTTATTCTAAAAATTAATTTTTTCCATAATATTCTAGTTTATAGTCTCATCCAAAGTCTCGATTATAGTATAATATATAGTTCCGTCTATAATCTCGACTATAGACTAGTATGTAGTCTTGACTACAGTCTCATCTATAGTCTCGACTATTGTCTCATCGAGAGTCTCGACTATAGTCTATTTTGTGGTCTCGACTATAATCTGCTCTATTGTCTCGATTATAATCTACTCTATAGTCTCGACTATAGTCTATTCTATAGTCTCGTCTATAATCTATTCTATAGTATCAACTATGTTCTCATCTGTAGTTTTAACTATATTACCTTCTGTAGTTTCGGTTATAGTCTCGACTATATAGTCATCTATAGTCTCGACTATTGTCTCATGTATAGTCTCGACTATTGTCTCATCTATAGTCGGGACTATTGTCTCATCTATAGTCTCGAATATAGTCATTTAGTCTTGACTATAGTCTAGTCTATAGCCTACTTTATAGTCTCGACTAAAGTCTATAGTTTCTAAAGTCTAAAGTTTCGACTATAGTCTATTCTGTAATAACGACTATAGTCTATAGTTTATATATTCAATACTATAGATTAGTTTGTAGTCAAGACTATATACTATTTCATGGTCAACACTTATTTAAAGCCAAGACTATAGACTAGTTTATAATAAAGACTATAGCTTAATTTAAACTCAAGTACATAATTTATAGTCAAAACTATAGGCTAGTTTATAGTCAAGACTATAGACTATTTTATGGTCAACACTGTAAACTTATTTACAGCCAAGATTATAGACTACTTTACAGTCAAGACTATAGGCTAGTTTATAGTCAAGACTATAGACTAGTTTACAGTCAAGTCTATAGACTAGTTTATAGTCAAGAGTATGTACTAGTGTATAGTCAAGACTATAGACTAGTTTATAGTCAAGACTATAGACTATTTTATGGTAAACACTATGGACTGATTTATAGTCAAGACTATAGATTGGTTTATATTCATAAACTATAGACTGTTTTATATTCAAGACTATAGACTGGTTTGTAGTTAAAACTATAGATTGGTTTATTGTCAAGACTATAGATTAGTTTATAGTCAATATTGTAGACTTCTTTATATTCAGGACTATAGACTGTTCTATTGCCTTGTATATAGTTTAGTCTAGTCAATATTCTATTCTATAGTCAATAGTCCAGTTTATAGTGTAGTCTAGCCAATAGTCTAACCTATAGTCCTGACTTTATTCTAATATATAGCCTAGTCCAGTTTTACTTTTTGACAAAAAAAAAAATACTTTTTTCAAAAAAAGTACTTTTTAAATAAACTCCTTTTTTAATACATACTGTGCTTTTTTTAATAGAAATACTACTTTTTCAAAAAATACTGAAAATATTGTTCTTTACAACTACAGTTTTTACAATTCCAATTTCTTTCACAAGGGTTCTACTTTTTCATAAAAACACTACTTTTTAACAAAAATACTTTTTTACAAAAATACTACTTTTTTACAAAAATACTACTTTTTTACAAAAATACTACTTTTTTACAAAATCCTACTTTTTTATATAGAGACTTCTTTTTTATAAAAAATAATACTTTTTCACAGAAATATGTACTACTTTTTTATAAAACACTACTTTTTTCTTCTATACTACTTTTCAATAAAAATACTACTTTTTTACAACAATATCACTTTTTTTTTAACAGAAATATAATTTTTTATAAAATTATTACTTTTTACAAAAATACTATTTGTTTGCAAAAATATTACTAATTTACAAAAATACTACTTTTCCGCAAAAATAATGTTTTTTTTAAAGAAATATCTACTATATTATTATACTATATTATAAAAATACTATAGTCTTGAATATAGTCATTTGGTCCTGACTATAGTCTGGTCTTTAGTCTATTTTATAGTCTGGACTAAGGCCTATTTCATAGTTTCGACTATAATCTATTCTGTAATGTCGACTTTAGTCTATAGTCTTGGTTATAATCTGGTCTACAGTCTTGACTATAATCGGGTCTATAGTTTTAACTATAATCTAGTCTTGACTATAATCTAGTCTATAGACTTAATTATAAACTAGTCTATAGTCTTGACTATAATTTAGTCTATAGTCTTAATTATAATCTAGTCTATAGTCTTGACTAGTCTATAGTCCAGTCTATAGTCTTAGTTGTAGTCTTGTCTATAGTCTTAGCTGTAGTCTGGTCTGCAGTCGAGATTATAGTTTAGTCTATAGCATTGACTAAATTGTAGTCTATAGCCTTGACTATAGTTTAGTTTAGAGTATTAGTTATAGTTTAGTCATATAATAGTAGTATAATGGTCTTAACTAGAGTTTAATTTCTAATCTTGACTATAGTCTAGTCTATAGTCTTGACTACAGTGTAGTCTGTAGTCGTGACTATAGTTTAGTCAATAGTCTTAACTATACTCTATAGTCTTGACTATAAGCCTAATTTATATTGTAGTCTATAGTCTGGTCTCCAGTCTCGATTATAGTTGCCTAGTCTATAGTGGGGTTTGTTCTGAGAAGTGTTCTTTTTTCAAGAATATTATTTTTTAATTTTCATTCATATCATTTAATATCTTAAAACTAGAACAATACTGGTCATAAATAATACTTTAACAAATTCCCAAGCCATTATATTTCTCCCTGCATTACCCTCTAAAACATCTTCCCACCAAGTCCATTCACCATCAAAATTCGCCGGATCACAACGCCAATCAGCAGGTTTATTATTTATAGCATGAGCATTTTCTCGAAAATATTCTATTCTTTCTAACATGTCACTCATGATTTTAGAATTTTTATACTTTTCATATAAATTTTGTTGCTCGCAAGGATCCGTATCTAAATCAAATAAACAGGGAGACTTTAAGGGATTACAGGCTACACCCTCGGTAGAATTTTCATATAAACATTTGATTAAAGCTAAATCACGCAGTTGTTTGATATTGTGGTTAGCAGAGGAAGTGAGTTTATGCAATTCCTGCCATACAGGAGAATGTTTAACCAATTCTTCGTAAAAGGGATAACGGGGATCAATTTGGGAGGAATTGTTTGGAGGTCTTTGAGAAAGCCAATTATCGTATAGTCCTTCCTGAGTAGTACCATTAATATATTTCCATTTTCCTTTGCTGTAGACTTCGTATTGGAAAATGTCATCTATATTGTGTAAAATTTCACGTTCCACGGATTCGTAACCGTACTTGAGAGCGGACCAAAGATTTAGGCCATCTAATTTGAGAGTATCGAGGTCTAGAAAAATATTAGCAGCTGCTGCCAGGGTGGGCAATAAATCTGCTATGTATATGGGTTGATTCCAGATAGTTCCCAATTTTTCCAATTGTGTGGACCAAATAGCAGCCGCAGATCTTATACCACCCTCCCAAGGAGAATTTTTTTGCTAATAAGAAAAGAAGAAATTGTTAAATTTTGGATTATTGGTGACATTTTTTTTTAAACTTACCCCTCTAAAAGGATAATTGGAGGCAGTGGTGGCATGCATACCCTCCGTGGGTCCACCATTATCCGATAAAAATAATAATATGGTATTATTCAAAACTCCCCTTTTAGCCAAAGCCTTGACCACCAAACCAACACTTTCATCTAGTTTAGACATCATGGCAGCATAAATTCTTCTCTCAGGATTTTCTATATAAGCAAATTTCTCAATTTCTTCGGCGGGAGCCTGTAGAGGTACATCATCATTAGCACTATGGGGCGCCAAGTGACTTAACAACATAAATAAAGGTTTTCTTTGGAAATTATGATCTCGTATACGCTTTAAAGCAGCCTCTGTTAACAAATCAGTAACATAAGTACCATTGCCCTCATGAGTGGGTTTTAGATTATCACGAAAATCATGACCCCGGGAATAATTTTTACCCTAAAAACTAAATATTATAATTTTAAAGAACTTTTAGTTTTCAACTCTTTACTCACAAATTGTTCCATTGTCTGATCATAATAATCCACATATGAACCTAAATAACCATAATGTTCATCGAAACCTCTCAAAGTGGGCGTGTATGCTTTGCGGGACATACCCAAATGCCATTTACCAATTAAGGAAGTATAGTAGCCATTTTGTCGAAATATTTCGGCTATTGTGGTCTCATTCAATGGCAGACTCCAAGGTTGATCATTGACAATAACATAATGTTGCATGCCCGTATTTATAGGATATTTTCCCGTTAGCAAAGCCGATCGTGAAGGTGTACACATGGAGGGAGTATAGAGATTATTAAGTATTACACCACTATAGGCCAAGGCATCTATGTTGGGTGTTAGGAACTCATTGGAGCCTCGAAAACTGACATCATCGAAGCCCTGAAAAATAAATGAAAAATTAATTTATTTAAAATGGTGATTAAAATCATATTTATCGTCTAAAACTCTTACCATATCATCTGCCATAATTATGACAATATTTGGTTTGCTATCTCCTTCCCAAGCTCGACTCTGATATAAAAACAATAAAATCACAACCAAGAAATAGTTAAGCCTCATTTTGCTTTAGAATTCGACAGAAAACTCGCTTAAATGATCTCTTTTAGGGGAAGAATTATAAACTTTTATTTTTCTTTGGCGCCTGCAAAGAAAATAATAAATTTATTTGAGATAATTAAACTTTTTAATTAGACTTAAAATCTTTAAATTTTATGTAAATTTCCAACCGCTTAAATATTTAATACCTATATATTAACAATGTTATTTTAAAATGTTTTTTTTTAATATAAAATAAATAATTAAAAAAATCACCTAACGTAAGCCAATAATAAATCTTTTAGTAAAGTCGTTAAATATCTTATGATTAAGTGATTTTAAAGCGATTTTTAAGAGGAAACAAAAAGTTTAAAGATTAAAAAATCTAACATATTAGTCATAATTTAAAATAGATTAGGTAAAACTTAAAGCAATATTTTTATATAAAGGATTAAATATCTTTAATGCAACTCTATAATAAAATAAGTTCCTGCCATCCTTATACAATCCAACATTAACTTTGGAATTTTGATCACACTAGAAATTAGGTAACATTCTCAAATGTAGCCATAGATTAAAATATACATATACTATAGTCAAGACTATAGACTAATTTGTAGTGAAAACTATAGACAAGCTTATAGTCAAGACTATAGACTAGTTTATAGCCAAGACTATAGACTAGTTTATAGTCTAACTTATAGTCAAGACTATATACTAGTTTATTTTTAACACTGTAGACTTCTTCATACACAAGTCTATAGACTACTTTATAGTCAAAACTATAAATTAGTTTATAATCAAGACTATAGCTTAGTTTAATCTCAAATACATAGTTTATAGTCAAGACTATAGACTAGTTTATAGCCAAGACTATAGACTAGTTTATTGTCAATACTATAGACTATTATATGGTTCAGACTATAGACTATTTCATGGTCAAAGCTGTAGACTATTTTATAGTTAACACTGTAGACTTGTTTAGAGCCAAAACTATAGACTAGTTTATAGTTAAGACTATAGGCTAGTTTATAGTCAAGACTATAGGCTATTTTATAGTCAAGACTATATACTAGTTTACTTTTAACACTGTAGACTACTTCATACACAAGTCTATAGACTACTTTATAGTCAAAACTATAGAACATTTTATAGTCAAGACTATATACCAGTTTATAGTCAAAACTATAAATTAGTTTATAATCAAGACTATAGCTTAGTTTAATCTCAAATACATAGTTTATAGTCAAGACTACAGACTAGTTTATAGCCAAGACTATAGACTAGTTTATAGTCAATACTATAGACCAGTTTATAGCCAAGACTATAGACTAGTTTATAGTCAAGACTATAGACTAGTTTATAGTCAAGACTATAGACTAGTTTATAGCCAAGACTATAGACTAGTTTATAGCCAAGACTATAGGCTAGTATATATTCAAGACTATAGACTAGTTTATAGCCAAGACTATAGACTAGTTTATAGCCAAGACTATAGACTAGTTTATAGCCAAGACTATAGACTAGTTTATAGTCAAGACTATAGACTAGTTTATAGCCAAGACTATAGACTAGTTTATAGTCAAGACTATAGACTAGTTTATAGTCAAGACTATAGACTAGTTTATAGTCAAGACTATAGACTAGTTTATAGTCAAGACTATAGACTAGCTTATAGCCAAGACTATAGACTAGTTTATAGCCAAGACTATAGACTAGTTTATAGCCAAGACTATAGGCTAGTTTATAGCCAAGACTATAGGCTAGTATATAGTCAAGACTATAGACTAGTTTATAGCCAAGACTATAGACTAGTTTATAGTCAAGACTATAGACTAGTTTATAGTCAAGACTATAGACTAGTTTATAGCCAAGACTATAGACTAGTTTATAGCCAAGACTATAGGCTAGTTTATGGTCAAGACTGTACTCTATTTTATGGTCAACACTTATTTAAAGCCAAGACTGTAGACTAGTTTATAGTAAAGACTATAGCCTAATTTAAACTCAAGTATATAGACTAATATATAGTAAAAACTATAGGTTTAGTTTATAGTGAAGACTGTAGACTAGTTTATGGTCAACACTGAAGACATATTTACAGCCAAGAATATAGACTATTTTATATTCAAGAGTATATACTAGTTTATAGTCAAGACTATAGACTAGTTTATGGTTAACACTATAGACTAGTTTATATTCAAGACTATACACTGGTTTATAGTCAATACTATAGACTGGTTTATAGTTAAAACTATAGATTAGTTTATTGTCTAAATTGTAGATTAGTTTATAGTCAATACAGTAGACTTCTTTATATTCAGCGCTATAGTCTAGCCTTGTATATAGTCTAGTCTATAGTCAACAGTCCAGTCTATAGTGTAGTCTATAGTATAGTCTATAGTCTAGTCAATAGTCTAACCAATAGCTCTGACTATATTCCAATATATAGCCAGTGCAGTTTCACTTTTTTAAAAAAATAATACTTTTTTCAAAATTTAAATTTTTATTACAATTTTTTCTTTTTTTGAAAAAAAAGTACGTTTTGAATAAACTCCTTTTTTAATACATACTGTGCTATTTTTTATAGAAATACTACTTTTTCAAAATATACTGAAAATAATGTTTTTTACAACTATAGTTTTTACAATTCCATTTTTTTGCAAAGGTTCTACTTTTTCATAAAAACGCTACTTTTTAAAAAAATACTACTTTTTCTAAAAATACTACTTTTTCTAAAAATACTACTTTTTCTAAAAATACTACTTTTTTACAAAAATATTGCTTTTTTTACAAAAACATTACTTTTTTACAAATACTACTTTTTTATATAGATGCTAATTTTTTTTTTATATAGATGCTACTTTTTCACAAAAATATTTTTCACAGAAATATGTAGTACTTTTTTTGTATGAAACACTACTTTTTTACTACTATACTACTTTTTAACAAAAATACTAATTTTTTTACAACAATACTACTTTTTTAACAGAAATATAATTTTTTTATAAAATTACCACTTTTTTACAAAAATACTATTTTTTGCAAAAATATTGCTTATTTATTAAAAATACTACTTTTTTTATAAAAATACTACTTTTCCACAAAATAATGTTTTTTTTTTACAGAAATATGTACAATTTTAATTTATAAAAATACTACTTTTTTCGAAAAATACATTTGTTCCAAAAACATACTACTGGTTTACAAAAAATTTTTTTAAATACTAAGTATTAACAAAAATAAGAAATTTTTAAAAAAATTTTATTTTTTTTAATTACTTATTAACTTTTTAAAAAAATACTGCTTGTTTACTACTTTTTTTTCAAAAATACTACTTATTTACAAAAATAATATTTTTTCCAAAATACCTTAATTTTTTACAAAAATTCTACTTTTTAGCTTAAAGACTATTTTTTACAAAGTATTAATTTGTTAATAATATTGAACTAATTTTCAAACATACTACTTTTTGTACAAAAAATTTTCACAAATATACTACTTTTTTATAAATATACTTTTTTTATTTTTTTTGTTTTTTTTTTTTTTGCAAAAATTCAAATTTTTATACCAAGAAAAGGTAGTATTTTTTTTATCCAAAATTACTAATTTTATAAAAAAATTGTTCACAAATATGCTTTTTTTACAAAAATAGAATTTTTTTAAAATACAGCCTTTTTCAATTTATTATTTTTTCAAATGAACAAATTTTTGTCAAAAATTTAGTTTTTTCCAATTCTATTATTTTTAATAAATTGTTTCTCTTTTTTTTTTGAAAATATTTTTGTTTTTATACTTTCCTTAAGGGAATTGCTATATTACTCACTGTTTATTTGAAATTTATTTATGTAATAAAATTTTATTTGGAAAGTTTTTTTTTAATTATTTTAATTTCTTGGTCATATTTGTTTAATTATGTTAAAATCTCAAATTAAAAAGTATTTATTTATTTGTAAAATATTTTACATTGGGGAAAGGTTTTAGAGGTTATTTTTTTGTTGCTGTTTTTTTTATCAGTATTTTATTATAAAACACGAAAATCTCACGTTATGGTAATTAAATTTAAATTTGTATTTTTTATTTTTAATTTATAGTAAAATATTTCGCAATAACAGTCAATATTTTAATAGCGAACAGTAGATATAAATTCTTTTTTTTTTTTTTTTGGTATAAAAAGATTAAGATTAAATAAAGCCCGGTTAGCAAAAATTTCTTTTAAATTCCCACACTTGTCCACTTGTCTGTTTTTTTTTAAGTCAATTGTCTTTTAAATACACAATTTCATTTAATTTAATTAAAATTTATGGAAGTTTTATTTCATTTTTTTGTTTCTAAATTACTTTAAATGCAAAGTTTTGTTAAAAAAAAAAATAAATAAATAACAGATAACATCTTTTAAAATAAATTTTATTTTTTAAAACAATTCTAGACAATAACAAAATGCAGGCAATTAATTGTAATTGAAACAACCCACCATAACATTGTCGATTGTTAAATTATCGATTTTTAGAGGAAAGGTTTTAAATTGTTTGTTTTTGGGTTTTTTCTTTAGTTAGTGATTTTAACAGTTTTTTTACTTAAACAATTAAATAAAATTTTTATTCTACTATAAAACTTAAATTTTGTGCACGCACCCTTTCCTTTTTTATATTTATCACTGTCAATTGTGATCGTAGGTTTTTTGTTGTATTTTTTTTTTTTTTGATTAGTAGTTATTAAAAATAATGTAAGTATTTGTATTAAATAATTGTGTTTTATAGCGTGTTTATTTAATGTCTGCTCTTAGTTTAAACTCTCGTTAATGAATGAACAACAAACTAAAATTTATAAACGTTTTATTAATTTCATCGTAGTTAAAGAGATTTTTTTGTAATTTATCTCTTGTTATGTGTTTTGGATTTTGTTTATTTCCCACCTGTTTTTATAACACGAGAGCAAAAACGACTCGTCTAACTTACATTTAAAACAAAAACAAAATTTCAAGATTTGTTTTTGTTTTAAATGTAAGTTAGACGAGTCGTTTTTTCGCTCGTGTTATAAAAACAAGCAGGAACTCTCGTTAACTCTCGTTTTAAAAATGATTGTGTGAAAAAGAGAGGGAGTAAGTGCAAGGCAGTGTTGCCGTTTGTTTACATTTGTTACAATTTTCGTAACTTTTCAATGCTTCACGTAACTTTTGTTCCTTTTAGTAAAATCAAGTACATACTATGTATAAAAATTATATCATTGATGTACACAGATCAAGCAAATATTTACCAACATTTGGAATAAGTTTTTTTTGAGACTTTCTCAAAAATTACCTCCTAACCACTGTTGCCAGATTTGACGATTTAACTGCATTTTGACAATATTTTATTGTAAAAGTTCCAAAATGCTATTTGATGATTTTTGTTCAAAAGATGACGATTTCACGAAATGTTCACACATACCCACTTTTTTTTTTGTTAGATCGGATTTTGTATTGTAGTGGATAGAGATAGATAGAGAGAAAGAGAGAGAGAAAAGGACTATAAGAAGTTTAAACTTTTAAACTAATTTATAAAAGTTTTATGAAATAAATTTTTGGAATTTGTTTTCCAAAAATTTTAATACAAATTTTAAAAATGAACGGCTGGCTGGCTGTCCATGTAAGTGGGACTTTTATGATACAAGGACGAAGCCTATTGAAACTGGTTGTGATCGTTCCATTATTTTACATAGCTTCCATACAAATGTTCCCTACCAATAGAGTTTAAACACTCAAAAATGTCTTAAAAATAAGAATATTTTAATGAAATTCGGTACAATGAAGTTCTGTACAAGTATTAATCTTTGTACCATTTTATGAAGATCGGTCCGCAATTGACCATAGCTCCCATATAAACCCCACTTCCGAAAAGCACTTTAAAGTGCATAAATCCCATACGAATGTTAGTATAAAGTTAATACTCGACACAAATAAGTTTTATGTAAGTAGAAATAACATTGCTAAATTTTATGAAAATCGGTCCATAATTTACCATAGCTTCCATACAAAACCCACTTCCAGGAATCGCCCTAAAGTGCACTAAATCATCTAGATGTTAGTATCAACGCATTATTTTGTATTTGTACAGTTTATTTTACATTTAATAAAATTGGTCACAGGTGTAATATAAGTACCCACCCCGAATTTTTATGTTCGTACACAATGGTGTAGGGTATCATTAGTCGGTCTTGACCGACTATATCTTTCTTTCTCGTTTTTATATGAAAATTTTTGTGTAAAAAGAAAAATGTTATTTTTTATACATATGCATGTAAGTGAAATAGTTTTGATCGTAGATAAACAAGTTTAAGAATTAAAAAAAAAAAAATTGAATTGAAAATAAAACCAATATATGTGATTCTTTTTGAGTATTTTTTTTTTAATTAAGTTTATTTGCTTGTAAATTAGGATCACCGGCCCACTTGATTTTTAAACAATTTTTATAATGATTCAGTAGTACCTTTAATTGTGGTTAAAGAAATGTAAAAAAAAAATTTGGCTGCTCGCCAAATTTAGTTTACAAAATTTTTTGATTTCGAAAAATAGGTTATTTAGCGAAACTGGTGTTCTTGAGTCATTGATTTCTAAAGTTTTGTTATATTTTTCTAAATATATTTATTAATACATATGCGATTTAAATTATATTAATACTGTTTAAAAGTTCAAATACCTTTTGAATGATATATAATATGATCATATCAATTAAATCCTTCAGAGGACTTATGCAATTTGAATTTTTTATTGAAATACCCGAACTTACAAAATTTTGTTATTTCTGAAAAAAAGTTTACTCGACAAATAAATATATAAGAAAATCCCAAACCTTCACTAACAATAAAAAGAAAATATTTTTATTTTAATTGGTCGGCAATCTTAATTTGTTCCTATCATAGTGTCTACATTAGGCAATTTTTTATCAAGACAAACGTCAAACTTAACGCGAATTTATGGAAGGTGGCAACAGTTGCACAAAAACAACAATATGTCGTATTCCTTACTGTAACAACCAAAATAAAAATCAGCTGTTTAACTAAGATTACCTTGTATATATTCGCACTGATTTTGACGTTTGTTTTGATAAAAATTTGCCTAATGTAGACACTAGGTATTCTTCAAATAAAGCAATGTTGAAAGTTTATTTAATAAACAAATAGTTTCAAAGTTTCCATATTATTTTTTAATATGAACATAAATAGCCAAAAATATGTGCATTTTAATTTTTTTTAGATTTTTTGACGTTTTCAAAAATATTATGCCGATTTCGACGATTTTTTTGTCGAATTTTGGCGATTTTATATTAAAATTATCTGGCAACAGTGCTCTTAACACATCATTTTGTTGAAAAAAACAAAATTTGAAATATCTTTTTTCTGGCTCGTGGCAATTTTTCGATCTTCGTAACAGATGAAATTATTTCGATTTTTTAATACATTTTCGGTCTACAAAATTACATAAAAAATAACTTTAGCTACGTTTTATTAAAAACATAAGCCAATCCAAAATATAAAAATAGTATTTTTTTAACTTTTTTTTTTTTTGAAATAGACTCAGTGCAGAAGAGTTAAGTAATGTGTTCTTGAATTGGTTAAAAACTAATTTTGTGAAAATGAAAAATTTCGTGAAGTTTTCGTCACATGAAAACATATCCAGATGAATTATCAGACTTAAGATAACAGTGTCTTTGTTATATAAATTAAAATAGTGCGGGACTATAAACCCCTACCTGCGGTTTAGGTCTAAACCACAACCACCACGTGACTCCCAGAAGGCAATCTCCTACAGCCAGTCCAGTACGACAAGTCAGTGTTGCCGTACCAGCGGCTACTGGCTCCCGTGGTACCAGATTGTGTTAAGTCTCTGGTCAGGCCCCGAAGGTCCTTTTCTCCCCTTATAGACCCCAGACAAGTCCAGGCAATGGTGCACCTATATATACCTGCCAAACTATTACGCTCTCTAGGACCGAAGCTATCCTAGAGTGTAACATGACAGGATTTTCTCTACCACGTATGAGCTATACATCAAGGAAATATTTTTCCAAGAAGACAAGCGCCGTGGCGGAACTTGCTTTTAATCCGATATTTTGGTCTAATGTGGCACAACTGATTTACTGAATGAATTTCATAATTTAAAAAGTTTTATTCAAGGGGCTATATCTTAATTTCAGTACCGACAACTATAGTCATGTTCAACAATATCAAAAAGCCTCACATATTTTAAGATGCATATGTTTAGGAAATATTTAGTCAACAAAAATTATAATTTCAAATCATTGTAACCAGTTAAATAACAAATAAAGACAACCAGCACCGTTAAAATTAAAATCTTTTTTAAACGTTAATAAAGGTTTCCTTGTATTGCCGGTCTTCGGCCGGACTAAAGGACTTTTTCCTCTGTTTGTTGAACATTGGCTTCAATGAATAAACTTTTTTTGGAAATCAAAAAATATTAATAATAATAATAAAAGTGTCATTTTTCCTCTTAAAGATTTATTCAATATGGTCATGTTATATATCATTAGAAAGGTATTTTTTGCGTACTTTTAAATAATCGCATGTGTAATAATAAAGATATACAGAAAAATGTATCATTAGAGGCTCATAATTCGTAAACTATGAGCGAGTGGGCAAAAATTTTTGCACAACCTTAATTACAAGTAGGAATGCTATTGAATCATTAAAAAGTGTGCTGGTGATCTTGATTTATACCCAAATTTTTGGTATTATTTTCTTCTAAATTTTGAATAGGAAATAAATACGTACTGGCCATTTATTTTTTCAAATTCCGAAAATGTAAGTTTTTAAGAAAAATTTTAACTTTTTTGCCAAAAACGTTTAACCTTTTCCAAGCTACCCCTTTCAAAATTGGTGCAAGATGAAATAGTGCATATCACGGATGTCAATTGAAATTTGTAAAATTTTATTTTTTATTTCATTCTTTCGGTTTTTTTTTCTAAAAACAATTTGGGTTTCTATATTTAAATGCTTGAGGAATTTTTTTATATCCCTGCTTTTTTTAGGTTCCAATTTAGCCTTAGAAATTTATAATTCTCCTTGACAAGGTGGTGAATTGTAGTCACATTCTAAAATATCTGAAAGCAAAAATTGAATATCATTTCTTCTTTAAAATAATGCAAAAAAGTACTTACACTTCGTTACTGGTTCCTCTAAAAAATTTGTCCAAGTACAATCATGCCTTGAGGGATCATTATCTATAACACTACCTCCTGTACGAGGACTAATAGCCGTTGAACTTAGCTCTTCTATTCTATTTTTCATTTGTTTTAATAGATTTTGATATTGTGGCTCCTTGGCTAAATTATTTTGTTCACAGGGATCTAACCAAACATTAAAAAGACATTCTTCTTTTAAAGGATCACAAGATGATCCTTCTTTACCACATTGTATTTCAGCTTGCGATCTTAGACTTTGAATTTTTATAGCACTTAAGGAATTCTCATTAAATTTATCTAAAGCTTGATAAACTAAGGAATTTTGTATAGTCTTTACATAATTCTCTTCTCTGGGATCTGTTATAGTAAGATTTCTTTTTAATAAAACATGATCGTATTGACCTTGTATAGTGGAGCCTTTAATATATTTAAATTGACCTTTCATAAAGGATTTAACTTGATAAATATCATCCAACATATGGACAATTTCTCGTTCATTGGGGGAAGATAGAGAAGTATTAGTTTTGAAGTTTACTAAATCAGGCCAGTGATTTATACCATCCAACTTAAGATTCCAAGAGTTTAAGGGAATTTTGGCGGCTGCCGCTAAAGTGGGTAGCCAATCTCCAACATACATTGCTGGTTGATAAATAGAGTTTTTGTTTTTGAGTAAAGGACTCCAAATAGCAGCTGGTACACGTAAGCCTCCTTCCCAGGGGGAATTTTTTTGCTTTAAAGAAAGCATTATTTTGAAAATCTGTTAAATAAAGAGAACCTTAGGTAAAACTTACCCCTCTAAAAGGCCAATTTGATCCGGTATTATTAAATAATCCGGCTGAGGGAGCTCCATTATCGGAATAAAATAAAATAATAGAATTTTTCAATTGCTGAGTTTTATCCAAAGCCTTAATAATTCTACCCACACTTTCATCTAATTTAGAAGCCATAGCTAAAAATTCAGAAAACAAATTAAAAAATAAACACAATAAGTCAAAATTTCTTCCTCTAACTAACCCGCATAAGTCCTTCTTCTTATATCTGGTATATACTTAAACTTATTAATTTCCTCTTGAGGTGCTTGCAAGGGATCATCTTCATTGGCTGTATGCATGGCCAAATGGCTGACCATTAAAAATAAAGGTTTCTTGGCATTATTATTCAATATAATTTTTTCTGCTTCCCCAGTAAATAAATCAGTAACATAGCTACCTTCTGGCGTACATTCCAATTCCATATTACGACGAAAATCATAACCCAAACTATAATTAGTCTAATGAAAATTCCTTTTCAATTAACTAATTATTTTTTAAAAGAAATCCAAAATCCTCCAACCTACCGGCATTTTTGATCTCTTATGAAAATAATCCACATAAGCTCCCCAATAACCATAATGATAATCAAAACCTTTAAAGGTGGGGGTAAATTCTTTACGTGCCAAACCCAAATGCCATTTTCCCACTAGATTTGTTGAATAGCCCTGAGCTTGGAATATCTCTGCCATACTGGTGAAATTTTCTAAAATGCCCCAGGGTTCTTCATTGACTATGACATAATGTTGACTTCCTGAAAGTTTGCAAATTAAATCAAATTTATATACTATTTTTTTAACTCGATTTTGAATGTAGCATATACCTGTATGTATGGGATAGAGTCCTGTTAAGAGAGACGCCCTTGAGGGAGTACACATTGGAGGTGTGTATAATCTATTGAGAATTTTACCATGATAAGCCAAAGCATCAATGTTGGGCGTTAGATATTCTTTAGCTCCATGAAAACTAACATCATCAAAGCCCTGTTAAAGAGAATTTTTGGGTTCAAAAAGGATAAACAAAGTCTGAGGCTTTTCAAAAGTTTCGGGTACCTTAAAAAGCAGCCTGGCTGTAATATGAAAGAATATTCTTTGATGAAATTAATGAGAATTGACTGACAATCTTCTTTAAAGAAATTTTATTCACACTTCAAATTCAAACGTTTGGGATCACTGCAATCCCAAGATGATAAATTGCAGAGGAGTAAAAGATAAAGAAGAAAAATGTGACATAACATTTTTAAGACTTGAACCAAAATCAAATGTTTTTTCAAACATAGGAACAAATATTTTAATAGCAAAAACATTTCTAAATCTTTTGCAAAATTTTGAAATAGAATTTAATTTGAATTTGCATCTATGTGAAGAAAATTCGAAGAAATTTCATAAAAACTTTAAGGAGACCGAAAATTTTTGGTCGACAAAGTTAAATAGACTTTAAAATGACAGGAATCATTTAACTAGCTTAAGAATCAATTTTTGAGGTAGACGAGACGCTTATAAGTGAAAACTTTCAATTTTAAAGCTGGGCTATTAAAGAGTTGTTCTGGCCTACAGCCAATCCGTTGTCTATAAAGATTCAAAATATTAAAACCAAAGAAAAGATAGTGAACAGTATTGATTAAGTTTTGACTCAACTATTAAAACTCAGAATATTTGAGGAAATTTAAACATGATTTAACTAAAGTGGGAAAACAGAGGAGGAAATATGAGAAAAGAAACTAAGATAGTTTATTGTATAAATAAATAAATAAGGAAGGAACCAGATAGGAAGGCTGGATGGATTATGAAAAAAGTAAGAATTCTTTCTTTATAAACCACTGGAAGGAGGAATAATAATAAAATCATGAAAGAACCTAAGACCAACTTTATAAATCCACAGGCGGAATGAGGAACAAAGAAAATATCGAATAGTAATGGAAAAAAAAATCAGAAGTCCGGCTATATAAACTGCAGAAAGGAGGGAAAATAAATGATAAAGGCAACTCTGATGTCCGACTGTAAAGAAAGATGAAAGAACGATAGAAGAATAGAGGAAGGTACTCAGATAACTGAAGGAAATAATGAAGGACACAGAAGGAAGTATGGAGGAAAAATAAAAGTAAAAAGGGATGTTAGAACCCGGATATCCAATTTTATAAATAGCCAGAAGGATGAGAAATAAAGTTGTAAATAATCAAACTCAAATTTCTGACTTTATAAATAGATGAATGAATGAAGTAGCACGATCGACAATTTATATGGAAAACAAAAAATAAATTTTAAAAATTTTATTTTTGTTTCCCATATAATTTGTCGAACGAAATTTGCATTCAATATCGTGGGACAGGCCATTAGATATCTGGAGTGAAAGAAGAAGGATAAATGAAATTCAGACATCAAACTTTATAAACAGATGGTAGGAATGAGGAAGAAAGAAGGAAGGAACACAGGAATGAGAAGCAGGAAGGATATAATATATATATCATATTTTATAAACAGACAGAAGAAATGAAGAATATTCGAAGAAAGAAGGTAGAAAAACTTAAAGCAACTTACAAATCTAACTGTATAAATAGATGAAAGAAGGGAAGAGGAATTCATAAGGAAGTAAGAAGGAGGAAAAGAACTCAGAATAAGGAAATATTAAGGAAAAAGGCAGATGTTCGAATTTATAAAAAAATGAGGAAGAAAACTTAAAGAAAGAATCAAAAAAAAAAATAATAAGGGAGGAAGGAATTGAGATGTCTGACGGTATACATATACGAAAGAAACGCCGTATTCAATAGACTAGAAGGAAGGAAGAATAAATTAAAATATTCGGTCGCAAATAATTAGAAGAAAAAAGAAGGAAACAACTCAAATGACTGACTTATTGAAAAACAAAAGGAATGAGAAAGAAAAGTCGAAGAAAGAGAAATAAATAAATTAGGAAGGAACTCAGATGATTAACGGTATAAAAAAAAAAACAAAAGAAACGCCGAAGGAAAAAAAAGAATTTTGGTTATTCTGAAGAAGAAATTCAAGTATCCCAACAAAACTTAGGACTGAAGAAGAAAGGATGTGTACAAAAAGGAAGGAAAGAAAAAGGAAAACTGAAAATGTATGAAGGAAATGACTTAAGTATAAGTGGTCTAACTGAAGGACTTAAGAATGAAAGTTGGAGTTCAGATGCTGGAATGTATAATTAAACAGAGTAATATGTAAGGTAAGTAATAAAAGATGGACATTAGATAAGTAAATAGGAGAAAAAAGTACAGTCCTTTTTTTCTCCTATGCAAGAAATGGGGAATACAGGAGAAATTAGAAGGCTGGAAAGAATCTATATTTAGTATGTGTTAAGAAAGTAGGAAAAAGTGTCAGAAAATATTTAAATGATTCCACTGGACTCAATGTACAACTGAGAACAAATGTGCTCAATTTTGCCTTAAAAAAAAGATAGATAAAATAAAAAAGATGGAAAAGAATTCAATGGTATAAGAAAAGTGTAGAAACATTTTTATGATTTTTTTGGGTTAATAACTCATTTAGTAGTTTAAGTTAATAAAAAAGTTCCTACATGTATCTAATAAATTTGAAACAACTTGAATTGAGGAGGAAAAGTAAATGGAAATAGAAAGGATCTAGAATTAATGAGGATTGGGAAAGTAGGTAGGTAGGTAGAGAAGGGTTGCACAGCACTCAGAAGAGTGCTTGTGCATACACTCGGAGACCAAGAGGTCCATTGTGAGTCCCTTCGTAGAGAATATAGAAAGAAACTACAGACGATATATAGAAAAGAGCAGGAAGGAAAATGATAGAGAAAAGCTGAGACCAAGAAAAGTATAGAAAAGAATAGAAAGAACCTGAAAAGGAAAAGTGCTACCGCCCTAAATCGTTCGCTCTAAGCCAACGACCCCCTCTTAGCCAGCCTATTCCCATGACGAATCCTATTAATCTATCGAGATCTATTCTCGATATACTGCCTTATTCGTCAAGGAATCCACTGCCTAACCATTTCTGCCTACTTAGTTGTAGACATGGACAGTGACAGCTAGAGACGCTGGAACATATCATTATCTGCAAAGATAATGTACATTCTACAAAGACCGGAGGAACCTCTATCCCAATTCCCTATCATTCCCCCTATGGGACAATGACCTGTCAGAATACCTATCATAGTCTTCAGATTTTCCCTTTTCATGCTTAAAAGTAGATTTGTATCTGCTTTATCAAGTTTGGGCCATAGGACCCTTGATAATCTGCAGTCCGTTCTACATTTCCATGCATGATTGGTTCTATCCCGAATCCACTCCCGAATTAATTGGGAAAGTAGGTAAGAAAGAGAGTAGAAATAATCAAAGGGGTTTGGTCAACATATCATTACTAATTTTGGAAGAAGTCGGTTTGAGGAGAAAAACTAGGTGAAAAGTCGAGGAATTAATGAGACTTAAAGAAGAAGGTAAAAGGAAAGAAAGTAAGAAGACAGAATTTTTATCAACATTTTCTTAACAAGTTTAGAAGAAGTAGGATTGAGGAGGTAAACCAGATGGAAGGAGAATGGACAAGGAATTAATAAGGATTGAGAATGGAGGGAAAATAAGTAAAGATAACGAAGAAAAGGAATTTCAAAAATTTTGAGGATGATCTTAACTCTTGGCTTAATAAGCAGTAATTCTTAACCAAAAAAGACATAGAATGGAGAAGTAAAGGAAACTCAATGAAAGAAATTGAAGAGATAATAAGAAAAGATAATGATGAAACGGAAAAAGGAGAAAGTTAAAATTTAAGGACTTATTTATGTCTCAACTACTTAGAATAGTTTAAGGTGGAAGATCATAAGATCTTTCATTAATTAACGTTGCTAAATTTTAAAGAAAGGAATTTTTTGGAAAGGTGAAGAAGATATAGAAGGGAAGTATAATGAAATTAAGAAAGAAGGCAGAAAGAAGTAATAATTTAACGGATTCTTTCTAGAATAATTACAATGTATCTTTAAGGAGATTTACCACCTATTTAAATGATTATTCCTGAAGAAAGGAAATCTATTCAAAATTCCTTTGTAATAGAATTGAGAGCACAAATTAGCTGAACGAATACGAAAAGTTGACTTAAATATTGAAAGGATATTATAGATTAAGCTCCGAAGCAATTAGAAACTGATATGCAAATTGAAAGCATCAAAGTCTATTTATAATTTAAATATAATTAAGGTTTCAAATGTTTAAAAGTTAATAAATTTTCTGACTAAGTGCTTTATTACCTTTTGGAAAAATTCAAGATTTTACAATCCATCCAATTTTTTATTTCCTTCTAATTTTCTTCTCATAAAATATTTCGTCTTTATAACGAAATAATCTTTATGAATCTTAACCATGAAGATTAGCGTCATTTTATTTTTTTATTTTATAAAGAGTGTGTGTTCTAAATTATTTAATTATTTAAATAATTTTATAACTTTATATGGAGAAAAAAAAACATTAAATAATTTAAAGGTGCTCAAAAACAAGAGACCTGGGAAGTAAAGAAACGTGGGTAGTAGGAAATTAAACTGAGATACATCTATTACTTATTCAAAATTATAACTTCAGGAGGAATTAGTTCCCAAGGAGATAAAACTTGGAAAAAAAAAATACTTTTTTGTCACCAAAAGTTTTATTTATGATTTTTTTAAATATTATAATTAAATTTTTCACTTTTCATATTCACCATATCATCTGCCATTATTATCACAATATTTGGTCGTTTATTATAATTTCCCAGGACATTTGCCCTGCTGATACCGATTAGATATAATAATATTAGAATTTTAAAAAACATTTTCGTTTAATGACCAATTTTTTTTAAAGTTTAAATTTCGTTAAAATTAAAATTCTTGTTTAAAATTTTTAATTTTCGTTTTAAGTTCTCTGGATGCAACTTTAATAAGAGACCTCGTTTTTTGAACTAATTTCATGAATACTTTACTCAACTATTTGGAAAAACATCTTATTTCAAGTTCTACAAAATCTATGATATCGTTTTTATTATTGTTTTTTATTTTAATAATTGTCGTTAAATAAAAGAAATTAAGTGTCAATTAAGATTAATATTTTAATAACCGTAATATAATCTTCTTTCTCAATTACCGGGATTTTAAAGATAAAAAAAGAAAATTTTCTTTGTTAACTTTGTTTTGGATTATTTTTGATAATTAATTATATTTGGATAAAGCACAAATGCAAGGTGGTAGGAGGGAGGAAGTCTCAGAAACAAGATTTTGAAAATATATTTATTTTTATTTTGAGATATTTTCAGAATATTAACTTAGTTTTTAATTTATGTTTAAACGTAGAGTTTAAGTTTGGTCTCAATCGAAAACTTTTCAAAAGTCTTAATTTAGGTTCAATCGTAAGTCCCTTTTTATGTTAAATAGGCTTCTAGCGAAGGGCCTAAATTTTGCTTCAATCATAGATCATTTTAGAGCCTTAATTTAGCTTCATCTCTAGGTCTTTTTAGGATTTTAATTCAGCCTTAATAGTTGGGTATTTAGGGACTTAATTAGTTTTCAACCGTAGGTTATTTTAGGGTGCTAATTTAGCTATAATCATAGGTCTTTCTTTTATTTTTATTAAGACTCTAATTTAGCTTCAATAGTAAAGGTTTTTAGGATCTTAATTTAGCTCCAATAACAGATCGTTTTATGGCATTTATTTAGTTTCAATAATAGGTCATATTAAAGTTTTAATTTACCTCTAATGATAGATCTTTTCAAGGTCTCAATTCAGCTTGAATCGTAGGTCATTTCACAGTCTTAATTTAGTTGAAATTAACATTAATCGAAGGCTTGTTTTTTGGGTATCTAATTTATTTCATTTTCATTATTTCTGGAAATTTAATTAAGTTCGTGGTTAAAAAGGTTTAAAGGTCATAGGTTTAAAATTAATATATTTTGTTTTTAAATTAAATAATAATGATTTGTATTTAAAATTAATTGAAGTTTTTAAGATATTTTTATAGTATAATTAAGATTTTGTGAAAAAGGTCAAAGGTTACTTTCATTAAATATCTATTTTGACAACAAAAAACTAGTTTTATCAACAGATTCAATAAAATGGTAATAAAATTTTCTATAAATTCTTTAAAAATTTTTTTGATTTTTTTTAAAGGTCAAAGTTCATTGTATCAAAATGTCTATATTTTTACTCAAAATCATTGTAATAGAATTTATTACGGGATTTTATATAATTTTCTCTAAATTTTACTTAAAATTTTTTAAATTTTTTTAGGTTTTTTTTAAAAAGGTCAAAGGTCATTTTGCAGAAATCTCTTTATATTCAAAAACAATTAAAGGTTTATACAAAAGCAATTAAAAAACATTTATTTTCAATAAAATTTGCTCCAAATTCCTTAATTTTTTTTAATAGGTTTAGAATATAATTAAGCTTCAATTTGACTCCAATCGTAGTCATTTTCAAAGCCTTAATTAAATTATAATTTGACTTTAATCATGAGTCATGTTAACTCTAACTTGACTGTAATCTTGAGCACTTTACGAGTCTTAAATCAAGTTCAATTTGATTTCAATTAGAGCTCTAATTAAGCTCTAATTTGAAATTAATCACAGGGTCTCTTTAGAAATCCAATTATGCTCCAATTCTGCTTCAATCGCAGGTCAACCTCTAATTTGACTCTAATCTGGAGCATTTTCCGGGTCTTCAATCAAATCCAATTTGATATTAATAATAAGGCCTCTTTAAGGTCTCTTAATAGAACTATAATTTAACCTTAATTGTAGATCCTTTTTAAGTCTTAATCTATTCGAATCACCGTTCTATTCAGAATATTAATTTGGCTCAATCTTCAATTAAAACTTACGATTTATAAGTTCATTTACACTATAAGATAAATTATTAATTAAGATTCTCAATTAAAACAAAATTAATTTTTATTCATTACATTTTACTCTTGAAATCTTTAATCTTTAATTTTTTAATAATTTTTTTTTTAATCCTCTTGCTTACAGGATGGCGAATTATAGTCACATTCTAAAATATTTGAAAAACCAATAAGTTACTACTTAATTTTCAATTCTTCTTTCAAATATTTAAAAAAAAGAACTTACATTTTGTTTGGGTTTCTCCAAAAAATTCGTCCAGATACAATTATGCCTCGAAGGATCATTATCTATAAAACTGCCTTCATAGCGTGGCGTTAATGCTGTTAAAGTCAACTCTTCTACTCTCAATCTCAATTCTTTTAATTTTTCCTGATAATAAAGATCCTTAGCTAAATTATTTTGTTTACAGGTATCTCTCCAAACATTAAAAAGAGATCCTTCTTTTAGAGGATCACAAGATCCTAAAATACCACATTGTATTTTAGCTTGGGATCTTAGACTTTGAATTTTTATAGCACTTAAGGAATTTTCATTAAATTTATCTAAAGCTTGATAAACTAAAGAATTTTGTATAGTCTTTACATAATTCTCTTCTCTGGGATCTGTTATAGTAAGATTTCTCTTTAATAAAACATGATCGTATTGACCTTGTATAGTAGGATTTTACTTGATAAATATTATCTAGCATATGGACAATTTCTCAATCATTGTGTAAAGTAGGGAAGGTGTCCGTTTAGGAATTTATTAAATAAGGCCAATCATTTAAGCCATATAAATTTAGATCTAAGGAATATAAGGGTATTTGGGCGGCTGCGGCGGTCAAACCAATCATCTACATATATGACGGGTTGACAAATAGAGTTTTTATTTTTGAATAAAGGACTCCATATAGTTCCGGGAATTTTTTTTTTTGCTGAAAGAAAATATTTTTATTAAAAAATCTATCAAATTCATTTTAAAAATTACCCCTCTAAAAGGCCAATTCCTTGCGGAATTATTAAAAAATCCCACCGAGGGTCCACCATTATCGGAATAGAATAATATAATGGAGTCTTTCAATTCTTGCTTAATATGGCCTCTAATTGGGGCCATATTTAACCAATTTAGAGGCCATAAATAAAAAATAAAAAACAAATAAATTAAATATTTAAAATTCCCCTTAACTAACCAACCCTCATAAGTTCTTCTTCTTCTAATATCGGGTATATACTCAAACTTATCAATTTCCCCTTGAGGTGCTTGCAAGGCATCATCTTCATGGGCTGTATGCATGGCGAAATGGCTGACCATTAAAAATAAAGGTTTCTTGGAATTATAATTTAATATAATATTTTCTGCCTGGCGCACATTCCAATTCAATATTACGATGAAAATCATAACCCATGCTATAATTGGTCTAAGAAGAGTTCTTAAAATTATGTCTTTTGTAATTTAAACATACATAACATACTGGCATTTTAAATCTCATACTAAAATAATCCACATAACCTCCGCAATAGCCATAATGTTGATCAAAACCATTAAAAGTGGGTATAAACATTTGGCGGCCCATACCCAAATACCATTTGCCCACTAAATGGGTAAAATAGCCCTGCGACTGGAGTATCTCCGTCATGTTAGTAAAATTTTGTAAAATTCTCCCGGGGATTCTCATTGGATATGACATAATGTTGGGTTCCTATTAAGAAAAAATAATTTTAGTGTAAAAGAGAAATAATTTAATTATGACCAACCTGTGTATATTGGGTAGAGTCCTGTTAAAAGAGCCGCTCTAGAGGGAGTACACATAGGCCAGAGCATCTACGTTGGGCGTTATATATTCTTTGGATCCACGAAAACTGACATCATCGAAACCCTAAAAAGTACCAGTTTTATAAATGACGAACTTTTAACTTGATTCATTGGTTTCACCATAGAAATAATGAATTACTATGTTGTCTTCTTTCTTTCTTTCAGTATAATTTTTCATAGAAATTAATTTAAATAAAAATATTGAAATTTCGCAAACAATTTTTTTATAATTTATAAATTTATTTAATTTTATTTAAAGTCCTCTTAAAGTCTAAAAGAATATACTTCAATATCTCTCTTCTCTCTAGCTAACTAACATCTTGTCGACCTCTCCCAAGCCGGCATATCACATATGGCATTATGTACAGGTATGGACAATAAGGCTGCCGCGGTTATACCCAAAGAATCTGATTGTATTACTATGGCCAAAGCAAATTTTCTTCTCTCCATTGGTATCTCATGAGACATTCTATAGAAAGTATTGACATAAGCTCCACCACCCAATAAACCCTCCCACAAGGCAATTACAAAACAAATCCATAACCAAGGAGTAAAAGGATAAATGGCTTCCAATAAAAAATATACAACATTAATAAATTGTAAAACAGCCATTAGCCATGTCTTTTTAAAGTGTAAAATATTGACTGAGGATCGTGCTATAAAAACACCCACTTGATAATCCACATTAAGCCAACGATATTGCGAGGGTTTGTCCAAAAAGCAGTGATCGAAAAAAACCAATTCGTACTAAGAAAAAAGAAAAATTAAATTTAATTCTTCCGATCTAAATTAAAAATAAAATATCTTACTAAACCCTGATTTATGAAATATTCAAAGAGATATACTAATACCAAGGGCATCATATATTTCAGCAATTCCTTGATATATTTCAACTTTTCACTAAATTCCTCTAATTTTTTGGCCACCAATTCTTTTGAATAATTTAATTTTAGTTTTGGTTTAACTGGCCTTAAAAGTAACCAAAATGATAAGACTTCCAGTAAGGGAAAGATTAACATGATCAGCATAGTATTACGGTTAGAGATATTGAAAGATCTTAAAGTGGCATAGGATAAGGAGCCAATAACACCAGCTGCCCCAGTGCCAGAGGACCAAGTGGAAACAACGTTTCTGAAAAAATTAATGAACAAAGTTTTAACTAACTTTAAAAACCATTTTATAGAATAGATCATAGTGTGGACTATAGTCCGTATTACTGTTTTTTTTTTAAGTCTGTCCAATAGTCTGCACTATAGTCTAGGATACAATCTGAGCTATAGTCTGGACAATATTCTGGACTAAAGTTTGAACAATAGTTTCGTCTACAGTCTAGCCTATAATCTGGATTATAATCTGGACTCAGTCTGAACTACAGTCTAGAGAGTCGTCTTAAATATAGTCTGGACTATAGTCTGAATTTTAGTCTGAATAATAGTCTGAACTTTAGTCGATACTATAGTCTGAAATATAGTCTGGAATTTAGCCTGGTCTATCCTCTGAACTATAATCTGATCTATAGTCTGAAATATAGTCTAAACTATAGACAGGAATATAGTATAAACTATAGTCTGAACTTTAGTCTGGAGTTTAATATGGACTACAGTCTGGACTTTAGGCTGGACTATAGTCTGAATTATAGTTTGTACCATAGTCTGGACTAAAGTTCGAACCATAGTCTGGACTAAAGTTTGAAACATAAGCTGGACTACTGTCTGGCCTATAATCTGAACTATTGTCTGGTCTGTGATTAAAACTTTAATCTGAAGCATAGTCCAGACTCTAGTCTCGTCTATAGTCTGTACTATATATAGTCTTATCTATAGTCTCGTCTATAGTCTTTGCTGTAGACTCGTCCAAAATCTTGATTTTAGTCTCGTCAATAGTCTGGATTATATTCTGTTTTATGGTATAGTGTAGTCTATTATCTAGTCTGTAATCTAGTCTAGTCTAGTCGATAGTCTATAGTCTAGTCTATATTCTAGTCTTCATCCTAGTCTAGTCGAGTCAATTTATCGTCTAATTTATATTTTAGTCTATTTTCTAATCTTTAATATGTACTCATTCTGTAACTGTGAGAAAATTTTATTTCGAGAAATTTATAGTCGTTTTGTTTAAAAAAAAGGTGATTTAATAATAAGTGTTCTGTTTTTGTTGACATTGAGTGTGTTCACTTTAAAGATTATATGAATCATTCTGATAAAAACTGGATAAGTACTAGATTTTTAAAATTATTTTCGTTCCGAAAACTTTACACAAGTTACAGAACACGGGTACTGGTCTATATTCTAGTCTATATATTTATTTGTACTCTTGTCTGTAGTTTTAGCGATAGTCTACTTCATAGGTCCAGTCTCAATTTAAGCCTCTTGTGCTGAACGCACTTATTGTAATTCGATGAAAACGACATAAATTTTGCCTCTCCTATGCCTCCACTAGCTGAGATCACCGCTATACCCAATATAGCTATCCATTCCACTTTAGCAAAACCCACCAATAAAAATCCAGCAGCAGAAAACGATACCGCTAGAATTATATAAAAACTTTAAGGAACAAATTAAAACTATAATTTTTGACCATTGTAACAAATAATTCACACTTACTTCATCCAATAGGGCAGAAATGGCAAAATGATTTTAAATATTAGGGAAGGCAATATATCGGCCAGTAAAATGGCGCCCGTGGAAATATATTGGCAATCTCTGACACTTTTCTTTAGTTCAGTCTCAGGAGAAGTAGAGGAAATGTGCTTTAAATTTAAGTGAGTTAAAATAGATTCCAAAATATTTCGGATATGATGCCTACCTCCTCATTGAATTGCTGTATTATATCATGAGCAGCACTTAACATTACATTGTAACCATAATTATTGCAAAGACCTAATATCCAATAAGCGATTAAATCACGCCATAATCCTGTATCTTTTATTTGTTCTGAAACAGCAGGATTTTCTGAGTCCATTTATTTTAAGATTTATTTAAAGGTTTTTGAGTAATTTTTTGAGGAAAATATTTATACAAGATTTTGTTTAATTTGAAAACATTTTTATAAAATGAGAAAATTAATAAAATAAATGTCAGTTAAGGAAAATAAAAATGTAAAAGATTATGTTTGGTATTACTTATTTTAAAGCATACTTTTAGTCGCATAATAAAGAAGGATGCCATTTTTAGTATTTTTCATTTTTTTCTATAATTTTACTGTAATTATTCTATAATTGAACTATAAATTTTCTATTTATCAAACAATTTTTTTATTATTATTTTTCGTCTTTTATTTTCTTAATACTATTAAATTCTTATAATTTTTAATATAAACCAATTTTATACTAAAACATTTATATATCTTTATCTGGAACAGTCTTAAGAGTGAATGTAGTCTACATTCACTATATTTTATATTTTATATATAAAACACTCTAACTAAATTAAAGCTAAATTTAAACATTAAGCAATTAAATCTCTAAAAACATTAGTGCTAGATATTTTCACCACATAACATTTCTCACTGCTGCGGGCAAAGTACAAATAGCATTATGTACTGGTATGGCAAGAAAACCAGCCAAAGCAATGCCATATGAATCTGACTGTACCACCATGGCCATGGCAAATTGTCTACGAACGGGAGGTATTTCCTTAGACATACGATAGAAAGTATTAACATAAGCACCACCGCCTAAAAGGCCTTCCCACAAAACGATAACAAATGTTATCCAAATACTGGGTGTATAGAAGTAAATAACTTCGGTTAAGAAATAGACCACATTGATGAATTGGAAAACAGACATTAACCAAATCCGATTCAATTGGAAGATATTGACAGAGGAACGAGAAATGAAAACACCTATTTGATAGTCCACATTAAGCCAACGATATTGTGAGGCCTTGTCCAGCAAGGTATTTTGGAAGTAAACTAATTCGAACTGTAAAGTATTAAGCAAACATTATTTTAAATTCTTTAAAGTTTTTAAAGGAAAAAACTCACCAATCCCTGATTTATGAAGTACTCAAAGAAATACACCATACCCAAGGGTACCATATATTTGATCAAATGTTTGATATAGAAAAACTTTTCTTTGAAACCCTGCAAAGGTTTATCATCGACTATCAATTCCTCTGTAGATTCTACAGCTATTACAGGTAAAACCGAAGGTTTTCTTAATAAAATCCAGAAGGATAATGCCTCTATGAAAGGAAAGATTAACATTATCAGCATGGTGTCTCGGGGACTGACATTTAGAGATCTTAAAGTGGCATAGGACAGGGAGCCTATAACTCCAGCACCTCCAGTACCAGATGACCAAGTTGATACCACATTTCTGGAAAAAAATTTAAAAAATTAGAAAAGATTAAAAAAAAATTGAAAGATTTAAAAAGCTTTCAGAAAGCTTGAAAAAGCTTTCATCAAAGTGCAAAAAGTTTTCAAAAGCTTTTGTTGTAAAAACTTTTAGAAAAATTTAAAAAGATTTGAAAAGCTTTTAAAAAGATTTAAAAAGCCTCTAAAACTTTTAACAAATTCTAAGTTCTTTAAAAAATCTTTTAAATAATTTAAATAGCTTTTAGCTTTTAAAAAGATGATGCCCTCATGATTTAAAAAGCATTTGAAATGATGATTAAACAAATAAAAAGTTTTGAAAAAGCTTAAAAAAGTAAAAAGCTTTTAACAAATTTGAATCTTTAAAAAAAGATTCAAATAGCTTTTAGCTTTTAAAAATATGATACTCTCAACAAGCTTTTAAAAATATTTAAATAACTTTTAAATACATTTAAAAAGCTTTAGCAACATACTTATTATAATTTGAAGAATAAGCCAGGAAAGTAGTCTCTCCTATACCCGAACTAGCAGAAGTTATAATGACACCAAATAAAGCCATCCATTCGGCATTGGCAAAACCGACCAAGAGGAAACCAGCAGCAGAAAATAACACAGCTAGACCAATGCGGAAACTGGAAAAGAAGGAAAATAATTAGAATAAATTTAAATTAGTCTGATTTAACAAGAACTCTAAAGACATCTGAGATTAAACCTTCAAAGAACTCACAATTATACCTAAAATGGCCATTATATCCAATCCCGAGAAAAACACCCATAATTCAAACTAAATTTTTCACTTAATTATCTCGTTATTGAATCTGAATTAAAAGTAAAAAAGTCTCTGGAAAGAAGCTTTATTAAAACTTTTAAAAACTCACAAATAAAATTTGAAAAAGCTCACAATTCTTGCGAAATTTGACTTCAAGCTAAATTGCAAGTTAAAAAAAACCATGATTGTAGCCAAATTAAACTTTAAAGAAACTAATGATTGAAGTTAAATTGAAATCATTATAAAGCAAATATTGAATCTAAAAGGAACTTTAAAGAAATCCTCGTTTGAGACCTGGTAGGAACTTTATAGAAATTTTAATTTAAGTTCAAATGTTCACTAGAGAAACCTATGATTGAAGCCAATTTCAAAATACAAAAGAGCTTTCTCAGAAGCAAAATTAAACGGCAAAAGAATGTTATCGTTCAAGCTCTATTAGAGTTTTAACAAAGCAAATGATTAAAATTAATTTACAGGCTGAAAAAGTCATGTTTGAAACCAAATTAAACTAATAATTGAACCTAAAATATATTACAAAAGATACTGACGAATGAAAATAAATTAAACTAAAAAGAAAACAAAATAGGAACTATAAAGAATTTTGTGATTTAAGTTAAAATATTACTAAAGAATTTCAAGATTGAAGCTTATTCAAAAATTTAAGAGAGCCTTGACTGAAGCAAAATTGGATCACTAAAGAATGTTACAGTTCAAACTACATTGGAGTCTGAAAGAAGCCAATGATTGATTTAACATCAAAAAGCTCACAAATGAAGCCGTGACTTTTCGAACTTCCCTTGTAGTTATATGAAATGCAATACTATTCCCATCAAGTACCACCTGTTAATAGACGACTACTGTCAAATTTTGAGCAAGTGTCGTCATTTACTTTGCGTAAAAAATAGGATTTTTCGAGGTCCTTAGCTGAATCCGATGTAGCTGAATCTCTTTCCACCGATTCATTTCTTTAGGTTTGGAAATAGGAAGTAGTCACTAGGGGCTAAAATCCGGAGAATATGCGAATGAGGTATCAATTCGTAGCCCAATTCATAGAGTTTTGCCATTGAGACTGCACACGTGTGCACCCGTGCATTATCTTGATGAAAAAAAATATTTTTCTTTGCCATATAGGGTCGTTTTCTTTTTAAATCCTCATTAAATCAGTCAATAAGTAGGCATAATATTCGCCGTTTATTGGTTTTCCCTTTTGAAGGTAATCGAAGTGGATTATCCCGCGTGCATCATAAAAAACTGTTGCCATCACCTTATTGGCCGACAAACTTACCTTGGCCTTCTTCGGAGCAGGTTCACCCGGAGAAAGCCATTGTTTAGACTGCTGCTTGGTCTTCGGAGTACAGTAATGGATCCATATTTTATCCACAGTTACAAAACGCCGCAAAAACTCATTCGGATTGTGGTTAAACAACTCCAAACAATCCTTTGAAGTTGTCACACGTTTACGTTTATGGTCAATTGAGAGCAAACACGGCACCCATCTTGCAGACAACTTTCTTAAACCCAGCTGATCATTTAAAATCGAAACCACACTGCCATGTGAAATACCTATGGCATCGACAATCTCACGCACTTTTAGTCTTCGGTCGGCCAACACTATATCGTGGATTTTCTCGACATTTTCGGGTGTACTGACCTCAATTGCCCGTCCAGAACGTTCAGCGTCATTTGCACTTGTGCGACGACAACGAAAGTCAGTAAACCAATTTTTTTAACATTGAAATCGATGGTGCAGAGTCCCCATAGCTTTTCCTTAGCATTTGATGGGAATAAAAAACTAGGGAAGTTCGAAAAGTCACGGACTTATTGATCCGCCCTCGTATATTTTACACTAAAAATACTAATGATTGAAGCTTAATTGAAACTTTTTTTTACTAATTTTACTAATGATTGAAGCTAGAGTTTAAGCAATGATTGAAGCTAGATTTGAAGCAGTGATTGAAGCTAAATTTGAAGCAATGATTGAAGTTTAATTTATAGCATAAAAAATGCCATGTTTGATGCTAAAACGAATCAGTATTGAACCCAAATTTTAACTTAAAAAAACAGCCATGATTGAAGCTTAATTTTAGGTAGATTTGAGCAAAGAGAAAAGTCATGATTGAAGTAAATTATAGCTAAACTTAAAATATAGAAAGCTAAGTTTGAAATTTGAACTGTAAAATAATCCATAATTGAAGGAAAAATTTATATACATTAAAAAAGTCATGATTGATGACAAATTTGAATTAAATTTGTACAATGAGAAAAGTCAGGATTTGAGTAAAATTTGAGCTAATAAAAGAGCCAAGATTGAAGCAAAATGTGATTTCAATTTAGGTTTAATTTAAAGCATATATAACCGATTAATACTAAATTTAGACTATTAAAAAAGTCTTGATTAAAACTTAATGTGAATTAAATTTGAGCAATGAAAAGAGAATGGAGCTAAATTTGAAATAAAAAAGAACCGGGATTGAGGCAAAATTTGAGTCCGATTTAAGCTTAATTTAAACTAAATATAAAAAAAGCCAGACTTGAAGCTAAACCTAAGATATATTTCCATTTAAAATTTCATTTAAATTAAATTTAAGATAAATTTTAACCATAAAATTAGCAAAGTTAAGTTTGTCGTAAGTTTGAACTATATAAAGAATCATAATTTAACCTAAATTTGAGCTATAAAAAGAACAATTACACTGGTCAACAAAAAAATCCTAAATTTATCTAAATTTATATCTAAAGGAACTGCAAAACTGAAATGAGGCTCTAAAAAAATTTGCCATTAAAACCAAATAGAAAAAGTTTTAAGAAATAAATGATTGAAGCTTAATTTTAGCTCTTAATGAAAATATGAATGAAGTTAAAATTGAACTATAAAAGAAACAATTGTTAAAGCTCCATTTAAGTTGTAAATCAAATAATGAATAAAGCTAAATGGCAACTTAAAAATAATTAAGAACTTATCAAATACAATTGAGGAATCATTGTGTTAAAAAACAAAACTCATGATAAAAGCTAACTTTTACTCTAGGGTGATGCACTATTAAAATTTAATTGAAACTTTCAAAAAGCTCACAAATGAAATTTGGTTTTATACAAATGATACTAATGATTAAAGCTAAAATTATCACTAACGGAAATCATGATTGAAGTTCAATTGGAATTAAAAAATACCCTCAACAGAAGCTAATTTCAACTCAAAAGATACAGAAACTCAAAATAATCTATCTAAAATTGAAACTTAATTTAAACGCTAAGGAAAACCATGATTGCAATATAATTTGATGTGTTAAAAAACAATGATTGCTGAATTAAAGCCAAATTTTAGATCAATTTAATCCTCTAATGGTCAGAGTAATTTTCAAATTGAGAGTATAATTAGTATAAAATTTTTTAAGCATATAAGGTCTAGATATTTAGTTTATTATGTCAACTAATTAACCATATGATTAGAATACCTTAGGTGAATAAGTTTATTTTTCTTGATCTTGCCAAGCACTTTACAGAAAGAAATATACAAATATTTGAAATCGGACTTGATTTGTAGGTTATTTCGTGTTATCATAAAGTAGCTACAAGATGATTCAGAAAGCTTAGATCCTCTCCTACAACTCTTTCATATATTTCAATTCGATCCTACCAGCAGTTTAGGAGATACAGATTTATTACCAAAAATTTTGGGATGGAAGGTCAGACGTTAATACAGTCAGTAGGAAACCTATATTTAAATTCTAATTCATATCTAAAAACACTATATTCACAGCTTAACTATGATTATAACGGATCTTAATTCAAAGTCCCACTTGCTTAGTTAAAAAACGTTCATATTTAGCAAAATTAAAGCTTATTAAAATTAAGTTTAATTCTATACTTAAGGACGGAAGGGCAGACTTTAATACAGGTAATATAAAACCTATAATTAAATCCAAATTGTTAGTTTAAAAACTCATTTTTTAAAAAGTAAATTATGGCTATAAGAGATCGAAATTTAATGCTCTACTTGCTTGGTTAAAAATACCATATTTAATCGTAATTCAAATTATTATATTTAGTTTAAATGAATTAACATTAACTCATTACTTATGGGCGGGAGGAGAGACATTAATACAGGCAGTAGAAACTCTATACTTAAACCCAAATTGGTAGTTTAAAAAATATCCCTTTTAAATGCTAAACTATGGTTATAAAAAATCTTAATTTAATCTTAATTTGCTACTTAAGTTAAAAATTTCAAACTTAATTAAATTAACTTTAATTTTCTACTTACTGCACCCAAAATGGAAAGAAAGGCATTATTATTTTTACAAACAGCGAGGGTAAAACATCGGCCAATAATATAGCTCCTGTTGAAACAATATGACATTCACGACCATTACCGCCCTCATTATCATTGGGGGGTGTGTCCTAGAAAGAAAAATTGTTTAAATTAATAACATATCTCGAATTTGTGTATAAAAAGTTATTTTTTTTACATCATGATGAAATTGTGCTATAATATCATGAGCAGCACTTAACATCACTACATAACCATAATTATTGCATAGACCCAAAATCCAATAAGAGGTCAAATCACGCCATAAACTTTTGTCTCGACGCGAATTGCGAGGATCGACAGGTGGTGCTACCACCACTTCTTGTTGACTGTTTGAAGCCATGTTCGGGAAGAGGAGAGAATAATTAAAAAGCTGAAAAGAGGGAAATAATTAAGTTGTTAATATTTGTATTTATTTAAGAACAATATTTTTTGTTTTAATTACAAGTCACGTTTTTGTCTCTAAATGCCTTTATTGTCATTTAATAGCAAAATATAAATACAGTGCAAGCTCGGTATTCGCGACGGCTTAATTTTTAAAATTTCAGTTTCTAAAATAGCGACAGTTTACGAAAAACGGGTTCTATTTTCCCGATTTGTATCTGTTTTCAAATTTTGTCAGTTTATTCGTATCATTTGTTGTTTAAATACATCTCTTAATATGGAAAAAGTTCAGCATATTTTAAAGCTAACGATTTTTCAAAAATTAGATATTTTCAAAAAATTTTTAAAGTGGAGATTCCATAAATTCAATTTGCGTGAATTACAAGCTGCATAAATCTTCGGTTTACCGCATCATAAAGCAAGAAAACGAAGATCTTGCAACTATTGGAACACTTGTAGCTCAAATTGGTACGGATCATCTTTTCACGAATGCTGACATAAACAACTGGATTCAAGAAGAATTTCATGTGGAAAGTAATGAAGAGCAAATGGAATTATCAGATAAGGAATCGCTGGATTTATACGATAGTGATCATGAAGAAAACAAAATTAAAATGGACAATTGTATAACAGCGATAAACATATGCATACAATGGACTTTGCAAGTGATAAGCCGACAACAGCACTATATGAACTACGTGATTCAACTGATATTTTAAAAAATAATTCGCAAAAAAAAGCAATTAAAAATCTCCAATTTCTTTAAAAATATTTCAAATGTATCTCGCATTTTCTTGTGTATCACATTAATTTCATTTTGACATCGTCTACTTTCCCTTCGATATGGAAAACTGCTCGCGTGGTTCCAATTCCGAAGTCAAAATTTATCCATGGCTTTCAGGATTTGAGACCAATATCTATTCTTCCATCTTTATCGAAGGTCCTTGAACATATAATGAAGGATCAGATGCTTACTTTTGTTCAAAACCGTATCTCTTCTTCCCAGTATGTATTTCGACGTTTCATTATTGCTTAATTTAACTGATGACGTTCGTAATAGTTAAAATAATGGAAATCTTGCTGTCATGCTTTCTTTAGATTTGACGAAGGCGTTTAATTCTGTAGATTTCTCCATCTTAATTGGCAAGTTAAGGGACTTGTTTTCATTCTCCAAATCTGCATGTAGGCTTATTTTCTCTTATTTATGTGATAGGTTTCAATTTGTGGATATTGGTGGTATATTCTAATATTCTACCTCTTAAATTGGGTGTTCCTCAGGGTTCGGTATTGGGCCCACTTCTGTTTATTTTATACATAAATGATCTTCCGAACCTTGTTGATACGAATGTTTGTAAGTCATATTTATTTGCAGATGATGTCATGCTATTATTTCGAACAGCTTTTGATAATGGTTATGTAATGCAATCTAATATTGAATATTCTATAGCTTGTTTCTTACAATGATCTTTTGATAATCGTTTGACAGTTAATAGTTCTAAAACGAAGGCAATTGTATTTGGCAATGTTGATTTGACTTTGAGAATTGTTATTGATGGATCTTCTGTTAATTTTGTAGATAAATTGGAATGTTTAGGTGTATATCTTGACAGGCGCTTGTTATTTGATTACCATTGGTTGGTTGGTTGGTTTACGTGGTAGCCCGTAACCTTACGGGCAATCAATTAGACTCGTTAGAATCCGTTTTGATGGAACCACACTACTCGCCAGGTGAATGAGCTGTATTGAGTCTGTAATGAGATAGAAATGTAGGGAAGAACAATGAGAACATAAAGTAATTAGATCCAGCCTGTAGCATTGAGATATGATGTCACTGAGTCTAGTGTCAGATATCTCACAGAGGTTGTCTAATTGGTGCCCTCCCAAAAATTTATGTCCGTTTGCGTTCAAGGCTGGGCATTCACTGTCTCCTCCTTCCCGCGATTGCCACAACTACGACAATATTCATTGTAAGGGAGACCAAGTTCGCTTGCATGTTTTCCGATCGTCCAGTGACCTGTAAACAATGCTATTAGTCTCGAGATGTCTTTGCGTTTGTAGCCAATGATTTGAATTGAGCGTTTCTCGTTGTAGGTAGGCCACGTTTCTTTCGCGACTCTAAATTTGTCCAGATTTCGCCATCTATTTTCCTCCTTTTCTAGAAAGTGTTTTTGGATTCTGCTTTTGACTGTTCCTAACGGGATTGCGACAGAAACTGATAAGGAGGCATTCTTAGCAGGGCCTACCCAGGCTAATTCGTCTGCCTGTTCATTACCATAGTAGTCCCTATGTGCAGGAACCCAGATTATAGTAATGTCATACAGTCGACTTAGTCCAAGCAGTTCCTCTTTACACTGTCTGACTAGAATAGAGGTAGTTTTCGGTGATTTGAGCGATAGTATTGCCGCTTGACTGTCGACAAATAAACCAATATTCCCTTGAATATTTCTATTGCGAATTAGTTTACACGCTTCCCTGACCGCTAGTATTTCCGCTTGGAATACGCTTGCCTCGTCAGGGAGTCTACATGAGTGTCTAATTCCAAGATCATTAGAGAAGACAACAGAGCCGACACCTTAGTTCATCTTTGAGCCGTCAGTGTATATCCTAGTTCCATATTGTTCAAGAAGATTACCCCTTCTCCATTCACTCCTGGTGGGAAATAGGACTTTAATAGTATTTCCCAAGTTCATGTGGGATTTGATTACCATATTGATCGAATTAGTTTTAAAGTTATTGGTATTTTACAGAGACTTTATTCTCTTGCCATTTATTTGGCTTGCCGTACGAGGTATTTAGTCGCCCATGCACTTTTGATGACACATGTGTTGTATGGTCTGGAAGTAATATTCGTAAGACTAGGTCTTATTACATTACAAGGCTCAATCGTATTATGAATATGATTGCTCGTTATGTATACAATGTTTCTCGTCGAACGCACATCTCGGAATATATTAAACAATTTTTGGGTTGTTCTTTTAAGAATTTTATTTCATATCGTAATATGATGATGTTTTTTAAAGTTATTAGAATCGGGTGTCCGTTACAGCTTCGGTCTGAGTTCACCTTTTCACATTCTTCTAGGAATTCTCAAATTATTATTCCTAGAATTAGAGCCTCTGTTTTTGAGCGATCATTTATCGTTAGGATTGCACGTTGTTGGAATTTTTTGCCACTTGAGCTTCGTTTATTTTCTCAATCGAATAATGCATTTCATTTAAAACTAAAGAGATATTTGGCAACTCTATAGCTTATTTTTTATTATTATGGTAAGTGGTTCGAAATTGTGTGACTTTATTTTTGATGTCTATACTACCCAGCAAAAACTTTTCGGTTTTCGGTAATAACAACTACTTATTAAAGTAGTTTCTTGGTAATGAGGCGTCATTATTATTTGCCTACTCTGTATTACATTAATAAGTACTCAATAGTATAATAGCGCAGTAATACTGCAATCACGTGGATGAGTTGGCTACAGCGTCGGATTAACAACCAGAAGGTTGTTGGTTCAACCCCATTCTGAAGTTGTTAGTTTTTTATAACAAAATGTCTAAAAAGATATTTTAAACTAAATAGAGTTTTTGTCGCTTAGGATGCTATGTGAGAGATGGTGTACTGAGTAAGACGTTAGTCAGTAAAAACGAATGGTTAGTGTGTGTCCAAGTTCGAGTCTCACTGACGTCAAATTTTTTTTTTGTTTTTTTTTTTTTACTTTTGTTTTCGTTTAGGTACATATTTTTGAGTACCCCTAGAGCCAAAAAATAACTACATGAATTTGTGGACAAGTCGAACAAAAATAACTAGTTGTTCAGGCAAAAAATAAGTAGTTTATTTTTGTTTCCAATTATACCTGCTAGCTTACCAGGAAAGCAAAGATTTTGCTGGGTACTTATAGGACTATGTAACTTTATGCTGTTTTATTGGTATATTATATATTCTGGCTGGGGAGCCATTTGAGTTGGAGTATTGAATATGAGTGTAATTAATTTTTATGGTTTTTATTTAATATTTAATATATCCTTATTCAGGAATAAATCTTTGTAATATATATTTATTGGCCTAAGAGGGCTTTTTATATTACTGTGAACTGAAATAAATAAAAAATAAAGTAAATGTAAATATATCAAAAAAAAAAAAAAACAAAAAAAAACAATTCTAATTTAAAAAATTAGGTAAAATTTTTCAATAAAATTTTAGGTTTTGTTATCGCGAAAATTCAGTTTTTGCGACAGGTCTGGTTTTTAATTAGTCACGAAAATCGAGCTTGCACTGTATTTTATCTTAATTGCTGTATTAAATTTTTTCCCCTTAATTAATATTCATTTATCTAAAAAAAGCAAAAAAAAAAAAACGTGAGATTTGTAGCAACGAGAAGTTGCTAAACTCATTTTAGAATTTAAAGCAATTTTTCAACTTTTTTATTTTGCGTTTAATCTGACGATTATGACAAAATAAAAATAAACAATAAATTTTTTAAGAAAATAATTAAAATGCATAACACATTTAACTAAAAAGAATAATGACCTTCAAGCAGCAGAACAAAATATTGTTAATATTTTTTGCTTAAACAGAGCGGCTTTAAAAATATCTAAAAAAAACTGTCTTTGGATAAACATAAATTTAATTTTAAGTAAATCCCCTAAAAAACACTAATTACAACAAAATTAAACTATTATTTTAAAATTATATTTTTAAGGTTTAATAGTTTAGTGCAAAGAAATTATAGACAAATTTTTATTTTTTTATTTTAAAATTACTTGATTTAACGGAAGTCAAATAACGATTAACTAAAATAAATAATCAAAAGGTCGTTTTTACGTTTTTAGTTTAAAATAAAAACACTAACAATAAATAGGGGGTGTTTAGAATTTTTAATTAGTGTTTCTTTTTCAAATAAAACTAAAAATTCTCTTTAATGTCAAGTTTAAGATTTTTAAATACAAATTTGGTTTGTTGTTACACTGTGGGGAGAATTATAAAAAATATAATTGTTTATAACTATAAAACTATTTGATGAATTAAAAAATACTGTGGATAAAAATGATGAATGATAGCTTTTCAAAAATCATAATTATAAGCATACTGTTTAAGCACAAGCATAGCTACAGGGTGTTCGATTATATTAACTTTTATTAAAAGAAATTTTCTATTAAAAAAAATTTTCAAATTGTTCCAAAATTTATTTAAAACAAAAATATTAAACTGATTGAAAGATATAAAATATGAAATTTATAAAGCAAGATCTCAGTTTTCAGAAAATATTATTTCTAGACAGCCTGTTAAAACAGAATCATAGTTATAGGGTGTTAAAATTGTTTAACAATAATTAAAGAAAATTTTATTTTATGAAATTTTAAAGTGTTTAAAACATTCAACATTTTAAACAGATTGGAAAATTTTGATTATGAAAATTACAGAAAAGGACCCAAGCTTTCATAATATAGTTTTCATAAGCACTCTGTTTATACGGAAGCTAAGCTACATGGTGTTAAAGTTAAACGTTCAATTAAATTAATTTTCAATTATGAAATATTACAAATGTTTAACTAATTAAAATTTTAATCAGATTGAGATATTCTGTATATAGAAAATGTAGTTATTGTTCTCTGAAAGTCTGGGTCCTGGCTTTCAAAGAACAATAACTATAATCACTCTGTTAAAATGCAAACTGAGATAAAAGGTGTTAAAGTTGACTCTAATGAAACGAAATATTGAGATATAAAATTATAAAATGTTAAAAAAAATCAAAATATATAACTAATTTACAAATTTTATATAAGAAGTTTATAAAGCGAATCCTCTTTAAGAAAATATTTATTATAAGCACCCTGTTAACATGCAAGCTAAGCTACTCTTTTCCATTTTAAATTTTGACATACTAATAAAACTTCACAAACTTTTGGAAATTTTAATATATTTTTAATAATTATTTGTTTAAACATTTTAAACGATTTTAAAATATTTTATTTTATTATTTATTTTAAAATTTTCAAAATTTTCTATTCATTTGTCAATAATATGATATAGAATACAACTAGAAGTTTATGTGAGAGGCACTTCGAACTAAATTTTCCAAAAAATTACTCATTTTTTTCAAAACACAAAAACAAAATATATGTGACTACATGTATTTTGTTGTTGCATGAATTAGGTTTTTGACAATTGAATCAGGTTTTTTTCTCTCACATAAATATCTAGTTATTCATCTATGCTTTATGGGCTAATGAAATTTTATTCAACTCATAACTGTCAAAAATTTACTTTCCTACATACTCTGCTCGACTATTTTCTACAATTATTATTATTATTTATTTCTCTATTTATTTTTCTTAGCCAAAAATTTTTAAATCTTAATTCCAATGTTTTTAGTAAAACAAATTTTTTTTAATAACTTTTTTTTAATTTTTATTTTTAATAAAAATTAATTCTGAAAATTTTTTAAAATATAAAGAAAAATTTTAATTTTTCGTTAAATTGTTTAAATATTTATTTAAAATTTTTAAAACAACAAAAAAACTATAAAAAATTTCAGGGGGTTAATAATTCCTTTTAATTAAAAAATATCAAAATTATTAAAAACAGTTTGTTTTAATAAAAACGTTGGAATAAGTATTTTCAAAATTTGTAAAAAAATAAAATAACAACAAAATATAAACAAAACAAAAAATAAAAATATAATTCGAATTTTTTTTTAATTTTCTTAATTCTGAAATTAAAAAATTCGAATTATATTTTTTTAAAAATTTATAATTTGTTCTTGATTTTTTTTTTGTTATTTTATTTTTTTACAAATTTTGAAAATATTTATTCCAACGTTTTTATTAAAACAAACTGTTTTTAATAATTTTGATATTTTTTAATTAAAAGGAATTATTAACCCTGAAATTTTTTTATAGTTTTTTGTTGTTTTAAAAATTTTTTTAAAGTTTTTCTTAAAATTTTTCAAATTATTAAAAAAATAATTATTATTCATAAATATTTTAAAATTGAAACATTTTTGTTGTTTTTAATTATTTTAATTTTCTTTTTATTTATTTATTTTTTTAGATATGAATTCCAAAGTTTTTTTTTTAATTTAAAACAAATTATTTTTTAGTAATTTAGATTTTTTTTAAATTAAAAAGCATATATCTATTAATCCAGATTTTACAAATATTAATTCCAATATTTATTTTATAAAACAAATTGTTACTAATAATTTGGAATTTCTTTAAAAAAATAAAAAAAAAGTTATTAAACCAAATTTTTTTTTTTAATTTTTGATCTTAAAATTTTTATCGATTTCTATTATTATTCTTTTTTTCTTAGTTTCTCAAATTCCAATTTTCTTTATTTAAAAAAAATTGTTTTTATAAACTTTGATTTTTTTATTAAAAAATTTAATTATATTTTTTTCAAAAATTTATAATTTGTTATTGTTTTTTATTATTTTCATTTTTTTACAATTTTTTTTTTTTATTAAAACAAACTGTTTTTAATAATTTTGATTTTTTTTAAATTAAGAGGAATTATTAATCCTTAAATTTTTTAAACTGAACTTTTTTAAAATTTATTTTTATCCTTAAATTTTTTCAAATTTGAATTCCAACGTTTTTTTTTTAAGTATTAAAAAAATAATTATTATTCATAAACTTATTAAAATTTAAAAATTTTTGTTTTTAATTATTTTTATTTAATTTTTATTTCAGTTTTTTTAATATTAATTCCAAAATTGTTTTATGTAAAACAAATTATTTTTTAATAATTTTGAATTTTTTAATTAAAAAAAATATATATATCTATTAATCCAGATTTTTCAAATATTAATTTAAACCTTTATTTTATAAAACAAATTGTTTTTAAAAATTTGGAATTTCTTTTTAAATTAAAAAAGTTATTATTCCAAAATTTTTTTAAATTTCTGAACTTCTTAATATTGTATATTGGTTTTTATTTTTTTTATTTTTTTTTTCGTAATTTCTTAAATATTTATTCCAACTTTTTTATTAAAATAAATATATATAAATAAATAAATATATACCTTTATAAAAACAATTTATTTTAATAAAAAACAATTTATTTAATAAAAAAATCTTAATTAAAAATTCTTTTTAATTTCTACAATTTTTTTATTGGAACTTAAAGTTTTTCAAATATTATTTTTAAAAATTCTAAACTAATTTTTTTAATTTTAAATTGCACTTTTTATAAATTTTAAAAATTTATAATTTTTTATAATTTTATTGGAATTATTTTCAATATTTCTAAACAATAAAAATTTTTTAATGTTTTTTTTTTCTTTTTTATTATTTTAGTTTTTTCTTAAATTTTTTTTTTAAATTTATTTTTTTTTTTTTTATTTTTTAATCTTTTTTATATATTTTCTTTTTTGTAAATTTTGTGTTTTTTTTTCTGCACAAGAGATAATTTTGTTTTACTTTGAAGATTGAAAATTTATTTTACGCACATTTATTTCCATTGTTTGTTTTAGTATTTGTTTTATAAAAAAGATATTGCAACAATAGGCAGAGTCTATTTATAATTTAAATATTATTTCTTATCACTCACTTCTTAATTTAGTTGTATGTACTTTCTTTAACACTTGTTTTTAACAACAAATTAATTTATTTCTTAGGACTTGTATTAAATTTTTAAATTAAGTCTTTTAACGCATTTGAGCGTTAATATACTATTTAGAAGTAATTTTTTTACTTTCGCAATTTTAAAAAAATAATAATTATTTTCCTCTGACTGTATTCAACACACAACAATCCATAACGACTCACAAATTGTAACTAAACAAAATTTGTATTATCTTTTAATAAAAAATAAAAAACTAGAGAAAGAAATGAAAAATTGAGAAAAAATGATAAAGAGTGATAAAGATCTCTTGCTTAATTACTCTCACTCTCTAAAATTATTCATGCTTTGTTTTATCAGTAATGTGGGAAGGTGAATGTACGCAAAAGTTGCAACAAATTAAATTTTGACACGCTCACAGCATTGTCAGATTAAATTTATGGCAATGTTTTTAAATTTTCCTTTGTAGATTTTTGTAAACAAACGATTGATTTTTAAGCTGGTAATAACGCTGCCGCTCGTTGCCGCGTACTGCGTACCCAATAGCATAATTATAATTATGCTTAATTATGTATAAGGTGGTGTTAAATAAAGAGCTGATTTTTTTTTGCTGTCAAACTCCATATAAAGCAAGTAAGAAAGATATAGTTGGTCAAGCCCGACCATATAATACCACGCACCATTGTGGGCATAAGTGGACTTATATGGGAGTTATGGTAAATTATGGAGCGATCGTCATAAAATTTGTAAATGTGAGTTATACTTATATAAAACTTAACTAACATACTTGATACTAACATGGGTATGTGATTTATGCACGTTAAAATGATTTTCGGAAGAGGGTTTTATATGAGGGCTATGGTCAATTATGGACCGATCTTTATGAAATTTGATACAAAGATTGATACTTATACAAAACTTCCTTACACCGAATTTCATTAAAATATTGCTATATTTAAGGCATTTATGATCGTTAAAGCCCTATTCCGGGAGGACATTTGTATGGGGGATAGGTGAAGTAATGAACCAATCATAACCAATTTCAATAGGCTTCGTCCTTGTGTCATGAAAGACCTACGTGCGAAATGTAATTGAATTATCTTCAAAATTGCAATCTGTACATTGTACGCAAGGTTTACATAGCCAGCCAGCCGTCCAGCCAGACGTACGGACATCGTTAGGTCGACTCAAAAAGTAATTCTGAGTCGAATGGCATACTTTAAGGTGGTTGTTGGATAATTTTTTTTGTGCGTTACAAGCATCAGCACAAACACATAATACCCCTACCCCCTTTGGTGGTGTGGGGTATAAAAAAAATTAATTTCTCTCCTTAACAGTTGCCAATAACGTCAAACTATATATATAAAAAATTTTAGCAAAAGTCCTTTCCGAATTGACATTACCTTGTTTAATATGCCTTGACCCTACCACTATAGGTTAATTACTTTGAAATTAATTAAGGTCTAAATAATTATACAAAAAATTATTAATTAATGTTATTTTTTTATGTTTTTTAATTTTTTATAAATTTTGTAATATTTTTCAATATTCTTTAAAATACTAAATTTTTAAAAGAAACTCAAAAGTATTTGTTTATTTACGCTCTTCTTTTTGTTGAAAAAAGTCAAAAAGGCGAAATAGACTTTTTGGTTAGAAAATTGTATAGAAATCGACTTTCTTGTTTGCAGATAGTCGAAAATAGTTAAAAGGCCAAAAACTGTCGGAAAATGTCAAAAAGTCGGAAAATAGTCAAAAAGTCGGAAAAATCAAAAATATTCGGAAAAAGTCGAAAATAGTCGAAAAGTCTATAAAAGTCGAAAAGTCGAAAAAAATCTAAAATAATCGAAAAGTCAGAAATATATTATATAATATATTATTGTTACAAAAAAAATTGTAATTAATTTTTATACTGTCTAGTTGAAAAATTTGTTACTGCAATTCTATGATTAAAAAAATATTTAATAAAAATATGTAACTAAAATAAATTAAAAAAATTTGTACCATTATGGTATAAAAAGTACATTTTTTTATGGTTGGTGCAATATAAAAAAACCCATTTTCCTTCTCTGGATAGTAATAAGCGAGTTTTTGAACACTTTGTTATTGTTTGTTTACGTTTGTTGACGTTGTTGTTGTTTTCATTGTTTTCTATCTGCTAACTTATCCACACACACCTATATTAAAAAAAGGTATTTATTAAGAGTTGTTATTATCTTACACTCAAATAAATCTATAAGTAATTTAAAGTATTTTCTTTCTATTTTTCCATTTAAATCTTATCTATATTATAACACTTGAAAAGGGATTTTTTAGATAAAGTCTTGACACTAAGTTTATTATTTGTTGCTTTATCATAACAACAGAAAATAGAGATAGATAGATTAATTAATTTATAATAGCATCATATAAAATTAAAATTAATAAATAATTAAATACCAATAAAAAATTTAAATTGTTATCGGTCATATAAAAATGTTTATTTAATCAAACATAAAATTAATACTTATCAACGTTTTTAAGCTTCCATTAAATAGAATCAAATTAATATTTTAATCAATTTCAAATATTTCATTGGTTGCTAATAAAACGTGTAGATGACTTTATGGTTTTGCTATTAGGAAAATTTATAGTTTTTTTTTTTTATTGAAATAATCTAATCTTTTAATAAAACTTTTATTTCAATTAACAAATATCTTAATTTAAGTGAATTTTAGATCTTAAAGTTAGCAAAACATTTCCAATAAGTTGAAAAAATATGTAGGAAGGAATATTTTTCAGCATAAAATGTTGGTTAACGGCTTGGCAAATAAAAAAAATAAAAATTTTAATAATAGTTTTTATTTTATAAATTTCCTAAGAGTAATTTCCTAAAAGAGTTTAATAAAATAAATGTTGAAATGCCATTTAAGAAGACTACATCAAAATATTGGTAATACTATCGAGAATTTTGCTTTAGAAAATCATCAAAATTGGCAAATAAATGGCGAATTTATCACCAAATAATTATATGTTTAACGAATTTTGCGATACTTTGTAGTCACATCTTAAAGATAATATAACGAAAATTCGAATTAAAAAAAATAAAATACATAATAAGGGGTACACGTATTCTAATAAATCTTATAAGATATTATTATTTTCAATCAGTTACAGAGTAAACATGTCTTTTTATTTAAGCAATTCTCACTTTTTTAACACAATTTTTATAAAAATGATTTTTAACATGTAAAACAAACACTAAAAGGAAACAATTGAAACACGTGAAATAATTCTCTCAGAGAGCGAATTTGACAATCTCTGACAGAAAAATCTTATATATTATGTTACGTCTAGACGGGCCGTAAAGTCAATATACTATGAACAAAAAACAGTGTTGTTAGATTAGGGGATTAGTGTGGGGAATGGGGATGAAAAATTTGGTTTGGGATTTAGAGAGTATCTGTAATACTGAATATGGTACCACAAAGTCAAAAAGTTTATTCAAATCTTTGAAACAAAATGATTATTGTAGGAATTGGCAGTGAGCGTAATTTTTTGAGCAATTAATGCTCATTATGGTCACTGCAATTGTAAACAAGAGTTTAAAAGTCATCAATAAATAATTGTTTAAAAGTTGAAAAAATAATAATTGTAGCAATGGATCTTGATTAATCATACTTTCATACCTTTAAAGAAGAAATAAAAACGTAATCTTTTTTATTTTCCTAAAAAGTTTATTGACACAATTGTTAAAGGTTTTAGAAATCTTATTTTTTTATCTATAGGAAATGTTTTTTTTTCAAAATTGACTATTTAGGTAAATTTACTTAGCTAAATCTGCACATCTGCAAAGGAAATGGATTGAAGTACAAATAAAAAGTAATGTAGTTTATACTAATCTCTATTATTAAGTTGTTATTTTGGGAATGAAAATTTGCTATTTGGGGATATAACTCGAACAAAATCTGGAAACCCTGACAAAAAAAAAGTAAATAAAAGCGGCAAAAAAAAAATTACATACAATTTCAGTTTCGCGCGGATGTACATACCACATAAATCAGCTGGGCTTTCGAGGTCACTTATTACACTATGAGTATATCGTATGAAAATATTGCAGCAGTGTTTTGTTGTGTGGATCACATAATGTGTAACAGTGAATATATTTTTTAGTATGACGTTTGTCATTCATACTAAATCAGAGTTACTATAGCATAAAAATTAATCCTTGTATAACTTTTGTTTATATGTAAGTACAAAAATTTATTTATAATATTTCACTTTGTTTCTTTACTATATGATTCTAATAAGAATTTAAAAGATGCGGCTTCTTTCTTTTTAATATAAAAAGTCTACAAAATAAAACTTATTTTAAGGTGAAGTTGGTCGTAGTAAATTATTCAAGCATTGTTTATATATTCTGTAATCATTCACATTAATGATCTACAATACTAGCCTCTAACAGATGGCGCCTTAGTAAGCCACTGTTACTAATGATAGACATAAACATAACTCCCACCTTACGCTATCCTCAGGTCAACAACTGAAATTAACGTTGACATAATATGTAATATAACGAAAGCAGAAGAGAGTAACTATTGTGTTTATATTATATATATATATCATTATGTTCAATCAGTCACCGAATAAACATGTACTTTTTATTTGAAAAAATAGTTTTTTTTTAGTAATTTCCAAAATATATAAGCACACACATACAAACTTCCGTGTGTGTGTATTTTTTTGACAGTTCATCTTATAAGATGGTTGTATAGCGAAATCTCATCACAACAGTCTCATAATACATCTTATAATACTAATATTTGAATCTACACGTGAAATAATTCTCTCAGAGAGCGAAATTGACACTCTCTGAGAGCAAAATCTTACATATTATGTTACGTCTAGACGGGCTGCATAACATAGTGTCTACATTAGAGATTTTTTTATCAAGATAAACGTCAAACTTAACGTGAATTTGTGGAAGGTGGCAACAGTTGCACAAAAACAACAATATGGCGTATTCATTATTGTTTTTTATATATGCAGTTTGACAACTGTAACAACCAAAATAATTATCAACTGTTTAACTAAGGTTACCTTGTATATATTCGCACCGATTTTGACGTTTGTTTTAATATAAATTTGCCTAATGTAGACACTAGGTAAGAGCAATACAAAGAGGGACCACAATGAATAGCAATTAATTTCTTTTCATAGTGTCTATTATTACGTTTATACGCACCTCTTACTCGCCATTAAAAATATTGCGATATGAAAATTTTGCTGTATAAACGATGATTTAATATTTTATTTATAAGTTAGTAATTCACGAAAACTAATCGTGATTAGCAAATAGTTTGCAAATAACGAGTACTGCGTTACCACTTCCTTTTACGTTCATAGAACTTTCTATGACAATAGTAATATAAAGTGTTATATATCATTAGAAAGGGTATTTTGATGTTAAATTCATTAATTTCTGCTCATTTGTATAAAGACAAATATGTTTCGAAAAAATCGCATAAAATTCAAACAAGTTCGAATTTTATTAAATAGTATTTTGCTTTTAAATATTTATGTGCAAAAAATTCAAATATCAAAATTTTTTTTTTTTTTTTAAAGATTGTTAAATTTCGGACTCATTTGGATCTAACGCCAAACACTTATTTTGTCATTAAATACGCGTCTCAAAAACCTTTCTTATGATATCAAATTGTCATATTGTTCCTTTGGTAGAAATATGAAAAAATACGAGAAATCCGAAAAAAGAACCTTTTTTTAATTTTGATCTAGCTCACGGAAGGATAATGTCAGGATGAAAATTTTGAGAAACAGTGTCTTAGAATGAAGTAAATTTTCTAAATTTGGAACTATATTTTAAATTTAGTACTACCTAAACAAATATTCTCCAATTTTCTATAGAAATTAAAAAAAAAAAAAAAAAATTATTTAAATTATTTTCGTTTCCTTTGAAACCTTTGAAGTCTTTGTAGTCATAGTTTCATAAATTTAATACTTATCACTTTTTTTGAGACTTTAATATTTATTATTTTTTGGCCAAATACGTTAAAATGGGCAAAAATAATCAGATTTTATGACAATTATTATTAGGCAATTTTTAAATAATTTAATAAATATTTAAAAGGCGAAAGGCAGATAACAAAGAGTGTGAGAAAAGTAAAAGAATAAATTTAAAATTTAAATTGTATTTTTGAATCTAAAAAGAAGACATTTTCAAAATTTTATAAGATTTTTGTTTAGCAAAGAAATTTTTTAGCAAAAAGAAAATTTAAAAAAAAAAAATACTTTAGGTTCCTTTTGTAAATACAGAAAATATTCAAAGTAGATACCTAATTTTTTATTTATTTTTTTTTTAAATTTAACAAAATAAAAAAATAATAAGGAATATTAAGAAAATCTTGTAATTTATTTAATTTTACTACAATTTAATTTTTATCTACTTCCTTGTTCAATAAAAAGAGCCCACAATAAGAAAATCTATTTTAAAATCTTGAATGTACTTTAAACACTCAAATAAATTTCCTATTAAGCAATTTAATCAATTAACCAATCAATTAATATAAGACTATATAAAACACCAAATAAATGGAGCACAATAATAAAAAAATACAAAAACGTGCTGGCAAAATCACGCGATTTTTTATTAAAAGAATTAAAGCATCGAACACACCCATTTACAATTGTTTTCAAATTTAAAAACATTTTAAAATTTAAACAATCAAGCGAATCATTAATTTAAATTTATTTATTGTTGCTAAAGCAACAAAAAATTTTCATTTAATAGTTAATTTATTGAAGAAAAATATTTCAATTCTTCTTTAAATTAAATTGCATAATGATGCCTTCAAAATATGGAAATTTTTTAATAAAACTGTTCTTATCAATTAAATGTTTTCAAAAAATATTTGCATTTTTTGTAATTTTTTAGATCTTTTATTTTTTTATAAATTTGCGTAAATTCTGTGATTTAATTTATTTGTTTTTAGCGACACCAATTTACTATGTATTTAGCAACTATAACTTGTTGCTGGAGCGGAAATAAATAGTGAAAATGGTGTTATTGAGCAAGTCTTTGGTAAAAAATAAATATGTTGTTTACTTTCAACACGTGTCTTTTGGTTGAAAAAGAGTACAAGAGAAATACAATTTATTAAAAAGAAATGGAGCTAAAGGTCTAGTAAATACAAAGGTCCCCATTATGAATAGAAATTTCGATGTAATTAGAATTAAATATAAAATCGGTCCAAGGTAATTAAAAAATTATAAAATACTCATAATTTCCCTCTATTACACCAAAGTTTTCCTTTAGAATTGAAGAAAAAAAACACAAACGCACTAACACTAACAAATATAAATAAAAAACACCTACGCTACTAAATAAGTGGATTAATCTCCAAATAAAGTTATCATTTACAAATGTAAACAAAAACTCCTTTGAAAATTTAAACAAAGAAGCTTATACACACAAACCCTTATACTTTACTTCTCCTTACAAATGTAAACAAAAAACACCTAAGCTTAAACACATAATAAATAAGTGGATTAATCTCCAAATATAGTTCTCATTTGCAAACATAAACGAAAACTTAAAAAGTCTCCTTTATAAATGAAATTCTCCTTCAAAATGTAAACAAAGCAACATATAAACACAAACATTACATTTTGGTTAAACTCCATGTTTACATCTTCTATGAAAATGTAAATAAAGAAAATACTCATACGCATTAAGTTAAGCTCTTCTTTATAACTGTAAACAACTGAATATAAACAACCGAACACTAATAAAAATAGGCTTAAAGCAAACTCCTACGCATAAAAAATGTGAATAATAACAATATAATCTACCAATAATTGTACAAATGTAAACAAAAGGAAACACTCATACGCTCCAAACTCTCATTAAAATACGCTCTCCTCTCATTTGTAAACAAATGAATATAAACAACCGAACACTAATAAAAACAGACTTAAAATCTTCAAATGTAAACAAAAGCAAACACCTACGCCAAAACATAATTAGCATGTTAAATGTATTTCTTAATAACTCAATAACTTTTTAACTACTTAAGGCATTATTACAAGGAGTATTAGCAGGTTGAAATATAAGCTTTCTTTTTGTTTTATTCAGAAATATCTAACTTAAATAATAGAAGAGCTATAAAGCTTTAAAATTGAAACAATATTATTTGAGATTTAAAAGTTATTATTTTTTATGTCAATTGCTAAAAATGTTGTTGAGATGTTGTTACATGATAATTTTAGCTTTTGGAGTTTTAGCTCTTAATTTCATTTAAAAACTTTTTCTAATTTTTCGAATTAAAGAAAATTTTAAAACGAAAAACGTTTATTAAAAATGTGTAGTTGAATTCTAATAGATTATTGACTATATTTTCTTTATTTTTTATTTTAGTCTAAGAATAGATATTAATTTTTTATCTTATAATAAATTTTATTTAAAAATAACAACTTTATTAACCACAATTATTTTTTAAACTAAAAATATTTTATATCGTTAATTTTTTTCCAAATAAATCAACTTATTTTTATTTAAAAAATATTTATAAAATATATATAAACTTGTAAGCTTGTAAAACCTTAACATCTTAAAAAAAAAATTTAATTGTGAATATATTTTAGCAATTACGTACCTTTTGGCCATTGTCCATAACCTCCTTCAAACAGCCGCAATGCTTACATTTATATGGATTTTTATGAAGTTTTTTTTTCACCTACAAAACTTGAGGCGTCATAAAAAATTTGTTAAAATGAAAGAACATTGTGGTTAAAAAATAAATAAAGAATAACAAATGGGAGAAAAAAGAAAAATTAATATATATATATATATATATATATTATTTGTCTTCTTACTCTAATGAATTAAAAATCATTAAATAGCTGGTTTTATGGTTGTGGTTAAAATAATACTATAAGTTATTTTAATCTAAATTAAACAACTTGTAGTTAGTCAATATACAATTTTTATATGAGCTTGTCATTTTAGATTTCTGCAATATAAATATAATATTTTTCAGAATTTCGTTCAGTTGACAATTTGTGCGGATTTGATTTTTTATAAGTTTATTTTAACTATATTCACAATAAAATAATGTTAACATTTCATTATTTTATTTTTTCGTCTCATACTTAAACCAAGTTCTTCTTTTAAAACAAGAGAACTTTGCATTAATAGTTTTAATCTACCAATTATCTTGTAATTTGCAATTATAAACCAAGGAAATTATATGCATAAACTCATTATAACTTCTTATTACTTATTAAATAGTATCCCCCCTTTAGAAATGTAAACAAATAAATATATTCTCATGCACTATTGGTTTAATTGCCGAATTATGTTCTCCTTTGCTAATGTAAACAAATGATTACACATCCCCAAGCACATGTATAACATTGCTACTTTCTCCCTATTATATTAAGCTCTTCTTAATAAATGTAAACAAATGTCCACATTCAGACATACACTAATAAAAACAGGCTTAATTACCAAATTAAAAAATGTAAACAAATGGACATACACGCTCAAACCAATAGTAATTAGATAACTACTTTCTCCCTGTTAAATTATGTTCTCCTTAAGAAATGTAAACAAAAGGACACATAGACATAAACATATGTGAATTAATTATAAATAATAATAAATTTCTCCTTACCCAGCTGACCACAAACTTCGCTAATAATATCCCGTTTGAACATTTCGCGAACATTTCTCTAATAAAACATTCGAGAACGACTATCGTTGGCGATCCGAATATGAACTCCTTGAGATCACCCATCGCTCACCTTGTGGCAGCAAATCTTTCGATCTCGATGGTTCTTCTGTAGTATAAATAGTGAACCTTTAGCGATATCAAAAAATATCAAAAAAAAAATATCAAAGATATCAAAAAATTATCAATATTATTCGATATTTATATTAATAGCGACTTGTGATTATAATCATTGACATTATTTCGAAAATTATAGTTTTTAATTTCGTTTCATTTCCATTTTGTTCCCAATCTAACATTAAAAGGTGATTTAGTTTTTAAAGTTATGTTTTATTTCAAACTTAACACAATATATCAAATATAAAAAAATTAGGTAATTAATAATAAATTACATTTCAAAAACAATAATTCAAATAATTAACAATAAAATTAATAAAGTAATTTACACAAGAGTGGTAGTATTTGAAGCATTTTGTCCAAATTTGAACTTTGTCCAGAGAAGTCATAAATGATATTTCTTTCAATATTATTAGTTTTTTTGTTGCTCTAATCCACATCTTTTAGTTAAAAATTTTCTGAATTAATCTGCAAAAAAATATGTATATTAGATATGTAGATAAATATGCTATTTTGCAAATCTATTTAGAAAAGTATCGACATTACTTACCATTTTTTCTAAAATTTTATTTTATTATTTTTTATTAAGAATTGCACAGAATTTAACTAACAACTTTAATATTTAGAACCAAACGCAATAAAATATGATTCAAGAATGACACTTGATTCTCTTTGTTTAAGTATTTTGCATGCACAAGCAAGAAATTAGGTTTTTTTAGTCAAGTTGTAAATCCTCCAGAAATTGAAAAGAATAGATAATTTCTCGAGGAATTTAGTTTCGAGATTTTGTTCAGAAAACTTGAATATTACGCGAATGTTTCCTACCGAGAAATAATTGAGAAAAGTTCGATATTACAAACATTAATTTTTAATATAATTGTTGATAATTTCTCGAACTTTCTGTTTCGAGAATTCTTCGTTTTTATAGAAAATTCGCCAATAACGAAACTCAGGTCAGGCGGGTATTCAATTAAACTTTTTTTAAAAATAAATGTAAATCAGCGATAGGCACAAAGAGAGGACGTAAAAATTTGAGCATGTTAGTGTATTTGGTTTGTTTACATTCTTTGTTGCGAATGTACTTGTTATATCTAGCATATAGAAAAATAATAAGCATGAGCAAAATGCTCTTTGTTATGTGTTTTGTTTCTGTTTAATCATGCGACATGAACCTCCCTTGATGAGAGCTTGAACAAAGCTAAATGATTTTTTGCTTTTTATTTGCTCTAAATTATTTAGCTTCGTTAACCTTCGTGTTGTGTATGCGAAAACAAACGGCTCCGGAGTGCTATGGGTGCCGGTGTCTAATGTAAACAAAAGAATCATACATAAACACATGTATGGAAACAGGTTAGAGTTTCAAAATAATCTCTCTTTAAGAAATGTAAACAAACGAAGAACACATACTTACAAACACATATTAAGTTTGCTAATAAAGGTAAACAAAGAAAATCAGAATTACTTCTCCGGTGGTTTTTAATTACTCTTGGTCAATTGGATGAAATTGTTTTTGTTTTGTTAATTGTTTTATTAAGGAGAAAGGAAGTGTTATCTTATACGATTTTTTCAATATGACTGTTTTTTCTTTATATCCGTTTCCTGTAAATGCGTTAAAATTCGTTGCTGACCTTAAAATGTTGGTTTTTTTGTTGTTAAAACAAATGTTTTTTTAGTATTAAATGTTTTTTATAAAATTTATTTGTATTTTATACGATTTCGTTATGTAATTTCTGTGGAAATCTGTTTTTTGTTATTTTTTTTTTTAAGGCAGCGAGATGACATTTTTTTATGGAAGTGTTTGCATTTGAATAAATGCAAATGACTTTTAAAAAGGTGTAAATGTAAAGATTATGATAAAATTAGAAATGTGAAAAAAATACAAAAAAGGAAATAAAAAAATGAAGTGAAATAAAAAAGGAATATTAAACACAATTTGGTGAAAAATAAATTTAAAGAATCAAGGATTAAAAAATAAATTAAATGAAAGTAAAATATTTTTAATTTAAAATAATTTTTTACATATTTTAAAATATTGCTTTTGTGTTTTTTATTTTAAATAGAACAATTTTATTGTTATTTTTTATTTTTATTTTTTTAAACTCGGTGCTTTAATGTGGTTTAAAGATATATTTCCACTACAAAGGTGCTATAGAACAAAGTGTCTTAAATATTTATTTAAATTCAAATAATTGTTTTTTTTTTAATTTTATTTTTCTCTTTTTAATCTTCCTCCCTCATTTTTAATTTCCTCTCAAACTTTTGCCACATTATTTCCAAGATTATTAAAATCACCACCAAAATATAGGCAGTAGCCAACATAATAAACAAAGGGGCTGTATATTCCAGGCCCACTTGCACCAAAAAACTACTAGACAAATAACAATTCAAACGGGTCTTAACCCATTGGCGATAGTAGCGATTATAGACACCAGATTCCATAATGCGTATTTGCCTAAAAAGAAAATTTCGTTCTAAGAAGGTTTTATTTTTAAAGAAAACTCAAAAAATACTTTAATTTAACAATTTCCCGGTAAGAAGAGTTCTTGTGCAAGTGTTGATAAAGAGCCTGCTCAGGGCGAAATAGAACTTCATTCAAATCACAAATTTCTTGGGCGGTATACGAATTTTCTATTAAACCATAACCGGAAAAGGACTCAATAACAAACACAAAACCGGGATTGACTCGCACGCGACGTAAACCTTCCTCAACGCTCATCCAAACACTATCAGGATTACGTTTTGATTCGATTTTATTGCGTACAAAGCGTTTGATTTCGGGAAGAGGGGAAATCTAAAAAAATAAAAAATAATATAAAAAACAATTTTTCAAAGTTCCTTAACTCACATTCAAATACGTCTTCGTATAGGGTATTGGTTCCAATCCCACTTCCAAATTACTATCAGCCAACTGAGCCATTGTTTTAATATTGGACTTCACCGGAGAACCCAATAATATCGATACCACTATTGATGTATAATAATTATACATTATAAAAGTCAATAGCGATAGAGTAAAAAAAGCAATACGTCCGCCCATAGAACTGGGTATCAAGGAACTACCCTGATAACAGGCTGAACCAAACGATATCAAACAGGTTGTTAGAAATGAAGGAACAAAACCTAAAATTGCTTTCATTTTATGAAATTCCACAAAGAATGTCAGCCATAAGAGAATTGCAGTTAATATCAGAATGGCACCAAAGAAAATCCAAACAAGTAAAGAAAATGGTTCAAGGAAAACGGCACCCTGAATGCCAGCATTGCGAGGAGTACGAAACATACAAACTTGACGAAAGTTGCCCAGTTCCATCATGGCTTGAACGTATTTGAGACGATTTTTGCTTGATAAAAAGGGAGAGGAAGAGAGGTCAGCGGAATTGTCGATACCCAAAGCGCCCACACAACCTCCTGTGTATTCGGTGCGGCTCCAAAGGTTGGTGAAGTTGTAACGGAAGCTGAAAAGAAATGTAAAATTTTCTACAAATTGGAAATTTATTGAAAAATGTCTAAATAAAAAAATTATCGAAAATTTCGTCAAAATCAAAACTGTTTCGATTTTTTTTTATAAAAAAAAAATATGAAAAATTTTCTTAAAAAAAATATCAAAAATTTAAAATAAATGAAAAAAATTTTGAACTTGCAAAAAATTATCGAAAATTTTCTACAAATTAAATATTTAACGAGATTTTATACTATATAACAAATTTATCGAAAATTTAATAATAAATTTATCGAAAATTTCCTTTAAATATATAAAATTTATCGAAAATTTAACCTTAATTCTAAATTAATAGAAAATTTACTTTTAATAAAAAACTTCCCTTCAAACAGCAAATTTATCGAAAACTTCCTTTAAGTAACAAATATAAAATTTATCCAAAATTTACCCCAAATCCAAAATTTCCCTTTAATAAACAATTTCCCTTTAAATAGTAAACTTATCGAAAATTTCCTCTATAGAATAAATTAATCGAAAATTTCCCTTTAATACACATTTTCCCTTTATATAGCAAACTTATCGAAAATTTCCTTTAAATAATAAATTTATAGAAAAATTCCTTTAATTAAAAATTTATCGAAAATTTTCCTTAAATATAAAATTTATGGTCAATTTCCTTATAACAAAAAATTTATTGAAAATTTCTTATAATTAAAAATTTTGTCCAAAGAACAAAATTACAAAATTTATCGAAAATTTCCTTTAAATTATGAAATTATCAAAAATTTGTTTTAAATAAAAAGTTTATCGAAAATTTCCTTAAAAGAAAAAATTTATAAAAAATTCGTTTTAAATAAAAAAAATTACGATCATTTTTCTTATTTCTTATTCTAAATGACAAATTTATGGAAATTTTCTATTAAATAAAAAATTTATTGAAAATTTCTTTCAAATAAAAAATTTATCGAAATATTCTTCTAATTAAAAATAATCGAAATTTATTGAAATTTATTTAAATAATAAATTTATCGAAAATTTCCTTAAATAAAAAATTTATCGAAAATTTCCTTTGAATAAAAAAAATTATCGAAAATTTTGTTAAATAATAAATTAATCGAAAATCTCCCCTTAAAAGCAAATTTATTAAAAATATCCTTTAAATAACAAATTTGTCGTAAATTTTCTCTAAAAGAGAATTTATCGAAAATTTCTTTTAAATAACCAATTTATCGAAAATTTCCTTTAGAAAACAAAATTTTCGAAAATTTTCTTAAATAACAAATTTATCGAAAATTTTCTTGAATAAAAATATGATAAAAAATGTCCTCCATATAACAAATTTAGTAAAAATTTTCTTTAAATAAACATTTTTAAATTTTCCTTAAATAAATAGAAAAAAAAACAAAAATCGAAATTTTTTTTTAAATAAAAAATTTATCGAAAATTTGCCCTTAAAAGCCAATTTATTAAAAATATCCTTTAAATAATAAATTTGTCGTAAATTTTCTCTAAATGAAAATTTATCGAAAAATTCTTTTAAATAACAAATTTGTCAAAAAATTGCTTTAAATAAAAAATGTATCGTAAATTTTCTTTAAATGAAATTTTTATCGAAAATTTCCTTTAGAAAACAAATTTCTCGATTATTTCCTTTAAACAAAAGTTTTTTGAAAATTTTCTTTTATTACAAAATTTATCGAAAATTTTCTTAATTAACAAATTTATCGAAAATTTTCTTTCAAAAAATGATCAAATATATCATTTAAATAACAATTTATGTAAAAATTTTCTTTGAATAAAAATTTATTTAAAATTTTCTTAAATAAAAGCAATTATTATCGAAAATTTTCTCAAATTATAAATTTTTCGAAAATTTCCCTTTAAAAGTCAATTTATTAAAAATATCCTTAAAATAACAAATTTGTCGTAAATTTTCTTTAAATGAAAGTTTATCGAAAATTTCTTTTATATAACAAATTTATCAAAAATTTGCTTTAAATAAAAAATGTAGCGAAAATTTACTTTAAATGAAATCTTTATCGAAAATTTTCTTTAGAAAACAAATTTATCGACTATTTCTTTTAAATAAGAAATTTATCGAAAATTTTCATTAAATAACTAAATGATCGAAAATTTCCTTTTAATAAAAGATTTATCGGAAATTTTCGTTAAATAACATATTTATAGAAAATTTCCTTTTAATAACAAATTCATCGAAAATCCACTTTAAAGAAAAAATGTATAGAAAATTTCATAAATTTATCCAAAATTTACTTTTAATAAAATTTATCGAAAATTCTTTTAAATGATAAAGTTATCGAAAATGTATCATTTAAAAGAAATTGTGAATAATAAATTTATCACAATTTTTCCTTAAATATTTTCTTACTTGCACTCCAAATTCTCCTTTAAAATCATTAAATATTGAAAACCAAATTTGGCCACACCATCAAGATGTTTATCCTTGGTCGAACTTAAATGTGCCAATAATTCATTTTCCGTTGCAGTCAAAGGAATATAGGTTACCTTTCAAAATTCAAAACAAAATTTTAAAAATAATCTATTTTTTATCTCCAAAGCATCTACCCACCACAGTTGTTACTCTCATAGTTATATCTCTTAAATACCAACGATGTTCATATTTCAATCTCTCATGCAAAGAGGATAAATATTTTTTAACCTCGCAGCCTCTCTCCCAGCATTTCATCTCACAATCTTGTGTAACATTCAATTTACCACCCAAGTAGTAACCATTATTATAAACATCATATAAAATGAAAGATGAATTTTTAAAAGAATTAATCAAACTTTGATTGTTTATAACTAAAGTTAAATCTGCATCTACGGCCATTTGAAAATCCCCAAGGAGAGTTTTAAATTGTAACAAATCTCCCGTGGAATCATAGGTCAGCCAATGAAAATGATGTTTGAAAAGTTTCTCATCACTGGCTTTTTGTAATATATCTATAGAATTGGTACAATTCATTTCGAAATATATAGCCACCAGGGGCTGATTGTGTATCAAGATGCGACCCTCTAAGTCCCCCTCTAGATTAATATGATTTATGGGCCAAAATTGCACATACACATTTTGCTGCATGGCCTGATCAATAAAATGTAATTGAGCTGAAAAAAAAGGAACTAAATTATTTTTAAAATATTTAAATGTATTATTTCCAACTATCTACTTTTCACATCCCAACAGTGTAGTATAATCGCCCATTTAATATGATTTTGTAGAAAATTGTATAAAATGAGATTTATTAAAGAAATATTTATCATTTTTTTTAAAGAAAAAAGTTCTCTTTTTAATAAAGTTTAAATATTTTTTTAATTCTTCTCAATTTTTGTTGGTTATTTATAGGCAGTTTTGATTTTTAACTAATTTAAGGACAAAACAAACATTGTCCTTTTATACGGTTTATTTGGTCATCAATAATTTATCCTTAATTAAACATAGACATGTCAAGATTTGCTGATTGTTGACAAATTGATGACAGCTTAAATAAACAAAAGAATTTTTTAATAAATTATTTAAGAAAAATAACTATGAAAAAAGGAGAAATATTATTTAGAGGAAATTTTCAATAAATTTTGAAATATAAAAGAAATTTTTAATAAATTTAATATTAAAAGGGAGTTCTCGATAAATTTAATATAAAAAGCAAATTTTCGAAAAATTGTATATTTAAAGAAAGATTTTCATAGCTAAATACTTAAAGGAAATTTTCCATAAAGTTAATGGAAATATTCGATAAATTTTATATTTAAAGGAAATTTTCGATAATTTTTTTATTTAAAGGAAATTTTCGATAAATTTATTACTAAAGAACATTTTTTTTAAAATATATAATATAAAGGAAATTTTCGGTAAAATTAATATTTAAGGGAAATTTTCAATAAATTTAATATTCAAAGGAATTTTTCATAAATTTAATATTCAAGGGAATTTTCGATAAATTTAATATTTAAATGAAATATTTGATAAATTTAATATTAAAATGAATTTCGATAAATTTACTATCTGAAGGAATTTTCGATAAATTTATTTAAAGCAAATTTTCGATAAATTTTTTATTTAAAAAATTTTTCGATAAATATAATATTTAAAAGAAATTTTCGATACATTTAATATTAAAGGAAATTTTTGATAAATTTAATATAAAAATTATATTTCAGACAAATTTAATATTTAAACAAAATTTCTGATAAATTTAAAATTTTAAGGAAATTTTCGATAAATTTGTTGTTTCAATTAAATTTTCGATAAATCTAAAATTAAGCGAAATTATCTATAAATTTTATATTTAGAAGAAGGTAATTTAAATTTAATATTTAAGGAAATTTTAAATAAATTTAAAGTAATCTTCGATAAATCTGTTATAAGAAGGAAATTTTCTATAAATATTTCAATAAATTTTATTTTCAATAAATTTATTATTTAGAGTAAATTTTCGGTAAATTTATTATTTAAAGGGAATTTTCCATAAATTTGTTATTTAAAGAAAATTTTCGATAAAGTTATTACTAAAAGAACACTTTCTTTTAAATATATAATTTAAAGGAAATTTTCGATAAAATTAATTTTTAAGGGAAATTTTCAATAAATTTAATATTCAAAGGAATTTTCGATAAATTTAATATTTAAATGAAATGTTTGATAAATTTAATGTTGAAATGAATTTCTATAAATTTAATATTTAAATGAAATGTTTGATAAATTTTTTATTTAAAGAAATTTTTCGATAAAAGAAATTTTCGATACATTTAATATTAAAGGAAATTTTCGATAAATTTAATATTAAAATTATATTTCAGACAAATTTAATATTTAAACAAAATTTCTGATTAATTTATAATTTTAAGGAAATTTTCGATATATTTGTTGTTTGAAGAAAATTTTCGATAAATTTAATATTAAACGGAAATTATCTATAAATTTTATATTTGGAAGAAGGAAAGTTTAAATTTAATATTTTAAGGAAATTTTAAATAAATTTAAATAAATTTTCGATAAATCTGTTATAAGAAGGAAATTTTCGATAAATATTTCAATAAATTTTATTTTCAATAAATTTATTATTTAGAGTAAATTTTCGATAAATTTATTATTTAAAGGGAATTTTTGATAAATTTGTTATTTAAAGAAAATTTTTGCTAAATTTAGTAGTTAAAAGAAATTTTCGATAAATTTTATATTTAAGGAGAACTTTAGATAAATCTAATATTTAAAGGAATTAAATTTTCGAGAAAATATAAATTTTTTAAGATAGTTGTAGATAAATTTAATGTTAAAAGGAAATTCTCGATAAATTTAATATAAGTAAATTTTCGATAAATCTCTTATAAAAAGGAAAGTTTTGATAAATTTGTTATTTAAAGAAAATTTTCAATAAACTTGTTATTTGAAGGGAATTTTCGATAAATTTAATATTTAAAGTAAATTTTCTATAAATTTCATATTTAGAGGTAATTTTCGATAAATTTTATTTTTTAAGAAAATTTTCGATAAATTTAACATTTAAAGGTAATTTTCGATAAATTTTATTTTTAAAAAAATTTTCGATAAATTAAACATTTAAAGGTAATTTTAGATAAATTCGTTATTAGAAGGAATTTTTCGATAAATTTGTCATTTTGTTATTTATTTTTTTGGTAAATTTTAAAGGGAATTTTCGATAAATTTGTTATTTTAAGTAAATTTTCAATGAATTTAATATTTTGAGGAAATTTTCGATAAATTTAATATTTAGAGGACATTTTCGATAAATTTTATATTTAAAGGTAATTTACGATAAATTTTATTTTTAAAGAAAATTTTCAATAAATTTAACATTTAAAGATAATTTTAGATAAATTCGTTATTAGAAAGAATTTTTGTTATTTTGTCATTTGTTATTTTGTCATTTTGTTATTTTTTCGATAAATTTGTTATTTAAAGAAATTTTCGATAAATTTTTCATTTAAGAAAATTTAGATAAATTTGTTATTTAAAGGGAATTTTCAATAAATTTGTTATTTAAAGGAAATTGTCGATAAATTTGATATTTTAAGGAAATTTTCGATAAATTTGTTATTTGAAGGAATTGTTTTGATAAATTCGTTATTTAAGGGAATTTTTCGAAAAATTTTTTATTTAAAAAAAATTTTCGATAAATTTTATTTTTAAAGAAAATTTTCAATAAATTTAACATTTAAAGATAATTTTAGATAAATTCGTTATTAGGAAGAATTTTTCGATAAATTTGTCATTTTGTTATTTTTTCGATAAATTTGTTATTTAAAGAAATTTTCGATAAATTTTTCATTTAAGAAAATTTAGATAAATTTGTTATTTAAAGGGAATTTTCAATAAATTTGTTATTTAAAGGAAATTGTCGATAAATTTGATATTTTAAGGAAATTTTCGATAAATCTGTTATTTGAAGGAATTGTTTGATAAATTCGTTATTTAAGGGAATTTTTCGACAAATTTTTTATTTAAAAAAAATTTTCGATAAATTTTTTATTTAAAGGAAATTTTCGACAAATTTAATAATTAAAAAAATTTTGGGTAAATTTTTTATTTAAAGAAAATTTTCGATAAATTTTTTATTTAAAGGAAATTTTCGATAAACTTAACATTTAAAGAGAATTTTCGATAAATTTTATATTTAAGGAGAATTTTCGATAAATTTAATATTTCTAGGAAATTTTCGATAAATTTAATATATTAAAAGGAAACTTTTAACAAATTTAATTTGTAAAGAACATTTTCGATAAATTTGTTTTTAGAAGGAAATTTTCGATAAATTTAATATTTAAAGGTAATTTTCCATAAATTTTATATTTAAGGAAAAATTTTCGATAAATTTAAAATTTAGAGGAAAGTTTCGATAAATTCATTATTATTTTTTGTTATTTATTTTTTGCATAAATTTTTTATTTAAAGGTAATTTTAGATAAATTATATATTTATAGAAAATTTTCGATATATTCAATTAAATTTTCCATAAATTCGTTATTAGAAGGAATTTTTTGATAAATTTGTTATGTTGTTATTAATTTTTTTGAGAAAATTTTTATTTAACAAAAAATTTTCATTAACTTGTTATTTAAAGGGAAATTTCCGCAAATTTGTTATTTAAAGTTTTTTTTTCTATAAATTTGATATTTTATGGTAATTTATTATTTAAGGGAACTTTTCTTTAAATTTTTTATTTAAAGGAAATTTTAGATCAATTTGTTTTTTAAGGGGAATTTTCGATAAATTTGTTATTTAAAGGAAATTTTTGAGAAGTTTTTTATTTTGGAAAAATTTTACATAAATTTGTTATTTAATTGAAATTTTGAAAAAAATTTTATTCGTATATTTTGGCTTTAATTTAGACTTAAAAAGTCCACTGTATGTTATTAATTTTTAATTCTTTGCAACATGTTGCTTTCAAACGTGTTGCAAAGTATTTGATTTTCTCACGTTTTCTGAATGAAAATTCTTTAAGTATTCAACAAGTGTTTAAAAAATTGCTACAAGCACGTGTATTTTCATATTTGAAAACGATTCTGCGCAGAACCAAATATTCCACCCTCTTCAGAATAATTTAGATAATAAATAGTAAGCAGAAGTAATATTTTTTTGGCGCTAAATGTAAGAAAAGTGTTGCCATAGTCTTGAAAGTTTTCATTTTGATTTGTTAAGATTCCTCTAATTCCTTTTAATAAAACTCTTTTTTGCAATTTAAACATAGTGAAAAACTACTTTTTTATTAATATTTAGTGCTATCAGTGCTTTAAATACTTCAATATTCTTTAAATATTATTATTTTATACTTTTCTCCCCTCTCCCTTCAATTTCCATTTTCCTTAGACTGTTGTTTCAATTTCTCCATCATTTTCTTATTCATGGCATAACGAAACCAAAAGACTTCTCCCATAAAAACCAAAAATACCAAGAAATAGCCACAGATTAATATGATAAATAATGAACCAGCATATTCCATGCCCACATTTATGACAAAATTATTAGCAAAACATGACAAATGAGTGCGTACCCAGAGACGACGATGTTTCGAATGGATGCCAGTTTCCAAAATGCGCATAATTCTGAGAAAGGGGAAAAAATCATAAAACCAATTTTTATATTTTTATCTTAATAAAACTTACTTGAGTCTAACTATTTCCTTGTAGCTGGAATTCTTATGCAAGTGCGTTAGTAATAAAGTATCGGAACGAAATAATATCTCATTTAGATCACAAATTTCATTAAAAGTATATTGATTTTCGATCATATTATAGCCGGTGGAGGTTTCAAAAATGAAGACAAAACCAGGTTTTTCACGCATTTTATTGATGCCATCTTGAGCCGAGTACCAGAGACTTGGAATATTCTTTTTAGTTTCGATTTTGCGCTCGACAAAACGTCGAACTTCGGGTAGAGTTGAGTACTAGAAAAAAAAAATACATAAAAAAAAATATTTATAAATTTATCGAAAATTTCTTTTAAATATTAAATTTATCAAAATTTTCCTTCGAGTGAAAAATTACCAAATTTCTACAAATTAAAAAATTTATCGAAAATTTCATTTAAATAATAAATTTATCAAAATTTCCTTCAAATATAAATTTATCGAAAATTTCCCTTAAATATTAAATTAATCGAAAATTTCCTTCAAATATTAAGTGTATCGAAAATTTCCTCTTTATAACAATTTTATCGAAAATAACATTTAATAAAAAAATTTCTTCAAAATTTTTTTATTTAATTATTTATCAAAAATTTCCTTTATCAAACACTCTCTGTCGAAAATTTCTTTTAAATAATAAGTTTATCAAAAATTTCCTTTAAATAATAAATTTATCGAAAATGTTTCTAAATAAAATATTTATCGAAAATTTGCTTTATTTTTTTAAAATTTCCTTTAAATAAAAATATTAATAAAAATTTTTCATTAAATAAAAAATTTTTCAAAAAGTCCATTAAATTTATTAAAATTTCCTTTAAATGAGAAATTTATTGAAAATTTCCTTTGAATATCAAGTTCATTGAAATCTTCCTTTACACATTATTATTAAAAAAAATTCCTTTAAATAATGAATTTATCAAATATTTTTTAATAAAATTTATCGAAAATTTCCTTTTACTAACAAATTTATCGAAAATTTCCCTTAAATAAAAAAATTATCAAAAATTTCCTTTTAGTAATAAATTTATAAAAAAATTTCTTTAAATATTAAATTTATCAAAAATTTCCCTTTAAATAATAAATTTATCGAAAATTTCGTTTAAATAAGAAATTCATCGAAAATTTCCTTTAAATATTAAATTTATTGAAAATATTCTTTAAATATTAAATTTATCGAAAATTTCCTCTTTATAACAACTTTATCGAAAATATCCTTTAATAACAAAATTTCTACAAAATTTTTTTTATTTAATTATTTATCAAAAATTTCCTTTAAATAATAAATTTATCGAAAATTTTTCTAAATAAAATATTTATCGAAAATTTCCTTTAATTTATTATTTAAAATTTCCTTTAAATAAAAATATTAATAAAAAAATTTTCATTAAATAAAAAATTTTTCCAAAAAGTCCATTAAATTTATTAAAATTTTCTTTAAATGAGAAATTTATCGAAAATTTCCTTTGAATATCAAGTTCATTGAAATCTTTCTTTACACATTATTATTAAAAAAAAATTCCTTTAAATAATGAATTTATCAAATATTTTTTAATAAAATTTATCGAAAATTTCCTTTTATTAACAAATTTATTGAAAATTTCCCTTAAATAATAAAATTATCAAAAATTTCCTTTTAGTAATAAATTTATAAAAAAATTTCTTTAAATATTAAATTTATCAAAAATTTCCCTTTAAATAATAAATTTATCGAAAAGTTCGTTTAAATAAGAAATTCATCGAAAATTTCCTTTAAATATTAAATTTATTGAAAATATCCTTTAAATATTAAATTTGTCGAAAATATAATTTTAATATTAAATTTATCGAAAATTTCTTTTAAATATTATATTTAACGAAATTTTTCTTTAAACAAAAATAATAAATTTATCGAACATTTCATTTCAATATTAAATTTATCAAACATTTCCTTTAAATATTATTCTTAAAATATTATTAATATTATTAAATATTAAATTTATCGAAAATTGCTTTGAATATTAAATTTATCGAAAATTCCTTTGAATATTAAATTTAAAAAAATTATTAAATATTAATTTTATCGACAATTTCTTTTAAGTTATAAATTTATCAAAAATGTCCTTCTAATAATAAATTCATCGAAAGGTTTTTTGAAATAATAAAATTATAGAGAATCCTTCCAATAAAAAATTTATCTATAATTTCTTTTAAATAATAAATTTATCGAAAATTTCTTTTAAATAACAAATTTATCGAAAATTTCTTTTAAAAATAAAATTTATAGAAAAATTCCTTTTAATATTAAATTTATCGAAAATTTCCTTTTTACAACAGATTTATCGAAAATTTTCTTTAATATTAAAATTTATCGAAAATTTCTTTTATATATTAGATTATCGAAATTTTTTTTTATATAAAAAAATTTGTCGAAAATTTCCTTTAATTACAAATTTATCGAAAATTTCCTTTTAATAATAAGTTTATGAAAAATTTCCTTTAAAAAAAAAAATTATCGAAAGTTTTCTTTAAATATTAATTTTATCCAAAATTTCTTTAAATAATAAATTTCCCGAAAATTTCCTTTAATTAATAAATTAGTTGTGTTTCAATAAAATGTTAAATTTATCCAAAATTAATTTTTCTTCAAATAAATAATTTATCGAAAATTTCTTTTAAATATTAAATTTATCAAAAATTTCCTTTAAATAAAAATAAGTTATTTATTGAAAATTTCCTTTAAATTTTAAATTTATCGAAAATTTTTTTAAGTATAAAATTTATCGACATTTTTTTAACAGTGAAATTTATCGAAATTTTCTTTACAAATTATTCGTTAATTTCCCTGAAATAAAAAATTTATCGAAAGTTTTCCGTTAAATAATCAATTTATCGAAAATTTTCTTTAATTAAATTTCGGGAAATCGATAATTTCCCTGAAATAAAAAATTTATCGAAAGTTTTCCTTTAAATAACAAATTTATCGAAAATTTTCTTTAATTAAATTTCGGGATATCGATAATTTCCCTGAAATAAAAAATTTATCGAAAGTTTTCCTTTAAATAATAAATTTATCGAAAATTTTCTTTAATTAAAGTATTTATTGAAAATTTAATTTACAAATATTTATCGAAAAATTCCATTAAATAATAAATTTATCAAAAATGTCCGATAAATAACAAATTTCTTTTAAATATTAAATTTTTTTTAATTAAAATTTTATCTAAAATTTCCTTTAAATAAAAAGTTTATCGAAAATTTCCTTTAAATACAAATTTTTTAAATTTAATTATTTTATAAAAATTTTCTTTTTACTCACATTCAAATAAGTGTACGTATATGGTAATGGTTCTAATCCCACCTCCAAATTTGAATCAGCCAAATCTCCCAAAGTCTTTATATTCGATTTAAGCGGTGAACCCAACAATATTGCCACTACTATTGAAGTATAATAATTGTTTATCAAAAAACATATAATCGATAGTGAAATAAAACCCAAACGTCCTCCCATCGATCCTGGTACCAAAAAACTCCCTTGCGAACAAGCGGTACCAAAAGAAATCAAACATGTGGTCAAAAAAGAAGGAACAAACTCGATATAAGGTTTCAAACGATGATATTCCACAAAAAAGGTGAACCACAAGAAAAGAGCAGCCAAAGCTAAAATTATACCAAAACCAATCCAAACATTGATACTAAAAGGTTCAATGAAGACACGACCTCTTATACCAGAATTTCGGGGAGTACGAAACATACCCACCGAACGAAAGTCTCCAGTGGGGGCTATAGGAGTTAAGAAACGAAAACGTCCTGGAGTCATAAAAAAGGGTGTGGCAGCTATATCGGCTTCATCATTAACCAAAGTTCCGACCACACCACCAGTATAATCCTTATCAGTCCAGCGATCGTAATAGGAATAAGAGACACTAAAATGAAAAGAGATTTTAATATTAAATTTCAATAGAAGAGTTTTTTTTGATCTACTTTGCATTTAATGAGTCTCTTATGCATTGAAAAATCTGTATACCCATTCTGGTCAAAGGATCTATATGAAAATCTTTTTGTGCTAACAAAAATCTTTGTATCTCTTCCTCAGGAGCTGTCAAATCGTAACGAGTTACCTAAGAGATTATTTTATTTATATAGCGATACTCTTAATTGTTTTCTCTTTACTTACCACCACCGAAGCTCTTAAGGTTATATCACTTAAAGTCTGCCTATTACCATATAGAGGCCTTTTATATAAATCCGATAAATATTGTTCTAACTCACATTCCGAACGATTACATACAATTTCATAATTGGAGGTTATATTAATTGAACCTCCTATAAATCTTCCATTATTATAGACATCAAAGTTTATATAAGAAGTTTTGCTGGCATTCAGAGAGACTTGTGGTAGTTTTGGTACCACAAAAGTTAAACGGGTGTCCACTGAGAGATTAACATTTTTGAATATATCATAGAAGCGAGAAAAATTGGAGAATTTGTCATAAACCAGCCAATTGTAGCGGTAATTAAAGAAACGTAAATGACTGTTCTAAAAGAGAAAGTAAAAAAGAGAAAGGAGTGTTAAAAGAGTAAGAGAAATTAATAATTATTAAAATTTACCTCATCTATAAATTGCTCTGTGAGATTACAATTCATATCCATATATACACCTATTTGAGGCTGATTATAACGCATATAACGATAAGCAAAATCCTGTAAAGCAGCTGAACTATTTAAATTAACATATTGATTGTAAAATAAATGCTGAGAGGTTAAATCTGAGAAATGATAAAGAGCTGCCAAAGAAAAAAAAAACATTATTACTTAACTTAATTAATAAAGGAAATTTAAAAAAATTTCATTTAAATTTACTTTCCTTATTCCAGCAATGAAATATTACCACACAAGCTAATTTTTGACTTAAAAAATGATGTAAAATTAAATTAAATAAATTTAACATTTTTTTCCTCAACTAAAGTTTTAAACTTTTTATTTTAAAAGCACAAATAATAATAATAATTTTCTTAACAAAATGTCTTCAAAAACCTAAAACAAAAAATTTCCTTATTATCAAATTAAATTGCTTATTATCGGACTATGACAGCCAAAAAGTTTTTTTGACAAAATAATTTGCTTTTAACTTTCAACAAAACTATTTATAATAAACTTATAAAAAACTTTTTAAATGGTTTAATAAATAGCCCTATAAATTATTTAGCTAAAGAAATATAACGAAACTAGCTAACCCGGCAAACTTTATTTTGCCATATAACTTATTTCTAGTTAATATTTTGGTTTTTAATTAAAAAATAACGAATGTATTTAAATTATGTGGGGATGGGTGGGTGTGCTTTTAGCCTCTTTGCTTAAATGTTAAAATTTATAGCATTTGGATCCTTCAAGACTTGAAACTATCATCGGATAATTAATTAAGAAGTCATGGGTAGGGGGAGCTTTTACCCATTTTGCCCTATTTAACGCCCTAAATGTTTGAGTTTCCAAAAAATTTATATCTTTAAGTTCCTTTCAGATGTTACAGTGTCTGCATGCCAAATTTTAAGAAAATCGCTTGAATAGTTAAGAAAATATAGGAAGAGCAGCTTTTGCCCCTCTTGACCTATTTCACGCCCTAAATAATAAAAATTATAGGTTATAATTCCTTCAAGGTGTTACACTATTTGCCTGCCAAATTAGTTGAGAAGTTATAGGGAAGGGGAGCTTTTAACCCTTTTGCCCTATTTTATGACCTAAATAATAAAAATTACAGGCTATAGTTCCTTCCAGCTGTTACACTATTTAGCTGCCAAATTAGTTGAGAAGTTATAGGGAAGGGGAGCTTTTAACCTTTTTGTCCTATTTTATGCCCTAAATAATAAAAATTATAGGTTATAATTCCTTCAAGGTGTTACACTATTTGCCTACCAAATTAGTTGAGAAGTTATAGGGAAGGGGAGCTTTTATCCCTTTTGCCCTATTTTATGCCCTAAATAATAAAAATTATAGGTTATAATTCCTTCAAGGTGTTACACTATTTGCCTACCAAATTAGTTAAGAAGTTATGGGGAAGGGGAGCTTTTAACCCTTTTGCCCTATTTTATGCCCTAAATAATAAAAATTATAGCTTATAATTCCTTCAAGGTGTTACACTATTTGCCTGCCAAATTAGTTGAGAAGTTATAGGGAAGGGGAGCTTTTAAACCTTTTGCCCTATTTTATGCCCTAAATAATAAAAAATATAGGCTATAGTTCCTTACAGATGTTACACTATTTGGCTGCTAAATTTCAACAAAATTAGTTGATTAGTTAAGAAGACATAGGCGGGGGAGAGCTTTTACCCCTTTTACCCTATTTTATGCCCTCTAACTATATGAAATATACTTTACGACATATTTTAATACCTAACAAATTTACATACAAAATTTCATAAAAATCGGTTAAACCGTTTCGGAGGAGTTCAATTACACCGTGTCACCGTGACAAGAGAATTTTATATATATAGAAGAAGAAGAAGATGTAACTCAATTTGTATTACATTTAGAAGAAAATAAGACAACAGGTTGTTGTTTTGACTAAAAGAAAGAGTAAGACATCGTTGTTACTCTTTTCTTACTCATACTCTTTACTTTATAAATACTTGCTCTCCAAAACTCACTATTGAATTAAAATTTCTTTTAAACCAGCTTAAATAGTTTAAAAAAAGACTGAAAAATATTACATATATTTTATATCAATGAAAAGGAAATTTTGTGTACTTTTTACCGATATTTAAATTATTTAAGTTAAAATTAAAGAGAATATGATAAAAATGTGGAAATTTTTGAAAAAAAGTACTTAATATTTCTTAAAATAAAAAGAAAAGGTATTATTATTATATATCTTCAGAAAGGGTATTTACTCTACTTTCTAATAATATATAAATATTTTTAATACTTTCATATACACTGCCTGCAACTTGAATAAGGATTCACATTTTTTTTTTTAACTTTAATTAAGTATATCTCCTAAACTAAAATTCAGAAAAAAATAATTTTTTGCGCAACCAAATTTCAAAGTGTTGGCTTTAGTTTCCTGAAGAAATAAAAAATATAAATATTTTTATTATACTAAAATTATGCATTTATTTAAAGACGTATTTCTGTGGTACTTTTTCGTGTGTCACTTTAATAAGGAATATTTTAAAACTATGCAAACTGATAAATTAAATTTTAGGTTATAAAAATGAAAGTTATTATCTTCTAGCATTCAATTAATAATAAGTACTACCATCATTTTTAAAAATAACCTCAAAAATGCGATTTGGCAAAACTAAAAATTCTTCAAAAAAAAAAAAAAAAAAAATTTCAAAAACGAAGAAAATTTAAAAAGTCTTGACAAAAAAAATAACGAAATGAAAAAAATATTAAGAAAAACGTCAAATAGCCAAAACAAAAACGGAATGGAAGCAAATAAAAACATAGATAATAAGAAAAATTGTTACAACGAAAGGAAAACGACTCATCGAAAAAAGTCAGTAAAAAATCACCAAACTGAAATTAAAACGACGAAACAAAAACAAAAAAAAAAAAAAACGTCCAACGAAAAAAAAATTACTAATGTTTTTTTTTTTTTTAAACGAAAAAAAAACTTAAATTTAAATAAAAAAAGAACTTAAAAAATCACCTAAAAGAAAAGAAAAATTGTAACAACAAAAGAAAAACGGCAAAACGAAAATAAATCTTCAAAATGAACAAAATTAAAAAAACCAAAACCAAAAATATATATAAAAATTAAAAAACATCTACAAAACAAACCAAAAATATTCAACAAACTGAAAAAACGAAGAAAATAGTTAAAAATTAGTAAATTGAAAAAATTACCAAATTAAAAAAACGCGATAACTAAAAACACCATTAAAATGAACAAAAATCGCCAAAAAGAAAAAACACTGAAATCGCTAAATAAAAAAAAAAAATGCAAAAAACACCAAAAGGAAAAAAATCGCTAAAATTAGCAAAACGAAAAATTACCCAAAACAAAAAAAATCTCTAAAATGAAAGAACTAAAAATATAGCCAAAATAAAAAAAAAATCGCGACAGCTAAAAAGAAGAACACCATCAAAATGAACAAAAATCGCCAAAAAGAAAAAACACTGAAATCGCTAAATAAAAAAAAAAAAAAAAAAAAAAATGCAAAAAACACCAAAAGAAAAAAAATCGCTAAAATTAGCAAAACGAAAAATTACCCAAAACAAAAAAAATCTCTAAAATGAAAGAACTAAAAATATAGACAAAATAAAAAAATCGCGAGAGCTAAAAAGAAGAACACCAGCAAAACGAACAAAAGTCGCCAAAACGAAAAAAATAGCTGCAACGAAAACAAAATTATCAAAACCAAAAAGCTGACATACAAAAAACTGCCAAGAAAAAAAATCACCAAAGCATAATATCTCCAAAATGAAAAAAAAAAACGCCAAAACAAAATTTCTCCGAAATGAAAAAAATCCAAAAAACGAAAAAAATCGCTAAAAATTAGTAAAACGAAAAAAAAACAAAAAACAAAAGCCGCCAAAAAGAAAAAAAAACACTAAAATCGCTTAAATGAAAAAAAAAAAAAACGAAAAAAAAAAATTAAACGAAGCCGCTGGATCATTCATATTAACCTAACATTTTATTGCTATTAAATAGTTAATAATCCTTAAATTATTAAATTAAAAACTTCATATATTATTCATCGAAATTATCAGGAAAAATTACTTAATCTAACCTACACTTAATAAAAAATCAAGCAACAAGTTGTTGATTTATATTAAAATAAAATTTAAAAAAAAATCCATTTTGTTATACTCCGACGCATAACATTTGCGCGCCTAAAAGCATGTGAAGAATTTTATGAATGAAATTTTTGTAGTTATTCTTTTGCTGTTGTTATTGCGTTGTAATACATGTCTTTTTTTTATTCATAGGTATGAGTGTGTATAAAGTTTAATCATGTCTACATTTGACTTGTCTTGCATTTTTTTGCTTTTGCTTATATTTGTTGTTGTTGTGTGTGCGATTTTTTTTTTATTTTTTTGTATCTTCGAGTAGATTTTACAAAACGTTTTGTCTGCTTTTAGGGATTTAATGGTATTTATATGAATTTAGTCTTCTTAGCGCTTTTGGCGCGTTCGAACGGTATTATTTTGGTATCATTGGCAAATAAAAGAAAGATTTTTTAAATAGAAAAAGATTTAAGAAAGATTTAAAACAGAGTAAAAAATAGCCGTCGGGCAATAAAGTGAAATATTAGAAAAAATAAAAATATTAAAAAATATACTAATAAAAAACAAAAAACAAATAAATAAAAAATAAAATTAACAAATTTATTAAAAAAAATATTTTTGTTTTAAAATGAATTAAAAAAAATAAATAATGTCTAAATAATTATAACAAAAGAATATTTTCTAAAAAAATAATAATAAATAAATTGAAAAAAATAATCATAAAAATAAAATTAAAAAAAATTTAAAACAATATGAATAGTTTTGAAGTTTAAAAATATTTTAAAAATTTTTAAACTGCGGAAATGTAATAAAATTAAATAATCTTGAATTTTGAAATCGTTTTTAATTTTGAAATAAAAATATAAACTTTTTAAAGGTTAAAACAAAACAAACAAAAAAATGATAATAATAATAATAATAAATAAATATATAATAAAAATGAAATCTTAATATATTTTTATTATGTATTTCATTTTATTATTATGAAAAAAAATAATTGCCTAATTTAAGGATTTAAAAAAATCATTTATAATATTGTTGCCTACATTTGAGAGTTGGATAAATTTTTTTCAAAAATTTTTTATAATTTATTTAAGACATAAATTATTTTCAAAAGTATTACAATAGAATTAAATTAAAAATAAGATTAAGTACCAGAAAATTAAAAAATTTTTTAATAAAAAAATAATTGCCTGATTTAAGGATTTAAAAAAAATCATTTATAATACTGTTGCCTACATTTGAGAGTTGGATAAATTTTTTTCAAAAATTTTTTATAATTTATTTAAGACAAAAATTATTTTCAAAAATATTACAATAGAATTAAATTAAAAATAAGATTAAGTTTCAGAAAATTAAAAAATTTTTTAAATTTTGTTTATTTCACAAAATACAATTATATATTTTAACTCATTATAATATTTGTATTAAATATTTGAAATTTTTGAAAAATTTTTTAAAATATCCTTTAAGGAAAAAATTTCCCATTAAGGGAATTTTGTTATTTGACGAGATATAATTATAATGTTTGTGGCTTTAAATCATGAATATGATAAGTTTTGATATGCTGCAATCTTTTTTTTTTTAATTTCCACTGTAAAAAATTTAATAAAACTATACATTTTAGCTTATTATACTATATTATTGCATATTTTAAATTTTTATAAAATTTCCCGTTAAAGGAAATTTTTCTTGTACTAGATTCAACTATAAATTTTAGCCTTTTATACTAAGTTTACAGCATATTTTAAACTTATATCAATTTTTTTTAAATTTCCCTAAAATAAAAAATTTCCCAAGAAGGGAAATTTATTTTTTAACGAGATATAATTATAATTTTTGTTGCTTCATATCATATTTATTGCAATTTTTAATTTGTTACAAAATTTTGAAAATTTTCCTTAAATAAAAAAATTTCCCTCTAAGGGAAATTTTTATTTATCAAGATATAACTATACATTTTAGCTTAATGTAATATATTTAATACATATTCAAAGTTTTTTTAAAAAGTTTTAAAATTTCCCTAAAAAAAATTTCCCAATAAGCAAAATTTTTGAAAACTTTCCTTAAATAAAAAATTTTATTTTAAAGGAAATTTTTATTTCACGATATATATAGCTATATATTTTATCCTATTGTAATATATTTATTACGTATTTATAATTTTTACAAACATTTTAAAGAAAAAATTTGTTATTTGGCGAGAAGTAATTATAACTTTTATTGATTTATATCATATTCATTACAAGTTTTAATTTATTGCAATTTTTTAAATTTCTCTTCAAGGGAAATTTTTTTTTATAAAGACTATACATTTAAGATTCTTACAATATATTGATTGCATATTTTAAATTTCTAACATTTTTTTTTAAATTTCATTGCAAGTTTTTACTTTTTGCATTTTTTAAATTTCCCTTACAGAAAAAAATTATTATTCATTTTAGCTTATTATAATAAATTTATTACATATTTTAAATTTTTACAAAACTTTTTTAAAATTTCTTACAAATGAAAAATATCCCTTTAAGGGAAATTTTTATTTTACACGAAAGAACTTTAAATCTTAATGCTTTTTATTATATTCCTAACAAATGTTAAATTTGCTTAATATTTTTAAAATTTCCCTTAAGCAAAAAATTTCCCTTTTAAAGAAAATTTTCTTTTATCAGTTTGAATTATAAAATTTACTGTTTTATATAATATTCATTGCAAGTTTTAAATTTCTTTCACATTTTTAAAAATTTCTCTTAAACAAAAAACAACTGAAAACAAATTTTAAATGTATGCAACACTTTTTAAATTTCCCTAAATGAAAAAGAATATCATTTAAAGGGAAATTTGTTATTTGAAGACATTTAATAGTAAATTTTACAAATTTATATCATACTCTTTACAAATTTTAATTCTTCTTAACATTTTTGAAAATTTCCCTTAAACAAAAAATATCCCTTTAAGGGAAATTTTTATTTTTCCAAAAATGATAATTAATTTTATTGTTTTACATTGTATTGAAAACAAGTTTAAAATTTTTGCAACACTTTTTAAAATTTCTCTGCAAGAAAAAAATCCTTTTAAGGGAAATTTATTATTTGAAGAGATATAGTTGTAAGTTTAACCAATTCCTATCATATTCATTACAAATTTTAAATTTCCTTTAGATTTTTGAAAATTTCCTTTTAAAGGAAATTTTCGTTTTTCGAAAAATAATAATTAATTTTGTTGTTTATATTGTACTACCAGCTAAATTAAAATTTTGTATAAGTTTTTAAATTTTCCTAAAAGCAAAAAATCCTTTTAGGGTAAATTTATATCAAATTTATTACATATTTAAGGGACATTTTTACTTATTTCTTTTATTTATAAAAATTAATAGTTTTGTCTTCAACTTTTACATTACTCTTAGTGTCTTTCTATTATAAATTGAATAAGATTTCATTTTTATTCAATTTGAAATTCCTTTACTTTTTTTTTAACACTTTAATAATACATTAAGATTGTTTTTATAATTAAGAAATTTTAGCAACATAAATAAACTATAAAAATACTTTTTATAGCTTTCATTAATTCTGCTCTAAAATCTATTCTAAAAATATAAAAAACTACCTACTTTTCTTTCTTAAGATATACAGCCATCTTAAGAAATAACTAAAGCATACAGTTAGGCTGTTGTGTTTTGTTTCTCACTCACCTCCCTTAATCTATCTCTCACTCTCTCTCTGTTATTAAAAAAAAAACATTGAGACAAAATAAACAAACACCTTAACAAGTGTCAATAATTCTAATTAGTTGTTGCTGTTGTTGTTGCTACCATTAAAAGTAAACAAAAGCAAATGTATTTCCGAGTTTTAACATTTATTTAAAAATAAATGTTGAAATTAAAAATAAACTAAAAACTATTTCTTTATTTTTTTTCTGTTTTTATTCATCTTGCTACTAATTAAACCCAAAACACTTAAGAAATTCTACCTCTGTTATTTTAGGATTTTTTTATTTCTTTTAACAATAATGAATAATATTATGTTGTCATTGACATTTTTTTTATTTTTTCTAAAAAAAAAGAATTATAAAAAAAAAATATATTAAAAATCTTGTTCTTTTAAAAATAAAACATTTCATAACGTTTTTCTAAGTTTTAAATTATTATTGTTTTGTAAAAGTCAGCAATTTCATCACCCCTTTAATTTTTGTAGAAAACTAGTAAAAGCTAAAATGCCTAAATGTATGCTATGCAATTATTGCTCTTGTTTTAGTAGTTTTTCTTTGTCTTTTTTTCCTAAGTAGCGGTTTTTAAGTTTTTGTTACTGCCAAACAATTGCTAGTAAAACAGTCTGCTTTTTATTAATAAATGTGAATAACAACAAAAGTTTTTAGTTGAAAATAAAAAAGAGCATCTTTTATATTTGTTCCTTGGTTATTTAGATGTTATTGAAATACTTAGTAAGTAAATTTTAAATGGCTGAAATGTAAGTATTTACAGAAATCTTAATAAAAAAGTTTAAAATTTAAATATTTTCTCAGTAAGTTATTTAAATTTTATTAATTTTTTACTTTATTTATTTATTTGTTTATTTCCTTTTATCAATACACTTACTTTCTATTTTAGTTAAAAATAATAAAATAAATTGCAATTTTGATTGATTTTTAAGCTTATTCTATTAGGTTAATGTTTTTTTCTTTTCTTGGTTTTTATTTCTCGTCTAATAAAAGTTTAAGCTCTAAAGTAGGCAATATTTTTCAAACATTTCATATGCCAATACTATATACTAAACATTTTTTGTTTGGTTTTAATTTGTTAAAAGCCTTTTAAAAACAACCACAAAATGTAAATAAATGGAGAGTAGAGTTTTGTAATTTAAATAGATTTTTTTATTTGAAAGAAATTTTAATTCTATAATTAAAATAATTTAAATGGCTAACCTCAGTCATTTAAATCATAAAAATTAATAAACTAGCATTTACTAAAAACTAATTAAGTGTGTTTAAAAATCCCTAAAGCATGTTTTACAATGGCAATAGAAACAAATGGCATATTAAACCCCTTTCCCATTAAATAAAGTTTTACCACAACGTGTCAATATCAATAAAAATTATAAATGCTTTAGAATTAAAAAAATCAAAACTAGCGGAAAACAAATCATAGTAGTAGTATAACAATTAAGATAACACAATAATTATCCACAATTAAAAATCCTAAAGGAATTAAGAACATAATAGCTAAAAATCAGAAGCATACTTTAAGGCAAACAAAAATAAATTTACTATCCAAATCCATAAACTATACTTTACTTTTTTAAGGAAAATATTCTTTATCTTTTTAACAATTTCTCCTTTATAAATCCATTTCCTATCTTCCCTTATATTTCTGGCCGCTTTTTTGGTCATTTCAAAATCATTTTCAATTCTAACCATAACAAAAAAAAAAAAAAATTATTCAGCGTTAATTTTTTCAGTTATAAATATGACTGGACCAGCGTTTTACTTTGTATCTCTTGAGATTTTTCATGTAACAAGAACTTGCAAAATCTGCTGGAACACAGATTTGTGTCACAAAATGTAAATAATGCAAATGATGGTGGCGCAAAAAAATAAAAATCTGTTTTAAAACAAAATTGCAGGCGATATGGTTAGAAAATGTTGTTTTCAAATAACAGCTGCATTAAATTAAATTGTATTAGGAATTGTAAGTGAGCAAAAGAAAATATAACCCAATAAGCATTTTTTGTTAGACTTCCAACAAATCAAAATTTTTTATACCAATAAATATCAAATTAAAAATTATGTACTAAAATATAATAAATCATTTTAAATTGAATAAAGTAAATTTTAATTCTAAAAAGAATTAGTATTACAAAATGTTTTAATTCATAGTAAAAAGTTTAATACTACGAAAAATACTACGAAAATTAAATAAAAAATACAGTACACTCTAAAATAATAATACAACGAATTCATTGTCAACACTTCAAAACTTTTAGTAATAAAAAAGTCAAAGTAAAAAGTCAACAATTTTTTTTCATACCAAAAATTTATATTTTTTAATAGAAAAATTTCAAAATTTTTGTATAAAAAAATTTTTAAATTTTATTAGAAAAATATTTCAAAATTCTAATGGAAAAAAATATTTTGAAAACTTTATTCGATAAAACTAAAAATAAATATTAGTACTAAAAATAGTTAAAATTTTTAGCACAAAAACATACGTCTTGATATTTTATTTTATATTTTAATATAAAACCTTAATTTATTTTTAGCTTAAATATTTTCTTCGAACTGACAATATTTTCTTTTCATATTGAAACATACAAGAAAACTACTATGATGAAGAATTTACATAGAAAGTATTTCTAACATATTCTGTACTAAGAAATTAATTTTTTAATTATGTAATAATATAAATTTATTTTTTCAGAAAAAAGTCGTACTAGAAAATGTCTCAGCTTTAATAGAAAAAAATTGAATGGAAAATTATTTAAAAATTTTGTTACAAAAAGCTTTCAAAATTCTAATAGAAAAAATTAGAAAATCTAAATTACAAAAATCTAAATTAATTAATTAATTTTTAAAAACTTTTTTTATTAAAAATTGTAGTATTTTTAGTACTTAAAAAAATAAATATTAGTACTAAAATAGTTAAACGTTTTTGCGCTTAAACATCCAAAATTTTCAGTACTTTAATTTTTTTTAATTAAAACTAAATAAAAACAAAAAAAAAACTTAAAAAAATAAATATTAGTACTAAAATAGTTAAAAGTTTTTGCACTTAAACATCCAAAATTTTCAGTACTTTAATTTTTTTTAAGTAAAATTAAATACAAACAAAAAAATCGTATTAAAAATATTTCTATTTAAAATTTAAAAATTTTTAAAGAAAAATATTATTAGAGAAAACTTTTAAAACTTTAATAGAATACAAATATAATAATGTTTAAATTAAAAAAATAAAAAGCTATTATAAAATATCAAACATTTTAAAATTTTAAGTTATAATAATTCACATTCTAAAAATAAAAACTGTATGTTAATTAAATTAAATTTTGTACTAAAACAATATTTTTTTCGTAATAAAAAAAATTATTAAAAATTTTGCATTTTATTGATTAAAAAATTTTAATTTTATAAAAAAAAAATATTATCAGTATTATTCTTTTTTTTTACTAAAAATTTCAAAAATTTTAATTCCAAAAACAATTAGTTAAACAAAAAAAAAAAAAGGTCTTTTAGTACCAAAATATAAAATAGCAAAATTTTTTTAATTTAAAAAACATTTAATTCTGTACTAAAAAATGAGATTTTTATTAAAAAAATTTTAACGTTTTGATTGTAAAAATATCATTACAGATACAACTTTTTAAATTGAAAAAAATAATAATAAACAAATTTTAGTATTAAAAAAAAATTTATAAAATTTTCATTGCAATCATTCAGCTGAAATTTTTAATATTATAAACATCAAAAATTGCTTTCTAAAAACGAAAAAGTATGTACTAAAAAAAATTATTAATTTTCTTTTTCTTGTTTAGTAGTACTAAAAGAACTGCATTAAAATGCAATACTAAAAAAAATTTTTACTAAAAAATTATTTTAAGTACAGAACTCACTAGAATTTTTGGTATGTAATAAAATATAAAATTGTTGTACTAAAAAATATAAAAATTATTTAATGAAATTCCTTTTGTAATTATAGTTTTAAAAAAATTTTATTAAATAATTGCTTTAAAAAGTACTAAAAAATAAAAAATTGTGGTACAACAATTAAAATTTTTAGTAGATATTTAAAACTTCAATGTATTATTACCAAAGTAAACCAAAACTTTTAGAAATAGAAATTATAGTAAAAAAAATTATTTCTAAAAAAAAAATAAAAAATTTTAGTACTAAAAAATTTTTAAAACTCCAATATATCAAAAATTTTAGTACTAAGAAACAAAAATGTTTAACAAATAAAATAATCAAAAATGGTTTTTACTAAAAAATAAAATTGTTAAAAAAAATATAATTATATATTTTTTTTTTGTGCTAAAAAAGTCTATAGCAAGTGCATATATAAATTTTTAATACTTTTTATTACTAAAAAATCAAAATTTTTGGTACTAAATATTAAAAAATTTTAGTACTAAAAAAATAAAAAATGTTAGTACTAAAAAATAAAAAAAATTTAGTACTAAAAAATTAAACACTAAAAAATTGTAATTTTTTGATGGTCAAAATTTTTAATAATTTATAAAAATACTAATACTTACTAAACAAAATTAAAATTGTCTAATCTAAAAAATTTTCAGAATTTTTAGTTTTAGAATCAAACTTTTTAAAACTTATGAAAATAAACTTGTTTTTACACTAAATATTTAAACATTTTAGTACCGAAAAAAAATTTAAAAAAATAAAAATATTTGTACAAATATATGCGTGGTTTTAGTACTAAAGCAAATAAGAATTCATTACTCAAAAACAAAAATAATTTGTACTAAAAACACCTAACATTTTATAATAAAAAAATTAAAATATTTATATTAAAAGAAATAATATTTCTAAAATCTTAATAACGGTGTCCGTCTGTCCGTCCGTGTAATGGTTTGTTACGTTGTTTATGAAGCCCTACGATATACATTCAGAATTTGAGAGATGTTTCCAAAAAAACTAAGAGATTTTTTATGCTAAAAATTAGTACATTTTGAAACAAATATTTATTACAAACTATTTCTTCAAACTTTAAGATAAAAAAATTTAAAAAATGTCCGTCTGTCCGTCCGTGTAATGGTTTGTTACGTTGTTTATGAAGCCCTACGATATACATTCAGAATTTGACAGAGATGTTTCCAAAAAAACTAAGAGATTTTTAGTGCTAAAAATTAGTACATTTTGAAACAAATATTTATTACAAACTATTTCTTCAAACTTTAAATTTAAAAAATTTGTAGTTAATGAAGTTATTTTTCAAAATCTTTAACAAAATTTTATGTTGAAAAAATAAGTGCTACAAAACTTTAGTATTAACCCTAAAATTCTTAAATTTTATATCAGAATTCTAAAGGTTCATGTTGTTGCTTTTAATAATAGATTTATGCCATGACTGTTTTCTTAAATAATTCTTAAAAAACTGTTGCATTTATGGAAATTACTTAAGGGATTTATAAAAAAAAATGCTTAAATTGTAATAAAAAAAAATGTACAAGCAAACAAATTAATATCAAAAATAAAAATAAATTTAAAACGTATGAGTATAAATAAAAAAATGGACAAACAAAATTAAATGCAATCTCCACAAGTTAACATTCATTAAAAAGAAACTTTAAGATGACATTAAATTTTCAGAGCGATAAAGCAAACAATTAACTAGAGAATAATAATTTCTAGAAAAATACTTAAGAAGAAATATAAAAAGCAAAATACCACAAAAAGTAACTGAATTACTACACGACATTCGCCTTCAAATGTGTTTGATTAATTTGTTACTTTTATTTTATTTCTGTGATGTAGGGTTTCTGGGATAGAGAAAAATATTTTTAAGACATTTATTATTTTCTTTTATTATTTCTTTTACACCAAAAACCCTTAAGTTTTATAAAGTTTTATATCTGAACAATAAATTACAACATTATTTTCTATATAAAACCACTTAAACCATTATCACTTTCGTTAAGCTCAAAACAGACACTAATACATTTGTTACTTTTCTCACTCTCTTACTCAATCGCATACACAACATTCCTACACACTAACACTCTCTCTCATTCATACCACAATTTCCCTTCTAAACATGTTTTAACAATAAGAAAATACCTCAATTTTTTATTTAGTTTTTTAATTTTATTTCCTTTTTTTTTTTGAAAATTTACAATAAAATGGAAAAAATTACCACACAATTTGTAAAATTTTTCCGGCGTTTTTTGCTTTTTCTCAAACCAATAAAATATAAAAAATGTGACCATAAGAAACCGATGACATATAAAAAATATATATTTTTTTTTCACAACTAAAAGAACGTGCTTAAGTTGTATTTTAAAACTCTACTATTTATTCCACAACTTTTTTTATTATTATTTTCATATCATCAGCCAAGTTGTATTGTCCTCCTCTATTATCACAACTTCTCATCACTATCCATTGTCATGAGCGTCAACATCATTATTATTTACTTTTTTTTTTTAAGAAAATTTTCTATAGAGAATTTATTTTTTTGTAAAATAAACTCCGAGAGTATTTTGTAGAAAAAAAAACGGAAATATTGTAAATGTGTTACACGTTTTTAATAATAAATATTTTGTTCAATTTTATATGTGTATGTGTGTGTGTGTTAAACAATCTTAGATAGAGTAAAATGATGACAGTAATGATAAAAGTCGAGTGAGTGCCACTGATAAGTTTCTTATTCTAATATAGAGAAAGTGATAGTTTAATAACTAGCTGATGGAATATTTTATTAAGAAAATTTAAAAAGGGAAATTTTGAAAAGAAATTATATTCTCAAAAAAAAAAAGGAAATTGGAAACATTTCAAGTTCAAATGGCAGAAAATTTTTAAATAAAAAGGTTCAAAAAATAAATAATAATTTTTAGTACTAAAAAAAAAATGATTTTAGTAAAAAAATTTTGAAAATTTTTATTATATACTAAAATGTTTTGTACTAAAAAAATCTAAATGTTGATTAAAAGAAAATTGTTCCAAAAAATAAAAATAAAAAAATAAATAAATAAATACAAAATGCTAGTACTAAACAAATCCAAATATTTAATACTAGTAGAAATAACATTAAAAAAAATATGTTAGTTAAAAAAATTCGATTTGTATTTAAAAAATTTATATATTTTCTTCATACCAAAAAAATTCTAAAAAAATGGTTCTTAAAAAAATTATTTTAGTAAAAAAATTTTGAAAATTATTATTATATAATTAAATATAAAATGTTTTGTACTAAAAAAATTCAAATGTTGATTAAAAGAAAATAGTTCTAAAAAATAAAATAAAAAATGTTAGAACTAAACAAATTCAAGTAGAAATAAAAATACTAGTAGGAATAACATTAAAAAGGAAATTTTTTAGAACAAAGATATTTCAGTAAAAAAGTTTAAATTTGTGTTTTTACAAAAAAAAAAAAAAAAAAAAAAAAAAAAACATTTTCTTCGGTTCTTAAAAAAATTACTTTGGTACCAAAAAAATTAAAATTCTTATTACAGAAAAAATTATTTAGTACTAAAACAATCAAAATGTATTTTAATACTCAAAAAAAAGAAATAGTACAGAAAAATTTATTTTAGTACTAAAAAAACTTAGTGCAGAAAAACCTATTTTAGTACATTTCAAGTTCAAATAGATGGACATTTTTATGAAATTTTCTTTTATATAAATTTTACAAAAAATAAAACTTCTGAAAGGATATTTTACTAAAATTTCCCTTTTACAAGAAATTTAAGAAAAATTACATTTTAAAGAAAATTTAACAAAAATTTCCCTATTAAAGAAAATTTTACATTAACTTCCTCTTTATTATGGGAAACTTTACAAAAATTTTCCATTCTAAGAAAATTTCGCTTTTTATATGAAATTTTATAAAAATTTCCTTTTCATATGAAGTTTTACAAAAAATTCCGAATTAAAGAATATTTTAAAAAAATTTCCATTAAAGAAAACTGTACAAATTTGTTCTTTTATAGAAAATATTACAAAAATTTTACAAAAAATTTCCTTTTGAAGAAAATTTTACAAAAATATCCCTTTTAAAAAAAATTTTTAAATAATTTAATATAATTTTACAAAAATTTCCTTTTGAAAGAAAATTTAATAAAAATTTCCCTATTAAAGCAAAATAAGCAAATATTCCGCTTTTATAAGAAATTTTACAAAAATTTCCTTTTTATAGAAAATTTTACAAAAATTTCCTTTTTATAGAAAATTTTACAAAAATTTCCTTTTTATATGAAATTTTACAAAAATTTCCTTTTTATAGGAAATTTTACACAAATTTCTTTTTATAGGAAATTTTACAAAAATTTCCTTTTTATAGGAAATTTTACACAAATTTCCTTTTTATAGGAAATTTTACAAAAATTTCCTTTTTATAGGAAATTTTACAAAAATTTCCTTTTTATAGGAAATTTTACAAAAATTTCCTTTTTATAGGAAATTTTACAAAAATTTCCTTTTTATAGGAAATTTTACACAAATTTCCTTTTTATAGGAAATTTTACACAAATTTCCTTTTTATACAAAATTTTACAAAAATTTCCCTTTGAAGTAAATTTCAGAAAAAATTCCCTTTTAAATTAAATTTTACAAAAAAATTATTTTCTATAGAAATTTTAAAAAAATTATTTTTTATAGAAAGTTTTACAAATTTTTCCTTTTTATAAGAAAATTTTACAAAGATTTTCCTTTTAAAGGAAATTTTACAGAAATCTTCCCTTGAAAGGAAATTTCATAAAAAATTTCCCTTTAAAGGAAATTTTACTAAAATTTACTATGAAAGAATTTTTTTTATAAAAGGAAATTTAAAAAAATCCATTTTTTAAATTTTATTAGAATTTCCCTTTTAAATAAATTCAACCAAAAATTTATCAAATTAAAGAAATCAGCCGAAAATGTCCCTATTAAAGGAAATTTCGCTTGAAAATAAAAATTCCTTTAAACAAAAAATTTTACAAAAATGTCTTTTTTAAAATAAAATTAAAAAAATATCTTTTAAAGAAAATTTTACATAGATTAAAATATTGCTATTGAAAATTTTATAAAAATTTCCCTTTATGGGAAATTTTATAAAAAGAGGCTAGTCTATAGTCAGTCTAGTCTATAATCTAGTTATATTCTAGTCTATAGTCTAGTCTATAGTCTAGTCTATAGTCTAGTCTATAGTATAGTCTATAGTCTAGTCTATAGTCTAGTCTATAGTCTAGTCTATAGTATAGTCTATAGTATAGTCTATGGTCTAGTCTATAGTCTAGTCTATATTCTAACTCTACAGTCTAGTCTATAGTCTTTTCTATTATTTTTTTTAAGAAATTTAGATTTTCTTTTTATAAAAAATTTTGGTTTAAAAATTTATTATTTTTTTTTTTTTTTTTTGTAGTTTCCCAACTTTGTTGTAATTAAAACTTTATTCATTTTCAAATCAAAAACTTTTAAACAAAACCACAGATATTTAATAAAAATAATGCTTGGTTAGAAACATTAGGAAAACACGAACTAATTTCTTAAGATGTTTATGCTTAGAAGGATAAAAAAGAAGACTCTATGGCAATTTTAAATTACACCCGGCGGGAATAAATATTTAACTGGCCACAACTAACTGTTGGACAAAGCCAACATAAAGCTCAAATAATGCAAACAAGTTTGAGGGAAAACAAAACTTGTCAACAACAGATTTGTTGATAAACAAACTAGAAAAAAACTCTTCGCACTCTTCCACTCTTGTTCTTTAAAGAGCTCGGAAGTAATGTAAACAAAATAAATCAACTACATAAACAAAACCGTTAGAATTTATAATAAAAAACAATATTGAAGAGAACATAAACAAACCACTTTTAAAACAATAACATCAAAGCTTAAGCAGAAATTTAGACCAAATGATAAAGTTAAAGATAATGTCACTGCCATGTTTATATTGGCATTTTTCAAAATTTAAACAAAATCTCCATATGATGACCCTGATCATAAACAACAATTTCAAACAAATTTGTTTGTTTGGAGATGTTTTTAAATATTTAAATTTCTATCTGCCAAAAATTGTTTATTGTCTACGTTTGTGTTTGTGCTGCCTGTATACCTTGATGTGGTTGAGTTTACTAGCAACCACCACTAAACTGACAGAAGCTGCTCCTCATATGCGTTTGACACAGCGTAATAATCATGCCAACATATCAGAGCTACTGGATAATCTTTTGAGGGGGTACGACAATAGCATACGACCAGGATTTGGAGGTAAGTGTGAAGATTATTTAAAGGGAAAAAGTAAGTATGCATGTGAAATGAATTTAAATATGGTGGCAATAAATAATGTTTAGAGAGTAAATATTGATTAGGTGAAGATATTTGATGTCTTTTATCAAAATTTTGTTATAAAGGTGAAATAAATTAGTTCAATATTTATTTATTTTGAGGGAAAAATCTTAAGATAATTTGCCGACAATTACTCACAAATTTAGAGAGTAAATAGAGAATGTTTGTTAAGAAGATGTATGATTAATATCTTTAATTTATAAATAAATTAAGCATACGCATGAGTAAATAAAACCTTAAAGATTATTTGCTTGATATAAAGAAAAGGTAGCGGCTTAATTTTAATTATTGTTTAAATCCTTTAATTATTATGCAAAAGTTACATTTTTTTATTTCTTTGCTTCTATTTTTATATTTATTAGAAATCTTTTGAAATTTTTTTCCTGTGTCCTTAAATTTTTGCTTCTAACATTTCTTTTTTTTTTTCTTTTTGCAAAATATACACTTTTTTAATGACTTTGTAACCACATATACACTCACAACAAGTACAAGTGTATATTGAACATTAAGTACTACAACAAATTTTGCCTTGAACATAAAACATATACACATACATACACTTGCTAACACTTAAGCAAACAAATCATTATATGAATATGTTAATATTAATCTCTTTCTCTCTTCTTTACACATATATCCTGAGCAAACACAATCTCTTCTCAACAAAAGAAAAAAACGGAAATTGTAACAACAACTATTTCCCTAAGATTCCACACTAAATGTTAAATTAAATCAACGAACAGTAGTGAATGAATCACTGCCTTAATCACTTATTTAAAAAAGAGAAAATATAGGTCTATGACTGTAATCAAGTGTTTTAACATAATTCAACCATATCTTTTTGTTGTTGTGGAAGGGGGGGAGGAAAATCAATTTTTTTAAATGTATAAAAACGCTGATAGAGTTGATAGTAATGAGACTACTTTGCTTTATATACATTTTATGGAATTGGGCTTTTTTTATATCCTTTTTGGTGTTCTTAATACAATTACCATAAGTATTTATTAATGTTTAAAGCTATTTTCGTCCAATGTTGGAAAATGATGGGGGAAAAGATAAAATATACTATAAATAGGGTTTATAGAACATATAATTTGATTAAAATTAAACTTGATTAAAAAAATTTAACTGAAAAGAGGAAATAATATGAAAGAAATAAAACTGAATGATGTAAGGAATGAAGAAAGTATTCTTTTAAAAAAAAATTCGTTAAGTTTTTTTATATGGAACAAAAAAACGAAATTTTGTTGATTTGCTTAAAGTGCAAACTCTATTAAATGAATCTAGCAAAAAAATAATAAATAAAAATAAAGTTTCGTTAAGTTTTTTTTTTAATTAACAAAAATAAGAAATTTTTATGGTTTTAATTAAAATAACTCTATTTAATGAAACAATCTAATTTTTTTCAAGAAAAGTTTTCGTTAAAAAAGTAAGTTTCGTTAAGTTTTATAAATGTCCAAAAATTTCAAGTTTTGCTTTATTTGGTATGACATTGTATACTTTTTTATATGAACAAAACGAAATTTTTGTTTGAATTTTTTGTTTTAAAAATAAAGTCGTTAATTTTTTTTTTTTTAATGTTCAAAAGAGTAAAATGATTTTATACACTTATTATTTAGTTTTTCTAAATATTTCAAGAATCTTTCCTCCTATACTTTTAGTTTAAAAAATAAAGTTTCGTTAAGTTTTTTAAATTGTCAAAAATTAAAATTTGTTGCTCATTTTATAAGCTTATTATACGCTTTAAACGAATATAACAACAATTTTGTTTTAGTTCTTTTAGCTTCAAAAATAAAGTTTCGTTAAGTTTTTTGAATGTCTAAAAATCAAAAGGTTTTTATCTTTTGATATATTTATATAAATATATCAAAAATATAGTTAGTGCAATTTTAATTTAAAAAATAAAGTTTCGTTAAATTTTTTAAATGTCCAAAATTAAAATGTTACTACGGATTTTGTATGCCAGTAATTTACTTTAAACGAATATATCAATAATGAATAATTTTGTTTTATTCATTTTAATTTAGAAAATAAAATTTCGTTAAGTTTTTTAAATGTTAAAAATTTTTAATTTTTCCTAATTTTATATGCTTATTATACGCTTTAAAGGAATGTATTAAAGATCTTATTTTAGTTTTTTTAATTTAGTTTCTTGATTTTATAGGCTTATTATTCACTTTAAACGAATTTATTAATTATTTTGTTCTAGTCTTTTTATTTTTCAAAATAAAGTTTCGTTAAGTTTTTTAGGTACTCAAAAGTTTAAAACTTTTCCTGACTTTTTATGTCTTCTATACTCTTTATACGAATGTAACAAATCACTTATTCAAACATTTTTAGTTTCCTAAATAAAGTTTCGTTAAGTTTTTTAAATGTCCAAAAATAAAAAAAATTTCACTATTTTATACGCTTATCATTTATTTTATATGAATATGTCAAAAATATAGTTCTAGTACTTTCAGTTTAGAAAACAAAGTTTCGTTAAGTTTCTTAAATGTCCAAAAATTTAAATTTGTTCTTGATTTTTAATGCATATTATATATTTTACATGAATATATCAAAATTTTGGTTGTAGTATTTTTAGTTTCCAAAATAAAGTTTCGTTAAATTGTTTGAAAATTCAAAAATGTTAAACTTTTATTGATTTTATTTGCCAATAATTCACTTTAAACGAATATATCAATAATTTTGTTTTATTCTTTTTACTTTAGAAAATAAAGTTTCGTTAAGTTTTTTAAATTATCCAAAAATGTTAAATTTTCCTTGATTTAATAGGTGTATTATTGCGAATATATCAAAATTTTGTTTTAGTCTTTTTAATTTCCAAAATAAAGTTTCGGTAAGTTTTTTAAATGTTCAAAAATAAGAAAAAAATTTCGCGATTTTATACGTTTATCATTCATTTTGTATGAATATGTTAAAAATACAGTTTTAGTACTTTAAGTTTAGAAAATAAAGATTCGTTAAGTTTTTTAAATGTCCAAAAATTTAAAATTTTTCTTGATTTCATATGCATTTTTATAGGTACACATCTAAATTTTGGATTTAACATTTTTTGTTCCCAAAATAAAGTTTCGTTAAGTTTTTTAAGTCCAAAAATTTTAAATTTTATTTTCTTTTATATTTTCCAAACCTTTTATTAAAAAAAATTAAATAAATCTATTTTTATTACTTAGGCTTTACCCTGAACTTTAATATTTCAAAAATTAATTATACGTATTGAACTACTTGTAAATATTAAAATTAATCATACGTCTTTATAATTTTACATTGAAGTGCAATAGAATGAAATACTTGAAGCCTAAAAGTATGTTAAATATAAATAAAATATAAATAGAAATTTTTTATCTTATTTATCTTTAAATAATATAAATATCTTAATGAAAATTATTATTGATATAATATTTTTGTTGTATTGATTTTCAAGAATTTAACGCTTTTTAGCTGAAAGAATAATTAATCATTTAAGTATTCTATCACTTTTTCCTTTTTTTCTGTAATTTAAGGACCACCCGCTACTATAGAGGTAGATATAATGGTGCGCAGTATGGGACCCATTTCGGAGGTGGATATGGTAATTTGTTATAAGCTTTTCTAAATCTGTTATTTTTAGTATTTAAGCAAGAACAAAAAAAAATTGTAAATGAATTATTATAACTGAAATTCCCCCTCAATTGTATTTGAATTAATTTTTTGTTTCCTTCGTAGACATATTCTATGGATTGTTACTTTCGTCAATCATGGGTGGATAAACGTTTAGCATTCAAGGGTGCCCAAGATACATTGGCATTAAGTGTTTCAATGTTGGCTCGTATCTGGAAACCTGATACATATTTCTATAATGGCAAACAAAGTTATTTACATACAATAACGACACCAAATAAATTTGTTAGAATCTATCAGAATGGCAGGGTACTATATTCAAGTAGGTAAGTACCAATAGCAATAGCAAGAAAGAATAAGTAAAGTAAATCTAAAAAAAAAAATTGATTGTGAAGAAAAAAAAAATAGTTAAATTTTATTGTGGTTGTTTTATTGAAAATTTTAACTAAAAGAAAATTAAAATTTTGTATAGTTAAAAGATTTATAAGAAACTTTGTAAAAAGTAGTAAAAATTAAAAAAAAAAAATAAAAATATATTTCTTTTTTAATTACTTCTTTTAGACTCACCATTAAAGCTGGCTGTCCCATGAATTTAGAAGATTTTCCCATGGATATACAAAAATGTCCCTTAAAATTTGGCTCCTGTAAGTATATTACTATTTTCCTATAACTTCCATATTAAAACATATACCCTAACAATAAAAGAAATTTAAAATTTTATTTTTATTTAAATCGATTTTAGTTTAAAATTTCTCTTTTTTCGTACCATAATTTACCATATTTAAAAATCTATTTTAAAAGCTTTTAAAATCACATACGTTACCCATCACCACCTTACCGACAAATAATAAAATTTTCGCCTTAAAGTATGCTTTCATATTTTCACATTACAAAAATAATCTACATTTTTTCTAAACTACAAAAATGTAAACACAAAATGAAACTATCATAGCAAGCGTTGTTTCTGATGACTACTAAATTTATATACATATGGTTGTATGTAGATACAAAAACAACAACAACTATACTGAGTCATTGCAATTCTTCTATTTCCAACTAAGAAGCGTCCAAACATACAAAAAACAACAACACTGAAATTAATTTTTATATATATGTTTGTGTGTATATATTTTAATAATATTTTCAGATTTTTGCCCATAACTGTTGTTTATGGACCGATATGGTTAATTCAATAAACCGAAATTTTTAAAAAATATTTACAATACAAAGTCAAAAAATGCGTTTTGACCGATATCTCAGTTATTAATGAACTGATTTTGTTCATTTTTTCCACAGAAACATTCAAAAAAAAAAAAAAAATAAAATTAGAATTTTCTATGCAAAAACGAAGACGCTAGCTTATATAGGGTCTTAGAAAAGTTGAAAACAAACTCGTTTAGGTCTTCGGTTTTTCGGTGATATCACGGCCATTAATGAACCGATTTTGTAGATTTTTACTAGTGTCATTCTAAGAAATATTCCCTATAATTGAATGTATAAAACATATATATCCGATAACTGGTGCCTTCTAAAAACTGATTTCAACAGACAGACGGATATCCTTATGTCGACTTCCCTACCAATAAGTATCCATAAAATATATACTTTTTGCGGTCTTAGAAATTACAAACGGAATGAGAAACTTATATATACTCCTTACACCTATGGTGAAGAGTATAAAGAGAAATTTCGAAAAAATTATACAAATAAAAAAAAAAAACTTTTTTAAATTAAAAAAAATTAAATGTTAACAGAAAATTTTTTTATGGTAAGAAATTTAATATAATAGTCGAATTTATAGATTTACAGTCGACTTTTTTGCTTTTGTAGTTAGGCTGATAAATATTAAATTTAATTTTTAACGTCTTTCGTTAAATGCAAAACATATTTCTTATCTTGTTTTTTTTACATTCCCATAAATGTAAGCAAATTTTATTTTCATTTATGCCTCAATATTTTTTAAAAAATAAATACATTTCCTGTACAAAATGATAAAAATGTGTGAAAACACATATGTAAGAGAAAACAAACTGTGTGCGAATGTATGTATGTCATGTAATATTTGATGTTTAACAATCAAGACATCAAATCATTAAAATGACTGCACACAAAGTCATAGCAAATATCCAGCACAGGCAACACACAAACATAAATATATAAAAACCACCCAAAAAACACCTTCTTACAAATATAAATACTCTTACTCTCCCTCTCACTATCTCTTGCACTCATCCAGTCAATCATTGTTAACGGAAATTACCAATAATACACGCAATAACGCAACAATGAATAACAGACATACACTTATACTAACACATAACTACATACATATCTAGACATTTTTATTGGGAGGAAAAAGTTTTTTTTCTCTTATTGTTGCTTTGGTTTATTGGTAAATGTAGTCAACATCTATATAAAAATATAACAATAAATGGCAAAAAAGCAAAAAGGAAGTACAAGGAATCATAAGTAAATATGTATGTGTTAAAAAAAAAATATTTATGTCAATATGAGTCAATAACATTTATGATGTTACAAATCGTTTTTTAATACTTTTTTTCTGTTCTGTTAAATAGCAATACATAAGAGATTTTGTAAATGAACAAACAGGTTTTTGTGTATTTTAAAATGAAACTCATTAAGGTAAAAGACCAAAATAAATGAAGGCAACAAAAAAAGGAAATATAAAAATGGCGCCTAAAAAGCTATTATAAAAATTGGAAATTATTTTATAGGCAAATAATAAAGACTATGTTAGCCACCATGGTACAGTCTATAATATATAGTCTAGTCTATAGTCTTGTCTACAGTCTATACTATTACTCTATAGTCTAGTCGATAGTCCATAGTCTAGTTTACAGTATAGTCGATAATATAGTCTATAGTCTAGTCAATCGTTTAGTGTATAATCTAATCTATTGTCTTATCTATAGTCTCTATACTCAAGACAATAGGCAATCTAGCGATTGTTTAGTTGAGAGTCTAATTTATAGACTAGTCGATAGTTTTGTCGATAGCCTAGTTCATAGTCTATAGTCTAGACGAAAATCTAGTCTATGGTCCACTCGATAGTCTAGTCTATAGTCTAGTTTATAGTTTTGTCCAGTCTATAGTCTACTCTGTAGTCTAGTCGATAGTCTAGTCGATAGTACAATAGTATAGTCTAATCTATAGTGTACTTTATAATCTAATCGATAATATAGTTTAGTCGAAAGCCTATCCGAAAGTCTAGTCGATTGTATATAGTCTAGTTTATAATATACTCTATAATTTTGTTTATAGTTTTGTCAAGTCTTTATTTTAGTCTACAGTTAAGCAATAGATTAGTAGATAGTCTAGTCCATACCCTAGTCTATAGTCTAATCAAAAATGTTTTTTACAGTCCAGTAGATAATCTAATATACATTCTACTTTTGAGTTTGGTAAATTTTCTAGTCTGTAGTCTTAGAAAGTTGTATAAATAGTCCAGTTAATATTCTAGTTTATAGTATAGTCAATAGTCAAATTGAAAGCTTAGTCTGTAATCTAGTTTGTATTCTAGTCGATATTCTATACTATAAAAGTGTAAACTAGACCACTTTTATCGATAGTCAAGTCTTTAGGGTGGTCTTTAGCCTAGTTTATAGTCTAGACTATAGTCTAGTTGATAGTCTATTATATATTCCATTTTATAGTCTTGTCCATAGTCTAGTCTATATTCTAGTCGAAAATCTGGTCTATTGTCCAGTCGATAGTCTAGTATATAGCCTAGTTTACAGTTTTGTGTAGCATATTGTCTTAAAAAGTAATGTAAATAGTCCAGTCTATAATCTAGTCTATAGTTTAGTTTATAGTCTAGTCTATAGTCTAGTCTATAGTCTATTCAATACCCTAGTCTATAGTTTAGTGTACAGCCTAATTTATAGTCTAGTCTATCGTCAAGTCTTAGACTAGTCTACAGTCTTATCTAAAATCATAATTAAAAAGAAAAAACTATCTTGTTCGATTCCAGCGTCTTTAACTCCTTTATTTACCACTTCCTTTGATAAACCTCAAAAGTATGCAATAGTTTTTTCCTATTAATTTGACCTTTAAAAGCTCATAGAAAATATTTTTTTTAACTAAAAGTAACTGTGGTTTTTATTTATAAAATTTGTCTATATTTGCTATTTATACTTTAAATCCGCCTTTAAATATGCAACAATTTTTATCTACTAAAAATAGGCTACATAACTTTTAATTATTTAACACAAAATTCCAAATGTTAGCAGCTTTATTCCCAAAAATGCTTTAAATGACCTTTTATTTTTTTTTATTCTTATTCAAGAGTTTTTTATTTCAAGCCACTTTAACTAAATCTCTAAGTAGTTTATTTTAAGTCTTAACTATAACAAAACGTTTAAATGGTTGAACAGAAATTGCTTATGGAATATATAGTAGTTTGTGTGCTGTTTTAGTTCAATCTTAAAACCAAACAATTATTTGTTATTCAACAGTTATAACTACTGCTGCTGCTTAAAAAATATTATTATAACAAAAGCCCACCAAGGCACTTAATCTTGTCCCACATATAACCTGCCAACTAAACTATAGGAAACACCTCCTTGTATTCTTCATATCTGTACTTTCGCTAAAACTAACCAACATCGATGTCCTTATAAATTTGAAAATAATCGCTAACGAATGTGTTGATGTTGGTGGCTTTATGAACCTAAGAACCAAATAAGTCTTTCCTTGTGGGTTTCTATATACTTCTTACAATGCAAGCAGTTAAAACTAACAGTATCCTATAGTCATGGTTGTCGTAGATGAATATGAATATAAGCTTTATATGTTAAAAATTATTTAAGTATGCATACTTGATTTCATGGTTTATATATTTAAAGATTTTCTATTTCTACTTTTTTTCTACAAAAGAAAATTATCAATGCTAACATGGCTGCATTATTTCTGTCTTTCCCCTTCATAATTTGAGAAGAACAATAGCTAATGAGTTTATATTATGATATAATATTAAGAAATTTGGTTACTATTTCTAAATTCTATATATACATTTACGTATTAAGTTAAGCCCAAAAATAGACAATGACTAAATGCATAAAAAATACATTTTATATTTATAAGCATATATATTTTTGTGAAGACATTGAATTGTTTTATTTTTTAGATTTTTTATAGAAAGCCTTAAAGTAGGCAATGATTTTGTTAATGACTAAGACGTGCTCTATAAACAAAATTAGAATATTAAAAGAACATGCTTAGACTTAAATTGGCAATATAGTTTTGTCCTCATTTGTGAAGAAAATATGTATTTAAAAGGTCATTTTGAAATTTAATAAGTAAAAAAGTTAAATAGCATGCTTTAAGGCGGGGTTAGTAAAGTGAAAAAAAAGAATATTTTAAGGATGAAATATACTATAGACTATACTGTAGACTAGAACATAGACTATTAGACTATCGACTAAATTTTAGACTAAACTTAGACTACAGATTATAATATATAGAAAAGACTGGCGGGACAATATAGTCTTGACTTTAGACTAACAATAGAGCAGACTGGCTAGACTATAGACCAGACTTGCTGGGCTATAAATAAGATTTGCTGGACTATAGACCGGACTGGCAGGACTATAGACCGAACTTTAAATTAGACTATAGACTACACTAGACTACAGATAAGACTATAGATATAGACTAGACTATATAATAGGCTATAGACTAGACTATAGCCTAGACCATAGACTAGACTATAGCCTAGATTATAGAATAGACTATAGCCTAGACTATAGACTAGACTATAGCCTAGACTATAGACTAGACTATAGCTTAGACCATAGACTAGACTATAGCCTAGATTATAGTATAGACTATAGCCTAGACTATAGCCTAAACTATAGACTTGACTATATAATAGACTATAGACTAGACTATAGCCTAGACTATAGACTATAGACTGGACTATAGCTTAGACTGTAGATTAGACTATAGCCTAGATTATAGTATAGACTATAGCCTAAACTAGACTTGATTATAGCCTAGAATATAGAATAGACTATAGCCTAGACTACAGACTAGACTATAGCCTAGACTACAGACTAGACTACAGACTAGACTACAGACTAGACTATAGCCTAGACTGTAGATTAGACTATAGCCTAGATTATAGTATAGACTATAGCCTAAACTATAGACTTGACTATATAATAGACTATAGACTAGGCTATATAGTAGACTATAGCTTAGACTATAGACTGAACTATAGCATAGACTATAGACTAGATTATAGCCTAGAATATAGACTAGACTATAGCCTAGACTATAGACTAGACCATAGCCTAGACTATAGACTTGACTATAGACTAGACCATAGCCTAGACTATAGACTTGACTATAGACTACACCATAGCCTAGACTATAGACTTGACTATAGACTAGACCATAGCCTAGACTATAGACTTGACTATAACCTAGACTATATACTTGACTATAGCCTAGACTATAGACTAGACTATAGTGTAGACTATAGCCTAGATTATAGCCTGGACTACAGCCTAGACTATAGCCTGGACTATAGACTAGACTATCGAATAGGCTATATGCTATATGCTAGACTATATATAGACTTGTACTACTTTTTAATACTGTTATAAATTTTTGTATGCCTTTGTACAACTTTTTAAACTGTTATAGCGTTTTTAAATTCGTTACATAGTATTTCAAAATATTTCTACGTATTTTGAAACTTTTATACTGTTTTTAAAAACTGTTATAGTTTTTGTTGAGAATGTTATACAGTTTTTTTTGAAACTGTTATACAATTTTTAAAGTATTAACAAATTTTAAAACTATTAGACTGTTTTTTAACTGTTATTCTGTTTTTTAAAACTGTTATACTGTTTTTTAAAACTGTTACATACGTTCTTAAAACTTATATAGTTTTTTATAACTGTTATATAGTTTTTTAACTGTTATACATTTTTTAACTGTTAAACATGTTTTAAAACTGTTATATGATTTTTTAAAACTGTGATACTTCTTTCTAGGACTGGTGTACAATTTTCTATAACTCTTATACCCGTTTTTAAAACTGTTATACAGATTTTTATAACTGTTATAACTGTTATAAATTTGATTAAACTAGTATACAGCTTTTAAAACTCTTGTATAACTTTTTAAAATGTTATATCATTTTGAGTTTTGTCACATATTATTTTAATATGGTTAAATAGTTTTTTAAACTTTTCATACAGCTTTTAAGAATTGCTATAAAGTTGTTTGAAACGGGTATGTAATATTTTAAAATTGTTATACAGTTTTTTAACTATTATAGTTTTTTTATTAAACTGTTATACAGTTTTTAAAACTAACATACTGTTTTCTTAAGACTGTTTTACAGCTTTATATAACTGTTATACAGTATAACTACTTTTCATATAGTTTTAATCTGTTATACAGTTTTTTAAACTTGTTTAACCCTTTTTAAAGTTTTTTTCGCTGTTTTTTTTTATTTTTAATTGCCAAAACTAACGCTTTTTTAGATTGTTGACTTATTTACTTTAAAGGTTTTGTGTTTGAGCTTATTTCCCTTGAACATGAGTTAAAATATTTATTTAACACTGAAAAAAACACAATTTGTATTGAGCAAAAAACTGAAAATATTTTATTAACTAAAAATTGCTATTTGTGGCAATTTATTTATTTATTTTATATAACCAATCTATTCATAGCACTTTGTTTTAAAATTTTTTTATCCATCAACCAATTTTGTTGCATCAAAATTATTTTTTTTCCTGTTCTTTTGTTTTGTTTGTTATTATTTAACAATATTTTCCTTCTATATTCTTTTTTAATTTTTCCCTTTTTGTTTACCATGTAGTTGGCTATACCACAGCCGATGTTATCTATCGCTGGAATAATGAACGACCAGCTGTGGCCATTGCGGAGGATATGAAATTGTCACAATTTGATTTGGTCGATTGCCCGGCTGGTAATCTAACGGATGTTGTTTACAAAGCAGCCGCACCAAATAGTCAAAATGTCATTGATGAAAATAACTACAAGCGGAGACAACAACAAATATTGTTGGAACAACAGCAACAACAACAGTATGCAATACAGCAACAATACCACCAACATCAGCAACAACAACAGCATCATCATCAACGTCAACAGAATGCTAGTGGAAAAAATAGTAAAATTTTAACAACTTTTGCTGGTCCGGCAGCAAAAAATCAACATGTACGCGGTACGGGTATACAATTGGATAAGGTAGCTTTTGGGGGTAGCAAACAGGGTGTACGTTTGGAAACGTCACAGACATGTAAGTAGGGAAAAATGTGATAATGTTATTATAACTATTTTAAGTTTTCTTTAAATATTAAAAATTTTTTGTAGAATATTGCCTATTTTTTGAGACTCTGAAAATATGCTAGAAAAACTTTTATTATTAAATATTTTTTTATACAAATTAGATTTTTTAATGTTGCTTACTCTGCCTATAACTTAATATACTTCCCAAAGCCTTGAAGTATGAACCAGAAAAATATATAAAATTGCTTTAAAAAACAACATAAATATTACACCACATATAACCAGCTAAAAATAAATTCTATTAACAGAATTGCACTTTAAAATAGGCAGCATATGGCGTATGAATTAACCCCTTAAGAAACGGAAAAAATAAAAAATTATTCAAAATTAACTTTAAATGTTGGCTGACAATAAAAAAAAAACATTTATTTTAACTAATTTACGTGTTTTACTGCGTTTTTAATCTTCCTCGCCAAAATTTTGAGATTCTCAAAAAAAAAAAAAAAAATAAATCTCCAAAACTAACATGACTATAAAAAACTTTTGGACTATAAATTAATTATTGTTTTAATGCTTAAAAATTTATAAAAATTTTCGTACTTCCCCGGCTAAAATTTTAAATTCCCAAAAAGTTATAAAATATCTCCAAAACTTTAAACTAACACTTTTTGAGTTAACAATAATGGTTATAGTTTTCATTATTAAAATTTTCCGTTTTTTAGTAGTTACCCGATAAAAATTTTAAATTCCTAAAAATATATTCAAAATATCAAAAGCTTTGTTTTTCAAAAAAAAAAATCACTTCTTTAATTAATATCAATTGTTTTGTGTTGATTATTAAAATTTTCCAGGTTTCTGTACTTCCCCGTCCTAAAAATTAAATTCCCAAAAGAAATTTCAAAAATGTCCAAAAATTTAAAATTAACAAATTAATAATTTTTGGATTTAATTTTTTTTAATTAAATTTACATGTTTTATTTTAAAAAATAAATTGCTATTTTATATACTGCATAGTTTTTGTGTAATTTATTAAAATCTTTTTGTATTTCTTTGGCTAAAAATTTAAATATCTTAAAAATTTCAAAAACCCTAAATTAACAAATGGCATAATAATAATAGAAATTGTTTTTGTTTGAATGTTACATTTAAATTAAATTTACAGAAAATCCCAAAAACTACTATTTTATTTAATTTGAATTGCATTTATGTTAATTATTAAAATTTTCCAATTTCTAAACTTCCCTGTCAAAAAGTTGAAATTCGTAAAATAATAAAAAAAAGAATCCCATAAACTCAAAAATAGCAAATAATAGCTTTTAGATTTAACATGTTTGTGTTTTATATATTTTATATTTTCCTGAAAAAAACTGAATTCCCAAAAAAAATTCAAAAATCTCCAAAATCCTAAATTAAAAAATGGCTTACTACAAATTATTTTTGTTTGATTTTTTTCTGAATTAAAGTACTTTTATACTTCCTAGGCTAAAATTCTAAATCCCAAAATTTTAATTTTTAACACAAATTACTATTTTACTTAAGTTAAATTGCTTTTCCGTTAAATTTCCATATTTTTAAACTTCTCTGTATAAAATTTAAAATTCCCAAAAAATATTTTAAAAAATCCCAAAAACTCAAAATTAGCAATTAATTTTTTCGATTTAATATGAATTGTTCGTGTTTTAATTTTCTTTAAAAAATTAATATTTTTTATATATCCCCGGCAAACATTTTAAATTCCCCAAAAAAAAAATTATAGTTCTGCAAAATATTCTTTTCTTATTTTATTGATTTTTTTTTAGCAAGAAACATCAACACTTACTTTTCTTTAAAAATGTTTACTTTTATGTTGTTTTTCCTACTTCCCAGGTAATACTTAAAATTCCCAAATAATTTAAAAAATTCCAAAATTATTTTTTTTTCGTATTTTTATAATATTAAATATATTTAAAACATTTCACTGTTTTGTTGATTTTTTACATCCCTACCAAATATGTTTAATTCCCAAATAAATTTCTTAAAAATCTTAAAATTTTTTAACAAGATATATTTAGGTTTTTTTTTTTTTTTTTTTTTTTTTTTGTTTTGTTATTTCTAATTTATCTAATTGAAATTTCTCCAATTAAGATTTTGGAAAAAATCACCGAAAAAGTGTTCTCTTAACTCTTCCCCAGTAAAAATTATGAATTCCATAAAATTGTTAAAAAATTTCCCAATATTTATTTTTAAAAGAAAAACAATAAAGATGGTTTTTTTATATTTCCCTGTATAAAATTTTAAATTCCTAAATATCTTTAAAAATTTCAAAGGATGTTTTTCTATTTTTTGTTAAATGTATAAAAAAAGTTAAGTTACTTTTCCTAAAAAATTGTATATAGTTGTTTTTTACTTTTCCAGCTAAATTTCAAAATTCCCAAAATTTTCCCAAAAATTTCCAATTATTATGTTTTTCTGTGATTTTTAGAAAAAAAGCAAAAAAATGGCTTTATTTCCAAAAATTTTTTAAAAATCACCAAATATTTATTTTTTTATGCAATTTTTAAAGGAAATATAAAAATTTTACTTAAAAAAAAAAATAAAACATAAATTTTTGTTGAATTCCTACCTTTCCTACATAAAATTTCCAATACCCAATATTTTACAAAAGATTTTCATTTAGTTTTTTTCGCTTTTCTATGGATTTTAATATACATCGATATTTTAACTTGTTTAAATGTAGACGTTTTTGTTGATTTTTTTTTCGACCCATCCAGCTAAAATTTTAAATTTCCAAGTTTTTTTTCAAAAATTTCCGTAAAACTTTTTTCGAAATATTTTTAAGACTTCCCAAATTTTAACAAACAATCCTTTTTTTCTACAAGTTAAAATTTAAATTCCCAAAAATTTTTTATATTTCCCCATTTAAAATTTTAAATTCCTAAAATTTTTTCGAAGATCCCCAATAGCTTAAAATTTTATATGGAAATTAAAAAATATTACCTCTGCAAATAAATTATGCTTTTGTATTGATTTTCATCTTCCCCAGTTAAAATTTTAAATTCCCAAAATTTTTTAAAAAATCCTTAAGATTTTTTTCTTACTTTTTTTTCTTTCTTGTTTTATACTTCCCCAGTTCAAATTTTAAATTCCCAAAATTTTTTTTAAAAATCCCCAATAATTATTTAAAATTTTTTATTTTTGCTTTATTAATTATATTTTTTTTACTGTTTTCCATAATTCCCCAGTTAAAATTTTAAATTCCCAATATTTTATAAAAATTCCATAACGATTATTTTCTTAGTATTTAAGAAACTTTTAGCAAGTAACATAAAGGATTTAACATTTTTGTTGTTTTTATAATTCCCCAGTACAAATTTTACAACTTTATTTTTTTTTTAATCTCCCAAAATTATTTAAAATTTTTTTTTGTGGAATTTTCAGCAAAAAACCTAAAAATATTACTTTTCCTTTTATTCCCAAAAAAAAAAAAATTTTATATATATATGTTTTACACCTACAAATAAATTATGCTTTTGTATTGATTTTCATAATTCCTCAGTTAAAATTTTAAATTCCCAAAATTTAAAAAAAAAATCCCCAAAGATTTTTTTCTTACTTTTATTGGTTAAAATTTTAAATTTCCAACATTTTTTCAAAAATCCCCAATATTTATTAAAAATTTTTTATTGTTGTTTTATTAATTAATTTTTTTTTTTTACCATTTTCCATAGTTCCCCAGTTAAAATTTTAAATTCCCAACATTTTTTTTTTTTTCATTCCCTAATGATTTGATTTTTTTTAGCAAGTAACATAAAGATTTAACATTTTTGTTTTTATAATTCCCCAGTTCAAATTTTAAATTCCTATTTTTTTTTTAATCTCCCAAAATTATTTTAAAATTTTTTATGAAATTTTTTAGTAAAAAACATAAAAATATTACTTTTCCTTAACAAAATTATACTTTTGTATTAATTTGTATACTTCCCCAGTAAAGTTTTAAATTCCCAAAAATTTTTCCAAAAATTCCCAATAATTATTTTCGAATTTTTTAAGTTTTTAATAAAAAAAAATCAAAAAATATTACTTTTTCATAGCAAAATTATACTTTTGTATTGATTTTCATACTTCCCACTTTTACATTTGAAATTCCCAAAATTTGTATTAAAACGCCCTAAAAAAAATTTCATGATTTTTTTTTCAAAATTAACATAAATTATGAAGTTTTATTTCTTATTTATTTATTTATTATTTTTAACAATTCTTCCTATAAATCCCTTTTTAATTCCTAAAGTCTTAAAAAATTCCTCTATGGGACGTAATTTCTCCTTCCTCCTCTTTATTATTTAACGGTTAATTTTACAATTCAACAATTTTATTTCGTACACACACACACGCACATTTTCCATGCCATTTAAATAACAATTTAAGGTAATTGTGTAAATGTAAAAAATAAATCAATTTTTGTTCATTTTTTAAAATATTTCATCTTTTGTTCAGTTTTATTGCCATTTGCATTACAATAATTATGATTTTCATATCAATTAAGGTCATTTAAATTATATGTACTTCTTGTATGTATGTATGTATGCATGTATGTATGTATGCATGTATGTATGTATGTATGTATCAAAACGATGCATGAATAACGATGACGACGATATTGGCAAGTGTTTTTAGCTTGAAGTATATATTTAAGATGTATCTACATCCATATATGCATAAATATGAGTATAAGAAAATAATCATAATGTTTGGTGGGGAAGAGGCTAAAGGGTTTGTCACTTTTCAACGATGATGATAAATTGGATTTGTACATTTTCTGCTTATAAAGCTCAAAATCAATTTTGTTAATTAGACAAATTGAACACATTACGGAAACACATCTTCGAGGTACTCTCAAGTTGAGGTAACAGCTAAATATAGGATTTAAAAAGAGTATTCTTGTCAAGAGACATTAGAAGAAATTAAAAAGAAATTTACTAAACTAAGACTGTTTGTTGTTTAAGAAATAAAAAGAAAAATAATAAAAACATTTTTTAAAAATGTCTTCAAGGTGAAAATCGTTTTAAAATTAATTAAATACTTAATTGAAATAAAATAGTTTTATTAAATTTCTTATTATAAAGTTGATTTACAGTTCCCTAGCTAATAGTTGAAATTCCCAAAAATAATTGAAATCAAAATTACTTTTTTTTGTTAATTTCTTTATAAATAATGATAAATCAATGATTCTTATTGATCTTCAGATAAAATGTTAAATTACCACAAAAATTTCAAAAATCCCAAATTATAAAATTTGCAAAAAATTATTTAATATTGAATTATAAAAAATTAATTAATATTGAATTATAATGCAATAAATAAATTTTCTTTAATTTTCGGAAAAAATAAAGTTTTTAAGTTTCCCACTAAAAGTTTTAAATTCCTAAAAATTATTTTAAAAATCCCTTAATAACAATTTTTTTTAAAAAAAGATTTAAACAAAAATTATTCAATTTCTTATTATAAACTTGATATATTTTTTTAAATTCCCACAAAAAAAGAAATATCAAGAATCCCCAAGCTATAATTTTCATTAGTTAAGTGACTTTCTTTGAAAATAATGATAATCCACTGATTTCCAAAAAAAATTAAAAAATCTGCAAGTTAAAAAATTTTTTAAAATTATTTAATATTCAATAAAAAAATTACTATACATAATTTTTTTTTTTAAATTTTAAGAAATATTAGTGTTTTTAAGTTTCCCCACTTAAAATTTTGTTAAAAAAAAAAACAAAAACTTTATTATTTATCAAAAACAAAAAAAAAAAAAACTCAAAAATTTCCATTAAATTTAATTTAATTTTCATAAGAGTTTTAAAATTAAGTTCAGAAAACTGAAAAATGTCTTTTAAAAATACAATTCAGCGGCATAAAAATAAATTTAGCAAACAAAGTTTTAAGGATTTATGTTTAAAATCTAATTCAACTAAATAAAAATCGAATTCAGCTAACAAATAAGGCAAAAAATTACAATTCAGCTAAGAAATAAGGCAAAAAATTGCAGTTCAGCTGCACAGAAATTAATTCAGCTAATAAATTTTTTTAGATTTATGTGAGCCTTACAATTCATCAGAATAAAAATTTAATTCAGCTAATACAAAAATGCGATTCAGCTGCATAAAAATCAATTCAACGAAGAATGTGGTTCTAAACTATAATTCAGCTAAATAAAATTATATACATTTGTGCAATTAATTAGAAAATAAAATTTCAATTCAGCTAAATAAAAACGAAATACAGCTAACAAATTTCTCAAAATTCATATAAATTTTAAAAATTAATTAAAAATTAGGCAAAAAAAATTACAATTCAGCGGCATAGAAATTAATTCAGTCAATAAATTTCCATACATTTATGTATAAATCTCAATTCAGCTGATAAATTTGCTTACTTTAAAAAAAATCGTCCTTCTGCTAAATAAAAATCAAATTCAGCTATCAATTTTGTCAATATAATATAAATATTAAATATAAATTAAAAATTATGCTGGAAAATTAAGATTCAGTTGCATAGAAATCAATTCAGCTAATTAATTTCCATAAATATATGTACAAATTTAAATTCAGCTAAATAAAAATCAAATTCAGCTAAAAAATTTCGCAAGATTCACATAAATTTTAACACTATATTAAAAATTATGCAAGAAAATTAAACTCTAACTGCATAAAAATCAATTCAGCTTAAAAAATTTCTCAAGATTAATATAAAAAACTTCAATTCAGCTAACATATTTCTCAAAATAAATACACTAAAATTTATTCAGCTAAACAAATTTTTAGGATTTAAGCTCAATAATCTCCATTTCAGCTAAATAAAAACTTAATTCAGCTAATCTAATTTCAAGGGTTTATATCACAAAAGAAAACTGTTTCAATTAAACATTTTTGCAAAATTTATAAAGGGAATTGCAATTCAGCTGCATAAAATGAAATAATCAATGACTTTTCTTAAAATTTGTGAAATAATTATAATTCAGCAAAATAAAAACTTATTTCAATCACATGAAAATTAGTTCAGTTAAGCAGTTTAAACAGTTTTAGGTGAAAGACCTAATTCAGAAAAATATTAAGGAAATTGGAATTCAGCTAAATACAACTTTTTTCAACTAATAGATTTCTCAAGATTTATATGAAAACTTTAATTAAGTTAAAGTATTTCTTAAAATATGATAGAAAATTGTAATTCAGCTGTATTAAACTCAATTCAGCTAAAAAATTTCAAATTCAGCAAAGTAAAGACGTAATTTAGCTGGACAAAATTTAATTCAGCTAAGTAGTTTAAAAAGATTTATATGAAAAACCTTAGCAAAACTTTATATCAATTAAAACATTTTGCAAAATAAATAATAAACTAATTCAGCTAAGCAAAACTCTAATTCAGCTACAAAAATTTAGTAAAATATTTAAGGATATTGAAATTTAGCAAAATAAAACCCTATTTTATTTTTAAAATGTGTATTTAAACTTTAATTAAGCTAACTTATTTCTCAAAATATGAACGAAGGATATAATTCAGCAAAATTAAAAACTAATTCAGTTGTACAAAAAAGCAATTCAGCTAAGAAGTTTCTTAAAATTGATGAGAAAAACCTAATTTAGCTAAACAAAACTTGAACTCAACCAACAAATTTTACAATTAGTTTTAATGCAATTCAGCTGCATTAAAACTTATTCAGCTAAGAAATTTCCAATGATTTGTAAGACATTTTTAATTCAGCCAAATAAAAATTAATTCCGCTGCATAAAAATTAATTCAGTTAAGTAGTTTAAATAGATTTATGTAGAAAACCTAATTCAGCTAATAAAGTTTGAAAAGTATTAAACCAAATTGCCAATCGACTAAATAAAATCTTATTCAGCTAACAGATTTCTCAAGTTTTATATAAAACTTTTAATTCAGCTAAAGTATTTCTCAAAATATATATGAAAAATACAATTCAGCTGCATTAAATTTAATTCAGCTAAGAAAAATTTATTAATTTTTTACAAAATATTAACGAAAATTACAATTCAGCTACTATAAAATCAATTCAGCTAAAAATGTGTTTAAAGTTTTAAATAAAGATCTAATTCAGCTAAATAAAAATCAAATTCAGTTTCTTTAAAATAAATTCAGCTAACATATTAATTAGCATTTATTATATTTAAGAATTTACACATGATACTTGAGAGAAATTCTTTTCTTTCAGCTGAATATTCCATGCTTATGGTCAATTTCCATTTACAACGTCACATGGGTAACTTCCTCATACAAGTCTATGGACCCTGCTGTCTACTAGTTGTACTCTCATGGGTCTCTTTCTGGCTTAATCGTGAAGCTACAGCTGATCGTGTTTCTTTGGGCATTACCACAGTTTTAACCATGACTTTCTTAGGCTTAGAAGCCCGTACCGATCTACCTAAGGTACCCTATCCCACAGCTTTAGACTTTTTTGTTTTCCTCTCATTTGCCTTTATATTTGCCACTATTTTACAATTTGCTGTGGTTCATTATTTTACCAAATACGGATCGGGAGAATGTTATTTCATCATTGAAGAAATGGAATCCGACACGGAGTCAGAAATATTAGAAAGTCGAGAGGGTAATAGAAGTGATATGGAATCGGAATTTGCCACCAGTACAGAATCAAGAATATATGAGGTAATACCATTGTCTATGTGTTCTATAAATATACCACAACGAAGAGAATCGTCGGCTTCACGAAAAAATCGTAGACGTTCACAAGAAAGAAAGTTTAGAGGTCGATGGGGTATGTGGCGTAATTTGGCGGAATGTTTTAACTGGCCTTGCTGGCAAAGCAATAAAAAAAGACATCAAACTCAATTTGATGTTTCCGAGGACGAAGATGATGAGGAACAACATTTAAGATCAAATGAAGGTAAGAGAGAGGAGAGAGTAAACTTAAAAGCCAACAAAAATTCAATAACTAATATTTCTCTTATTACAGATTCTACTCCCCGCAAACAGGGAGGCAGACGTCGCATGTCTTATTATCGCCGCGAGGAACTGGATGCTCGACGCAAAGGCAAACGTACACCCCAGTATAATTCAGTCTCTAAAATAGATCGTGCCTCTCGTATTGTTTTTCCCATATTATTTCTACTCATTAATGTTTTCTATTGGTATGGTTATTTATCACGCAGTTCACGCATTTTGGCCCACAGTAATACGAGCACCTGATGTTACCTTTTAGCAATTTAGATAAATGTAAAAAAGAAATCGTTAAAAATTATAAAATAAGGCAGAGGAAGGGTTTTTAAATCATAAAGGAGAAATAAGGAAATGGGAACAATTAAAAATAAACTAAATAAATTTATGCTGCTAACGCTACTGCTTTAATTATGATTTCTTTTAACTAAATTGCTAAAGTTTTCAAACAACACTACTACATACTAACAATCAAAGCTATTTTAAAACTAAGTTTAAAAAAAAGCTGTACGAAAAGCTTTATAAAAAAGTAAAAGCTTTGAGAAGATAAAAATACATTAATTTACTTATTATTGCTAATTTTAATTTGTATTAAAAAAAACTTTACAAAAAGCTAATTTACTAATTTAATTTAATTAATAAAACTATATTTAAACTACTTAATTTTAAACTTGATTTATATTAGTTAAATTAATAAAAATTTAGTAATTTTATAATTTACTAATTTAAGTAAATTACTAAAACTATATTTAAAAAACTTAATTTTAAACTTGATTTAATTTAATTTAAGTTGAATATTTAATTTTGGAAAAACGATTAATGACGTTTTAAGTTTAAGTAATACCAAGCTAAGTTGTACTATATACTATTTAAAATGTATGTTAAATAAAAAAGCTCTTTAGAAAGCTTTCATGAAGTAACAACCAAAAATATAATTTTAAATTTAATTATTTTAAATTAAAATCAAAAACTATTACCGAGTAAACATGTTATTTTAAAAGCTTTAGATATGCCAACAATTTTATAAAGCTTTCGTTTAACATAAAAAATCATCAAAATATTTGTGTCAAAATATACATATTAAAGAATGTTAATTTATTTCAAAGCTATAAAATTATTAAAAGCCTTTAATCTGGCAAAAGCTCACCTACAGACTAGACTATATACCCTTTGCTCTTTCCACCGTTGATCTAAACTATAGACAAGACTATAGCTTAAACTATAGACTAGACTATAATATAAACTATAGACTAGACTATAGTCTAAACTATAGACTAGATTATAGTCTAAACTATAGACTAGACTATAGTCTAAACTATAGACTAGACTATAGTCTAAACTATAGACTAGACTATAGTCTAAACCATAGACTAGACTATAGTCTAAACTATAGACTAGACTATAGTCTAAACTATAGACTAGACTATAGCTTAAACTATAGACTAGAGTATAGTCTAAACTATAGACTAGAGTATAGTCTAAACTATAGACTAGACTATAGTCTAAACTATAGACTAGAGTATAGTCTAAACTATAGACTAGAGTATAGTCTAAACTATAGACTAGACTGTAGCTTAAACTATAGACTAGAATATAGCTTAAACTATAGACTAGACTATAGCTTAAACTATAGACTAGACTATAGCTTAAACTATAGACTAGAATATAGCTTAAACTATAGACTAGACTATAGCTTAAACTATAGACTAAACTATAGACTAGATTATAGTCTAAACTATAGACTAGACTATAGTCTAAACTATAGACTAGGGTATAGTCTAAACTATAGACTAGACTATAGCTTAAACTATAGACTAGAATATAGCTTAAACTATAGACTAGACTATAGCTTAAACTATAGACTAGACTATAGCTTAAACTATAGACTAGAATATAGCTTAAACTGTAGACAAGACTATAGCTTAAACTATAGACTAGACTATAATATAAACTATAGACTAGACTATAGTCTAAACTATAGACTAGATTATAGTCTAAACTATAGACTAGACTATAGTCTAAACTATAGACTAGACTATAGTCTAAACCATAGACTAAACTATAGTCTAAACTATAGACTAGACTATAGTCTAAACTATAGACTAGACTATAGCTTAAACTATAGACTAGAGTATAGTCTAAACTATAGACTAGAGTATAGTCTAAACTATAGACTAGACTATAGTCTAAACTATAGACTAGAGTATAGTCTAAACTATAGACTAGACTATAGCTTAAACTATAGACTAGAATATAGCTTAAACTATAGACTAGACTATAGCTTAAACTATAGTCTAAACTATAGACTAGACTATAGTCTAAACTATAGACTAGAGTATAGTCTAAACTATAGACTAGAGTATAGTCTAAACTATAGACTAGAGTATAGTCTAAACTATAGACTAGAGTATAGTCTAAACTATAGACTAGACTATAGCTTAAACTATAGACTAGAATATAGTCTAAACTATAGACTGGACTATAGTCTAAACTATAAACTAGACTATAGTCTAACCTATAGACTAGACTATAGTCTAAACTGTAGTCTAAACTATAGACTAGACTATAGTCTAAACTATAGTCTAAACTACAGACTAGACTATAGTCTAAACTATAGACTAGAGTATAGTCTAAACTATAGATTAGACTATAGTCTAAACTATAGACTAGAATATAGCTTAAACTATAGACTAGACTATAGCTTAAACTATAGACTAGACTAGATTAGACTATAAATTATAAACTAGACTATCGTGTAAACAATAGAATAGACTATACTTTAAACTATAGACTAAACTATAGACTAGATTATAGTCTAAACTATAGACAAGATTATAGTCTAAACTATAGACTCGACTATAGACTAAACTGAAGATAACATCAAAGACTTGAATATAAACTGAACTATAGACTGGACTCTATAAACTAGTTTATAGACTACGAGATGAGTTGTAAACATGATTAGAAACCTAACTGTAGACTAGAATATATTCCAAACTATTGACAAGACTATTATCTAAGCTATAGACTAATCTATAGATTAAATTATAGACAAGACTATAGTCTAAACTACAGACTAGACTATAGCCGAAAATATAGACTTGGCTATAGTATAAACTATAGGCTATACTATAATCTAAACTATAGACTAGACTATAAACTAAACTATAATCTAAAATAGACTAGACTATAGTCTAAACTATAGACTAGACTATAGACTAAACTATTGACTAGATTGAAGACAACACCAAAGACTTGGATACAAACTGAACTATAGACTAGACTATAAACTAGTCTATAGACTACAAGACGAGTTATAGACATTATTAAAAACCAGACTATAGACTAGAATATATTCCAAACTATAGACTAGAGTATAAACTATACTACAATCTGGATTTTATACAGAGAACAGACTATAATTTAAAATATGAACTACCCTTTTGTAATTTCTGAAAACCGGACTTTAGACTAGACTTTGTGTTGGGGAAATTTTTTGTTTGTTTTTTTTTAATCTAATTAATTATCATTATGTTTCAACTTTCTTTGCTTCAAAATTCAATCTAAAATCATAGCATGTACAAAATTATTAACTTATTTAATTAAGCTTATGTAAAAATTATTTTAATTATAAAAATATAAAGCCAATAATAAATTATTTTAAAACAAAAGTTTTTTTTTTAATTATTATTTAAGAAATTTTAAGCTAAAAATTTTCCCAAATCAGCTAAAGAATCTAAATAATAATTTGGTATAAAATCTGTTTCATTGTTTTTTACAAATTCTTGTATATTGGACCATTTATAATTTCCAGTGCCCACCAAAAGAGTATCAAAACTGCAGTTTTTGCCAAATGAAATATCAATTTTAGCACTAAAAGTAAAAAAACAAAAGATGAAAATGAAATATATTTGAAAATAATTTTATCCTTACCAATCTCCTATCATCAAGGTCCTCTTAGGATTTATTTTACCATTCTTTATTAAATTCTCACATATCAAAGGATTAGGTTTACCCATTACCTTAGCTTCTCGTTCCAAACAAGTTTGCAAGGCCTCTAAAATAGCTCCCGTTCCTGGTATACAATATGAAGGATATCTATGAACCTTATCAGCATTTGTAGCCAAAAATTCACATTCCGGATAAGTTCCAAGAATATGTGAAGCTTTTAATAATTTCAGAAACCCAAAATTTTCATCGAAACCCACTACAACTGCTCCAACTTTTTCTCGACGTATTTCTAAGTCAATATCTTTTAACATATCGACCCATATACCCTCGACTAAATCTTCTCCCATACCAAAAGTTTTAATATTTAAATTATTTAGTTCTTGATTTAAAGCTGGACTGCCAATAATATAGACTCTGTCATTAAGGTCTAAATGTTGTTTGATATATTCGGCTATGGAATGTGTGGGAGCTATAATGTGATCTTCATCTATTTGGAAATGCATTTGCGAAGCTTTAAGCCATAGATCATGTCGAGTTTTAGTGCCATTGTTAGTGACGAAATATATATTTTTGCCTAGAGATTTGAGAGAGTTAATGGTCTCGGGTACCCGGGGTATGACATTATTGTCGTGCCATAAAACGGCTAGAAGTTAAAAAAAAAATAGTAAGAAAAGTTAATGATAGAACATAGATTAAATTATAGGCTATACTATAGACTAGAATATACAATACTCTACAGACCAGACTATAGACTCGACTATCCACTAGAATAGTCTAGCTTATCTATAAACTATAAGTCTATACTAATCTATAAGCAATAATAATTTATTATCTTTATGTCACTTAAAATATATTTAAAAGACTCTATCTTTCATTAAAGTTAAAATACAATTCTCTTTAACTTACCATCACAATCTGTTAAAATGGTATCGTATGAATCCAGCCAATCTTTAAAAGTTTTCTTGTCCCATTGTTCTAAATTTATAGGATTTATCATATTGTTGACCCTTCTTACTAAATAAAAATCAAAAACACCATTTATTTTAGATTTATTTGATTAAATGCTAAAAATAATATACCTACTTTTGTTAAAGATTTTGCCTCCAACTCCTTTGACCTTAACTCTTAAACTAAAACCAATGAATGTGTTTTGTTATTATATGTATGCATTTCTGAAAATAATGTAATTAATTTCGTTTTCATACTCTTATGAAGAAAAAGAGTCTAAATATTTATTTGAGTTCTCTTATGGGAACTGATAAAGAACTTTGAATTTGTTTTTATTGTAAAGTTAATTTAGGTAATAAAAAAATTGTCTCAAATCCCTCTTTTTTTCTTTTTTGTGGCTGATAAAAAATTTCGGCATGAGTTGGCTAATTTTTATCAAGAATCTCAAGCCTTATTTCCTTCGTAATAAAATGTTTAGGCTCATTTCTCTAACAATTTTGTTATACCAGACTTTGCTAACTCAGGTATTTAGTAAATTTTGGTTTAAGAGTCTCTAACAGTCTTTATAAAAAATCACTTCTAATCTGAAATCCATGTATTTGTTACCCGAATAAACAACAGACGGTTTTTTGAAAACCAAATTATTTGTTGAATCTTATTGTTTAAATACCAGATTTAAATGTTAGTAAACTTTTTCTTTTTATTTCTATTTATTGTAATAAACGAAGAAATGAATTTTACGTGAAATTGTTTCTAATTTTGTGAATTTCATAAAATAAATTGTTTTTATAGAAAGCGGTGCTTTTAAAATTTCTATACTTTAAGAGAGTGACAGAAATGTAAAGAAATGCAGCAACCAGAACTACAGATAATTCCGCCGACAGGGTAGAGTCTAGTGACTAGATTATAGATTAAACTGTAGACTACATAATAGTCCAGACTGTATACTATAGACAAGAATAAAGAGTAGACTATCGACTACGGTATAAAACAAATAGAATGGACTATGAAATAGGCTACAGAATAGAATAGTCTATTTTATAGACTATAAATAGTCTATAAAATAGACTATTGAATAGTCCATGATGAAACCATTTAACAAGGTGTATGCATAGAGGCAACAATTACAATAATGCAATAATAGCAGGCATTTTTGCGTCTTACCTAGTGTCTACATTAGGCAAATTTATATCAAAACAAACGTCAAAATCAGTGCGAATATATACAAGGTAATCTTAGTTAAACAGTTAATTATTATTTTGGTTGTTACAGTTGTCAAACTGTATATATAAAAAACGATAATGAATACGCCATATTGTTGTTTTTGTGCAACTATTACCACCTTCCACAAATTCGCGTTAGGTTTAACGTTTGTCTTGATAAAAAAATCTTTAATGTAGACACTATGTTAAATAAGACTGAAACGTCAAACAAAACAAAAGAAAACACATACAAATTGTAAACAATGATTCTTGAAACTGAAAAATAATAAATTGAAGGAAATTATTTTTAATGTTTTTATAAATTGAAATAAATTAAATATTTCTTTACAGAACTTTTTTCTTATTAAAAATATAAATTTCACCACCAAAAAAATTTACTTTTGTTTGTAAACAAAGCAATACATGCAAACACAAAAAAAGAAATATTTAACATTTCAGTCTTACAGTAAAAAATGAAGCAAAACATAATTAGCTGAGCTTGTAATGACACCTTGTGCTGGTTATGCCATAGAATAGTCTATAGAATATAAAATGTTAAATTTTTTTTCTCTCAGTAATATGTTTGGACGTCAGAACTTCATATATAAAAAAAATTGAGTAAAACATCCTCTACGAACCGCTGTTACCTTGTTAAATTGGCCTTAGAATATACTATTGTAATTTTAATTCATTTATTATTTTGCAAATTTTGAGTAAACCTGTTTGGCAACTCTAAAAAACAAATGTTTTTATTTTTATCTCTTTTTCTTCCAGTGGTGCCAAAAATTTGACTCAATTTCTCAACAGATTGTATTTGAAAAACCTTTACCAACCACACACTAAATAAAAACGCTGATTTTTCCCGCAAAAATATTTCTTATTAAATTGTTATTTTTTAAGTTTTAAACATGTTAAAAATTAATATATATTTCTTCAAATTTTAAGGACTTGAATGCATTTCAGTAATGGAATCAAATTTGAAAACTTGTAATGTATTTTTCTGTTTAGACATTATTATATTTGACTAATATAGACATATGCTAAGTAATTCTTTAAAAATTTTGTTTTCTTTATACTGCAAAACCAATCAAACCCAGGGGCTTATTGTATATTTCGATTGTATTTTAAATACATTGACTTTCGAAAATGTCTTCTTTCGAATTGAATTACACAATAATTCTACAGGGGTTGAAAGATTTTTGCGTATAATAATGCTGAGGTGATTCAAAATTTTGAGAAAAAAATTATATCTATACGTTTTTTATAGAAAAACTGTTAATTTTAGATGTAATTTCCCGGTTCCTGGTAACTTAATATTTAGATTCAAAATTTTGGGGAAAAAAATATATCTATACGTTTTTTATAGAAAAACTGTTGATTTTAGATGTAATTTCCCGGTTCCTGGTAACTTAATATTTTAGATAAATTAGTTTGTTATAGAAGTAAAAAAAATATCTTTAAATTTTCTTATATCTGTTACAAAACCATATTTTTACAATAAAAGAAAAGTTTCTAAAAACTATCAGTTAAAAAAATGATACAGCCAGAAAATCCACTTAGCGGTTCTTTATGGAAAGTATCCGCCAGGGACAAAAAATAAATACCGCAAGATCTAGGTGGAAAACCGCCGTTTTGGCAACACTGCTTTCTTCCTTTAGCACAACCTTCTTACTCAACGTACTCTTAAATAAGAGAGTTAAGCAAAAATTTAATTTAAAAAGCTTTTAACAGCTGATTCAGTAACTTGTTTAGCCAAAAACACCCTACTGTCCCTTCATATTCACCTTCCAAAGCATTAGCATTTCTATTGTAAAAATCTTTACAATTTATTAATAATTTTTTAGTTTTGTAATTTTAAGTTCTAACAACATAAAGTATTACATTAACAATAAGCATGATATTAGGCTAGAGATTATAATATGGCTACATATGTATGCATAATGTATGAAGAAAATTCTTGTTGATAGTTAAGATTATTATGAAAAAAAAAAACAAAGTCATGAAGACAAGTCTTAAAGTTAAGTTAAAAAAATAAATAAAAATAGTAAAAAAATTCACATATGAGGCAGCAAGTCACCAAGTTTAGGTAAATACACATCTGGTATAAGTTTAAGCAATTCAGGATCATTGGATTTCTTCCATGATTCCACATCATTCAATTGATGAATTCCCGTGCCCACCAGTAAGGTTTGGAAGCCACAATTATAACCCAGCAAGATATCGGTGTTACATCTAAATTAAAAAAAAAAAAAATAATTTTTATTAGTTTATTTATTTCTAAAACACTTACCTATCCCCTATCATTAATGTTCTTTCTGGGTTTATGGTACCATCCTTGATAAGATATTCACATATCTCTTTATTCGGTTTACCTATAACCAAAGCCTTACGTTCCGCACATATTTCTATGGCCCTAACGTAACTACCAGTACCGGGTATTACCATATTAGGCATGGGAAAACGTTCATCTGTATTGGTAGCGATAAACAAACACTCCGGATTATTTAGATATGATGCGGCCTGTGTCATTTTAGGAAAACTAAAATGTTCATCAAATCCCACCATAACAGCTCCTACATTTTCATCAAGCTTAAGATGTTTGGAGATATAATCCGCCAATGTTCCCTGCATAACATCAGGCCCCACTTTGTTGTGTTCTATACCCACAGCATCCAATTCCTTGGTGATACCTTCCGAACCAATTACATAAACTTTTTTCTGGAAATTTAAACTTTTTAAATAAGCCGCCGCCGAATGAGCTGTGGAGATAATTTCCTCTTCGGTAATATTGAAACCCATATCTACAGCTTTTACGAGAAGTTCTTTACGGGTTTTAGTAGAATTGTTAGTACAAAAGTATATTTTTTTGCCCAATTCTTTGAAACGATTCATAACCTCAACGGAGCCTTCAATAACATTGCCGTAGACCCAAAGGACACCTGGGGTAAAAAAGAAGAAAAATTAAAATTAATAGTATTTTATTATTATTATTGACTTTATTGAAACCTTTATAAAATAATTACATTGTTATGAGAATTTACTTAAAAGTATTACAAAAATTAAAATCTAAATAATTAAATAAGGAAACTACTAATATCACAGTGTTAAGGAAAAGTTGTCAAAAAAAACCTTGTACATACTTAAACGTTATAAGAAAATTTAAAAACAACCATCAATTATAACTCTTTAAGTAAAAAAGAGTCTTAGTGATTGTTTAGCAAATTTCTTATTATTTCATATGTAGACGTTCTGCATTTTTCATTAAATGACAGAGTCCCCTTGCAAATGAATTAAAAATTTTATGCTTAAAGTTATTCTACTATCTGGGGTGTAGGTTATGAATTATTTTCAGATTTTTATTTTGTATTATCTGTAATTTTCTTGTGTAAGTTTTAGTAGCTTTATTAAACCAGACTTGGCATCCGTAGGTCATAATTGGTCAAATACACATTTTGTAAATAAGAATTTTGTTTTTTAAAATAAGTTTAAATCTTCTGTTAAGTAAGGGGTAAAGTGCACGGCCGTATTTAATTGCTTTATTACAAATATACTGTATGTGTTGTTTAAATGATAGTTTTTTATCTAAGATAATACCTAGATATTTGATACTATCCTACAGAGGAATAAAAACTCCCCTAGAATATAAATGTTTTGTAGGAATACGTTTCTGTGATTTATTATATGGAAATATAATAGCTTGTGTTTTACTAACATTAAATTTTATCTTCCATTTATCAAAGTATTTATTGGTAGATTTTAAGCTATCTTCCATTTTTTTGATTATTGCGTTTGACACCTTACCGCAACAAATAAAAGCACCGTCGTCAGCGTAAAAAGCTACTTCTTGATTCTTGCGAATAGTAAAATCGGAAATATATATTGAATAAAGAGTAGGTGATAATACCGATCCTTGCGGCAGACCCGCAGGGATTTGTCTATCACTAGATAGCGTGTTATCTAAAGATACAGCAAATGAGCGCTGATCTAAAAAACTCTTTATTATCTTTTGCAAGTACGTTGGATAATTGAAGGAATTTAGTTTAAAAACCAGGCCTTCATGCCATATTGAATCGAAGGCTTTTTCAATGTCAAGAAAAATAACTCCAGTGCTTTTACGATTTCTTTTGTTTGATTTAGTTGATGTACTGTGAAGTGTTCCTTGCGGAATTCAAACTGTTGAGGGTTAATAATATTATTTTGGTTGGAAAAATCTAAAATTCTCTTATTAATTATTTTTTCAAATACTTTATCCAATAGGCTTAGGATGCTGATTGGTCTATAGCTAGACGGTAATTTAGGATCCTTTCCTAGCTTAGGAATTGGGATAACTTTTGCCTTCTTAAAAATAGTTGGAAAATAGCCTTCTATTAAACATGAGTTGACAAGTTTACATAGAGTTTCAAAAAAGTAATCGGGCATCTTTTTAAGGATAATAAATTAATAGTATTGCTTTGTTAATTTGTAAGCATTTCTTTAATTTTTTCTTTCAGTATTTTTGAGGTTATATTGAAGTTTTTATTTCTTAAACTTCTCAATAATATTTGCAGATTAAAATCTTAAATTTAAGAATCTTTTACATATCGATAGGCCCAATTTCACTCAAAATTCGTAGAAATAAATTAATAGATTGAAAAAAATTAATAAAATGAATATTGAAGCTGAAATTCTTTCTTTTGTGTATTCTTTAAGCTATAATTTTTCATTTCCAAATTTTGTTATGAGTTGTGTTTAGGTTGAATTTTTTTAAGACTAATTTTTATTGAAAAAAAAAAAAAAAAAAAATACATTAATATTTCTCAAGTCTTTAAACTAATTTCCAACAAAATCGCTTTAAGTTTAAAGTTGAAATATTTGTAAATAAGTTAATTATAAAATCTAATTTTACTATTAATTTATTTAAAAATTAATAAATTACTTGTTCATAAAATCAAAGTAAGTTTTGCCAAGTAATTTTCAATTTAAAAATAAAAATATATTTTTTAGGTTACATTGAATTTCTTCTAGAAAATTTAAATATTCAACGTTAATTTTCATTGCTTAAAATTCTTTAATATTTAACAAATTGTTATTTATAATTTGGACAACATCGCTTAAAAATGTCTCTAGTTATTATACAAAATATTTTTTGAGGTTGAAAAATTTGGAAATAGCTTCAATTTAAATTAAAATGTTGACACATTTTTTACAAAATTAGTAAATTATTCGCCATAGAAGTGTCTTTAAATTTTGTTAAGTTTTAGTTTTGTTAACCAAATTAATTATCTTATAATTTTTATAGAAAAAAAAAAAAAAAAAAAAAATAGAAAAAAATTATAACCACAATTTTAAAAATTATTTTGATTCATATTTTTTGAGGTTATGATAAAAACTTAGGCATAAATCAAGATTACCAGCACACTTGATTTTTAAATAATTTTGATAATGATTCAGTAGCATAAATTATGATATTAACAAATATATTACGAGTAAAAATCGATTAATTTCTCTGAATATTAATTTTTAAAGTGCTATATTTTTGTTATTTAATGGGCTAGGAGTGTAATATGGGGATCATATGAAAGCTTGAAATATTCTCTAGATGATTTGATATATAGGAGAGTATTGTTATATCAATGTATTTTTGAAATAACGGTACTTTTGTAAAAAGAGTGAAAATAAAAAGTAATAAAATATCATATTATCTCACCATGGGTTAATGATTTGAAACATTTTATATATCAATCGAAAGGACTCCTCAAGACCTTTCTAACGATATCCATATTGTTCATTTTCATTAAAGGAGGAAGGAAGAAAATTGCATTCTTACCTCATAACTTAAAGTACCTATAACTCAAAAACTAATAGATAGCGGAGAAAAATTTTTATGTAGCTTTTTTTAACCAAAAATTGTGCTTTTGTCGAAAAGAAAATTTATTAAAAATCAACAGTGCCGGTAACCTTGATTTGTTCCAAAACTTCTTAATTTTGACGAATTGGGAAATATTCGAGGGAAATCATCGAAAAATGATTTCAGCACAACAAAGCTTCTCCTTGATCCAGAAAAATCTCTGAATTTTGACATTGAAACATTTAATGTTTTTACAAATGCTTTAATTTGTGTCACTATACCGCCTATAGCTCATCTCCATGAATGCTGTCATTAATGACGTTCATTAAGGTCATTAACAAGAGAAAAAAAAATAGACGAAAAAACAAGACCGGCTGCATACATTCACATAACATTCACATAGACACTTCCCAGATGAAAAAACACTAACCATGAATATTAAAACAATTGAACACACATCAAAACCATCAAATTTCTAAAATAAAATTATGCAATTTCAGCTACATAAACAATTAATCATAAATTATTATTAATATCGAACACATTTTCGCTAAAATATTGACAGAATTTACCATCACAATCCGTAAGAACGGCATCAAATGAATCCAACCATTGGGTCACCTTGTCGGCATTTTGTCCCAATAAATTTGTCGATGTCTGTTTAAACATGTTGAGGCGAAATTTTTTTAGCATTAATTAGCAATTTTTGCGGTGTGTAGATTACAAAAATTAAAAGTTAAGTAAAAACGTGTAAGTAATTAAACAAATTTATTATAAATTGTTGTGTAAAAGGAAGGTGAGGGGCCAGAAAAAAGAATTTGCAATTTTTTCTTTTCCAACACACGTCCTCCGGCCAGCCGCTTCTAATCAAAACACACAACTTGATAAAAGCACTTGAAAAAAACAACTAAAATGGAAAAATGTAAAAAAATAAAAGTATACAAAAGAGTAGGAAAAAATTTTGCATTAAATAAGTTGAGAGAGTGTGTAATAGATAAAATAAAAGAGAATGGGGGAAAAGTAAATAAAGAAAAAAGCTCTTATTTTGAGGTTAATAAATAGTAGCAGTCCTTAAACTATAATTGTATGCAAGGAATAGTGAACCTCAAACTGTATTTGTTTACAAAAGTCGAAAGATATTTTAATAAAAAAATGTAATATTCTTTTTAAATCTTTTTAAAAAATGAAATGAAATTCTAACTTGTATGTGAGAGATTATAAATTAAAATACTCTGTTTTTTTGATAAAAAAAATTTTTAAAATTGATTCAAATAGTTTAAGCAAAATTTCTATAATTTATCAAAATTATTATGATTGTTATATTGTATTTCATTTAACAAGGGTTGTTCGATAATTTATCGATAACAATATTGAAAGTATATAAATTTAAAAAATTATTTCGTGGATTTTCTTATTTATCTACTAAAATTTTAAAATACTTTCAACATAAAAAAAATACAAAGGCCGTTTGAAAATTATTTATAAACATCTTTTAAAATAATTTGTGTATTGTTAAACTTTTGGTACAAATTTTTTTATATTTAAAATCTTACTTAAAAGGACTTTTTAACGAAAATACTAGGGTTGTTTGAAAATTGTTCTTGAACTGTATTACACTTACTTATTTCTTTTAAAGAAAAAAAGTCATGGTTTTTGTTATAAAACCAATTTCGAATAATTTTCTTTAAACAAATGTGAAAATCGAGGTTCGTTTGAAAATTATTCATAAAAAATATTTGAAAATTCTATAAAATGTTAAAATTTTTCTATAAAAAAATTTTAAGATTATTTATAAACAAATTTGTAAAAATTTTCCTGTTTTTATCAAAATTTCGAAATTACTGTGGCATATTATTTTAAAAATTATTTTTGAGGAAAAAGTATAAAGTTATGAGGTAGTTTCAAAATTATTCTTGAACATTTTTAGGAAAAAAAAATATTTTTTTTTGAGTCTTTATAATAACTTATTTAAAAAAATTCAAAAAATTTATACAAATTATTAACAACTTTTTAAGACTTTTAAAGTTATTAAACAAAGAAAATGATTGAGGTTGTGTTGAAAATATTTTGTTTAAATAAATTTCGTGTTATTGTCTTAATTGTTTTTTTAAGCTTTCACTTGTAAGGTTTATAATTGCTGTTACATTCTTAACAAGTATTTTAGAAGTTATAAAGTACATAGAAAAAAATTCATATATTTAAAATTTTTTTTCATAAATATTATGAATCGAACATGACTTTTTTTCCCAAACTTTTTTCATAAAAAATAAAATTTTGTTCATAGATATTATTAAAATATTTATAATGAAAATTTTTGTAATTTTGCAAAAAATTTGTTAAATCTTTGGTTCAGTTTTATTAGATTTGATTGCAAATGGTAAATGAAAGTAGTTATACATGAAAACGCTTTAATATGGCAAAATTCCAAGGAAAAATCTATAAAAAAATGTGTAGAAATTTGCAGAATTTCGCTCGCATTCTGAAGCATATAATATTGATAAAAAGCGCTTCTCTTCTGTTCCCATAATGTAGCTAAAAATCATTAAAAACCTAAAATTTTCAGAAGAAAATTTCAAACATTTTTTTGCAAATTGAAAATATAATTGAAAATTTAAACAAATATTTAAGTCTTCTTCACATTTGATTCATTTGAAAAAAGTTTTAATGTTAAAGAAATGATGCTTATATATTATGAACTGAAATCAATGAAAGTAAATTTGTATATTTATGAGATCAGCTTGAAAAAAAATTAACTTTAATATATAAATTCTACTATAAATTATTGTAATTGGTCTAAATTGTTAGTTTTAAAAATTTTGTTAAATTTCGTCAAGGATTTTAAATTTAAAGTAAATTAAATTTTACGGTTAAGTTGAAAATTTAATTTTTTATAACTTTTAAATAAACAAATATTTAAAGTTTATTTTGATTACAAAAATTTCTTGGATTTTAGGCAATTCATTAAAAAAAATTTCTTTCAAATCTTTTGAAAATTTTTCAAGTTATTAAGCAAAATATTATGTGAGGTTATGTTAAAAAATTTTGCCTAAATTAATTTTGATTAAAAAAATTGTCAGCTATTTATTGTAAATGATTTAAATTTTGTGATTTATAAATTTTGTTAAGTTCAATAAAGGTTTTTAGAAGTTATGAAGCAAATTAAAATTTTAAGGTTAAAATGAAAATTTATTATTTTAATTTCTTCTCAATACATAGCCCATTTTAAATAAATTTTTAACAGTAATAAGTTAGAAACTTGTACTATGCATACTTTTTTTGAGGGCTACACAAACTCCCAAAGCTCCAGAAGTAATTTGGTAAATATTAAAATCCCTTCTAATTTCTTTTTAAAAATTTTCCAACACATAAATTTTTATGCTGTTTGTGTTTTTTTTATAAATTTATTTTTATATTACTTAGTTTTTTTATATATATTTTTTTTATTAAATTTCTTATCTTAATATTTTCATTTTTATTATAATATTTTCTTTTGTTTTAATTTTATTTTGTTGGTTGGTTGATTTGTTTTTTTTTTTTTGCATACAACTTCTTAAACAACTAAATAATATATTTTGTTTGCATTTCATTATAATAAAGATTTTTTTTCTTTTCATAAAAAAAGTATTCTGAAATTAAATTACTAAAGTTTATGAAATTACAATTTTTTATTTAAATTAATTTAAATTAATAGGAAGAAAGTTTAGGGAGGGTGGAAAACTAAAAAGAAGAAATAAAACAAAATCTTAGGAAAACATAAAAGAAAGAAAGGAAAACTATTAGGAAAAAAGAAAACTTAAATTGTGGAAGCTCGTTTTTATGTAGAAAAAAGCCTAGTTTCTAAAATAAAGAGAAATATATAAAAAAATGGAAACTAAACTTTTAGTTTTAGAGATTTTAAACTGTTGAAACGTAAAGAAAATTTTGAAGAGATAAACTCAAATTTATTTTAAATATGGAGTTTTTAAAATAAAATTTTCTAAACGTGTTAAAGGTTTTAAATCTTTAATTAAAGTTCTAAAACTGTAAGAACATTGAAAGAAAATATCAATGTTTAAATTGAGTTAACAAAAAAAAAAAAAAAAAAAGAACTAAAATTTACTTCAGTTTAAGAAAGAGGAGGAAAAGAAAATTGCGTTTGAAATGAACCTTTTTAAAACTTTTAAATTTTTAGGATTAATTTATTGTAATTCAAAAATGAAATATTTTGAAAAACGTTAAAAATTTTTTCCTTCTCCCGACTTTGAGAAATTCTTAGTTCCTTTCTTTAATCTACAAATTTTACATTTTATACATAATTTCAATCTTGGCCTTAAAAACTCTAACTAACAGACAAACTGACTAAATAATAAAAGACGTAAGTAGAAAATCTTAGTGTTTGAGTGAAAAAACACAATTTCATTCTAAATAATAAAAGACAAATTCTAATAGGAAAAAAACTAATAAAAAGAATAATTAAAAATGACTTAACTGTTTAGTAAATGGTTTGGGTGTGTTTTTGTTTTAAATTTTAACTAAAATAAAGAAGCTTGTTGTGGCATCATCATGCCACCAGGGCCTGACATCGTTGTTACCCCTGGACCCGAACCCAGTGGATTATTGGCACCTCCTACCGCTAAACCTTGCAGGCTAGCCACATTCGAGCCAGGACCAATCATCATACCCCCACCTCCTCCTCCACCACCTGGGCCACCCACCATACCCTGCTGTAAAGGCATACCGCCAGGACCCAACATACTGCTAGGACCTGTAGGACCCAACATAGGTGAGACACCACCCGATGAAGGCGGTTCTGGACTGTGAGATTTCTTTTTACGTTTTTTTTCCTTTTTACGTTTTTTCCGCTCTTTTTCGTCTTCATGACGCTTTTGTTTTTTGTGTTTCTTTTCGTAGGTCTCCAAGCCGGAAGAATCTGGGAAAATTATTTAGAAGTTAAGAAAATAAAATAATAATTGTTTAACCAAAAAAAAAAAACTTACCCATTAAATTTGTTTCTGGTGGCTGTTGTCCATCTTTGTGTTTATGTTTTTTATGTTTATTTTTATGTTTACGTGCGGGTGTTGTATTTAAGGCTCTGTATTGCTCCGGTAACTGGAAATGAAGATAATAAAAATAGTAATAAATATATAAATAAACAATCAAATAAATAACTAAATAAATAAATAAAAATTTATTAACTAAAGAAACGCTTTAACATATCAATCAAATTTTTAACCAAAGCTTGCAAAATGAAAAACTGCAGGAAAAATTTGGAAAATTGACAATTGTACTGAAAACCCCTGGGGTATTTAGCTCCATTCGACTTTAAATATATAATTCAGGCAAATTTATTATAATTATTCTTTTCCGAAACAAATTGTTCAATATCTTCACCTACTTTTGGCAAAGTTAATGATCAGATAATCGGCAGGAAAAAGTTGGCACTTTGTCAAGGGTGCTGAAAACCACAAGAGATTTTAAAATTAATGACACAGGGGATATGAGAAGCATACTGTCGTAGCAAGTGATTTTTTACTATTTTTTTTTCTGAAAATAATTATAATTTTCTAATATTGAATATTTTCATTTTCTAAGCCCTAAATAATTTCCACGATGTCCCCTGCATTTAAGAAAAAATTCCAGCTGTGGAAATTTAAAATTTAACCCTCTAATGTTTAAATCTGCTTCAGGTAATCATTTCTAATTTTCTTGAATATAACTTATATTTTAACTTATTTTCGTATACTAATCATTTGGTAAAATTGTTCATACAATAATCTAAATATCTAGACCTTAAATCTTCCAAAAATTTTACACTAATTATGTTATTATAAATTTTTGCTCAGACCGTTAGAGGGTTAAAGAATTCTAGGAAATTAATTTTGGTCCAAATATAAGAAATTTATTACAAAATTAGTTTTATTATTTTATTTATATTTAAAAGCCAATTATACTTACCGGTCCGGGATGTAATCTGAAACCAGCTAATTGTACTGCAGTTAAAGGCAACAACTCTTTGCCAACTATGGGTGGTTTATCAATAACACTACGTAATGTACTATTTTCCTGGAAAAAGAGAAAAAAATAATTAGAAAGATTAAAAAAAAAAAAACATAATAAGAAAAACATTGTTGAAATAAAAAAAAAACACACTATTTTAAAAAATAGTTTCAGAACAAAATTGTTAAATAAAAAGCAGTTTGAAAAAAAAATCAAAAATTAAAAAATCATTTCAACAAAATTATTATTATTATTATTATTATTATTTTTAAGATCAAAAGATCTTTCAGAGTAATTAGAAGGTAGTTCTTTGGAAAACAAATTGTTTTGTAAAAAAAGTTTTTAAAAATATTATTCAATTTAATATGTTTGGAAAATGTTTCTCTTTCTTATCAAATAAAGCTTTAAACACTCTTAGAATAAAATAACTAAGCAAAGTCTTTAAAAAAGATCAAAAGATCTTTCAGAGTTACTTTATAATTTGTAGGAAAATTTTAAATTGTGCAACAAACCCTCAGAGGGTTACTGCGCCAATTCGTAATAAAATATATATTTATCACAGACCATAAGTGTTATAAGTTTAAAAAAATTAATCAAATTTTATTTGTTATTTTTGAAAAATAAAAATTTGTTTTGATTTTTATTTTATTTTTTTTTTAAATAAAAATTAGTTTTTTTTTTTTTAATAAAAATCAGTGAGTTCACACAAGGCAATTTTTCTTGCTGAAATTCTGATTTCGTGTGAGAGCCAGAGAGAGAGGGAATATGAAAGGGTATAAACTTGCCTGTACTTCGAAATTTGTTTTGTTTTCATTTTCTTACTTCAAAACAAAAATAAATCAAGGCAATTAAAGTAAATGCAAGTTCAAAAGAAAAGAAAGGAAAATTTCAGAATGTTAGTGAGTTTTAAAGTATAAATGAAAAATAAAAATCAAATAATGAGGCCCGGTATTATACTACTCACTTAGTGACAAAATCGTATTTAAGTTCTTAAAATTGTTTTATGATTGAAAACTTAAGTATTCCTTTTCCATTCCTTACGTTTTTCCTAAGTATGAAAATTGTTTGGCGTCTTAAAAAATACTTATTGAAAATAAAGAAATATAAATAAAAATACAAAATCTAATAAAATTATTTATAAATTTTACAAAGATTTCAAAATACGCTCCAAATTTATATTTTTTTGTCGTTATATCTTGCACCAACCAACACCTTTTTCATATTAAGGCCATATGCTTAAGATATCTTTACATCTTCCAAGCTATTTCAAATTTTTTCAAAAAATGTTTTGCTCAAAGAAGTAACTTTGATATTTATAATGATTTTTGGCATTACCCTATAATCAAAAAGTAATCAAAATTAAAAGATATTAAATAAAAGATTAACATAAATAAAATATATGTATGATTTTTAGTTAAAGAAAAATGCTTGGAAAGTTGGAACCACCCTATGTAATTTTTTTTGTCAACTTAAGTTTTAAACTGTAAAACGAAACATTTCTTAAGTGTGAGTTTTAACTTAAATTATTCTTAACTAAGTTTGCACTTAAGTATACACTAAGGGAACAGTATAAAACCGCGCCTGAGTTTTATGTTTTCAAGTGAAAAGAAAAAATATATTTTAAGATTTTTATTTTTATTTTTAAACAATATAAATATCGTGTATTCAAATTTGTATTCAAATGTATAGGAAATGGATATTTTCTTTTAATCAAATTCGACCATACACGGTTTCTGTCTTGATAAGATTTGGCATGCAATGTATTTAGATAAATGAATATTTTAAAATAAGTATTTGTGCATAGATGATATGGAAGTTAATTTGAAACGAAAGATTTGCGTTATAGCAGGATATTTTAAACTAATTTTCTTCGTGTTGATTTTTTTTTTTTTGATGAACCATTATCATAGAAATTTTAATATTTTTTTTTTTTTTTTTGCATATTTTCGGTGTTTTTATTAATGAATTATTCTTAACTCATTTGATTCCATTGTGTTCGTCTGAATACAAACAAATCTGTGGCAACAAGGAAAACTACATAAGTAGTTTTTTTTAACTTATCAGGAGAGCAGTTTATACTTTTTAATTGCCATGCAACACTATAGACAATTTTAATTTCAAATGTAAATATACTTCATAGATTTTTACAAAAAATTGAGACAGCATAGAACTCGATATAAAGAATTCAAAAATAGAAAAACAAGATTTTTGCATATCTTAGGTTATATTTCCTTGCTGACACAGAAATGCCCAACTTTAAAATGTCAAATATCATATTGTTTACAATTATAAGTTTATTTTAAAATAATGATCGATTATACTGTGTAGGGCATAGATCAATAACTAGATATTTATATGAGAGAAAAAACCTGATTCAATTGTCAAAAACCTAATTCATGCAGCAACAAAATACAAAATACATACAAGTCACAAATATTTTGTTTTTGTGTTTTGAAAAAAAAAATGATTTTTTTTTTTTGAAAATTTATTTCGAAGTGCCTCTCACATAAACTTCTAGTTGTATTCTATGGTGTAGGTTATTTATGTAATCCAATTTTATCCAAAAATGTTTGATTGAAGTTTTGTACGTGTACAAATAAGAGACCTAAACATGTATGCCAAAGAATATGTAGAATATATTGATATTAGTAGTTGCAAATAAATGTATGAAGTTATTTCAATAAACGTAGCACAGTGTAAGATTTTGATGATTTAGCCGGACAAAAGCCATTTTCTTATGAAAAAAAGGATTAAATATTTTAAAGAACTGTATGTTTAAGTTTTTAAAGACCTGTATCTGACATTTCGCATATAATGTAGAACGTCGCTTCAAATAAAGATATTTTTTAGGCTTTAAAAACTCAATAATGATTGTTTAAAATTGTTTATCTTTGAAATACCATAAAATATTATTAGAATCAAATTTTTCCGTCTTTTGTTTTTTATTCATTGGGCCTTTTATTTAAGTACTTTATAATATTTAAACATGTGACAAAAACATTATGATTCTTGTACAAAATTATATTAAATTTAGACTTTTTTGCGAAAGAATTGCTGTGAATAAATTGTTTTCTATAAAAATAGAATTAGTTTTAAATTATAGTTGGATATATACATATTATATAGTTGGATATATACATATTATGGAATAGAACGATAGATCTCATGGGTAGTTATAATAAAATTTTAGTCGAAAGATAATATTATTTTTGGAAAATACCAAGAAAAATAAATAATATATAAATCGAATTTTAAAGAAGATGTACTAAATTAGGCTGTTTATGAAATCGTTAACGGAATTGGATTGGAAACGAAATTTCAATTAAATTTCAACTCTAAATTACACTTTTATGTTCTTAAATAAATAATTAGCGATTTTAAGCGTTGTTTTGAAATTTTTCTTATAAATCTTTCTTTCATGAATTTCTACATTTACGTCTTTTACTACATTTTTACAAAATCATGAAATTAAGACAGCCTATTTTTCTTGTCGATGAATTTACATTTATTCACTCAACTCGTAATATACAACTTGACATACCTCGAATACATCTTTCAATTTATGAACATTCATTTAAGATAAGAGTCTGTCGTGTTTGGAACAATTTACCACCTAATCTACGACTGTTTTCACACTCCTACCTCACTTATAAAAAAATGCTTTTGATTAGGTCTGTATAAATAATTTTTTTTTAGTTTTTTAAGTGATTTGATCTCTGGTATACAGGATTTATGGAAATTTTATGGTTATTTAATTAAATTTTTTTTGCAGTTTCGTGTGTTTGGGGAGCCACTTATGTAGTACTTATATATTTTTCTTTTTTTGTAAAGTAGTTTTAAGTTACAGTGCATCTCAACATAATTCTATTTCATAGTCAAAATCTTTGTCATACATATATATAACATAGATATTAATCTAACAATACATGTATAATTGGCCTTTAAGGCTTCCAATGTATTGAAATAAAAATAAATAAATAAAATAACTTGTTACGAAAATATTTAAATTTTAAAATCCAGTTATTATATATCACAAGCAGAAATCGGATACATAAACCCAATTTATTGGCTTTGTTGAGAAAATATTGTAAAACCAATCCGTGATGGATTCTATAAACAGGCTGAATATTATAAAAATTAAAAAAATAAAAAATTATAGTAAAGTTTTTGTTTTTAAAAAAACAATTTTCAAAAGTACATAGAACCAATTTCCTATAAAAGTTACCAATCCCTTCCAATTTCCAAATAAAATTAAGATTTTTCAAAAAGTATCAACATTAAAAAAAAAAAAATACATAAAGTTAAAAAAAGAACATGTAAAAAAAGTTAAAAAAAAGACGTTATAACATATTAGATTTCAAAGATTGCTAGCCAAAATAAAACAGAAGCCAAATTGCATAATTTATTAAAATAATTATTATAAAAAAAGGTACAATTTTCATAGACAGTACTAATTTTTTAAAAAAGGTAACCATTTTTAAAAAACGCAACAATAATTTCAAAAACAACAACGAATTGTCAAAAAAAAATAAAGTACTAATTTAGAAACAGTAAAAATTTTCAATTAAAAAGAATAATTTTTTAATTAAATTATCACTTAAAAAGTGTTCTACAAAAAATTAATACTTTCCAAAAGAAAAAAAAAGATTATTTAAAAAAGTAAAAGTTTTGAAATTAAATCAAAATGTATTAATTTCTAAAAAACAAACGGAAAATTTTGCAAACCCAAAAAGTACCCATTTTCTAAAAAGGAACAGATTTAAAAAAAATACCAATTTTAAAAAGCAAAAATATACTAAATTTCAAAAAGTATCAATTTTTCTTAAAAAAGATCAAAAGTACCAATCGTTGAAAAATTAGCAATTTTTAAATAAAAATACTAGTTTAAAAATTTTAAATAATTTTAAACAACAAAAATGTATCAATTAAATAAAGAAAAAAATTTTCAAAAGAATATTATTATTTTTTAGGAAAAATGCTCAGAAACAATAAAAAAAAAACAATTTAAAAAGGTCTAATTTTTAAAAAAAGCACCAATTTTCCAAACAGTTTTAAAAATTTTGAAAATAGTATCAATCGTCCAAAAAAGCACCAATTTTTAAGGAACAAGGAACAATTTTCAAAAAAAAAGGCTAAAGATGCAATTTAAAAAAGTACTAATTAAAAAAATAACAATAAAAATAAGATTACAATTAAAAAACAAAATAAATTTCCGAGAAAGTGCTAATCGTACAAATAAGTAAACATTTTCAAAAAAGTGACCAATTAAAACAAAGGAAAATTTTCCGCAGAAGAAGAATTTTCCGTTTAAATAAATATTAATTTATTAATTTCAAAAGGTATAAATTTTGTACAAAAAGTAAAAAAAAAAATAAACATTTTCAAAAAAGTACTTATTTTCCAAAAAAGTAACAATCTTTAAAAAATTACCATTTTCTAAAAAGTAATTTAAAAAAACTAAAATATGCCAATTAAAAAAAAATAATAATAAAAATAAAAGATTCAAATCAATTTTTTTTTTTAAATTTTTTAAAAAATTCAAACAAGAAACAATTTTCAAAAAATGTACCAACGTTAAAAAATACAAAAAAAAAATGTAAAATTTTCATAAAAAGGTCTATTTCTCAAAAAAAAAAAAAAAAAAAAAAATTACCAAAATTCAAACAAAAGTACAAATTTTCAAAAGGAACCAATTTTAAAAACAACTGCTAGTTTTCCAAAAAATATTCAGTAAGTTTTCCAAAAAAAAGTACCAATTAAAAAAATAATAAATAAAAAAAAACTTACCAAATTATTCATTCCATCATAGATTCCTGGTAGATTCGGCAGAAATGAGGCTAGTGATTCTTTGACTTTTTTATCCTTAAATTTGGTCAGCGTATGATGCAGACCATACTCAGTCATGAGATCTTTATCACCCGTCAACTCACCCTTCCCGGGTGGTTCTTTCATCGAATAGAATGGTCCCGTCTGTATGATAGTGGGCGTTTTGCCCAACGATATTGTGGCTTTCAATGTGCCCGATGAATCTTGACGTGAGACCACCGGCGAACGGCCACCATGTGGTGATGATTTAGGTGAATAATTTGATTCCATTTTGCGAAATTGTTCGCCCATCATCATATTGCCATAATTGTTCATCATGATGTATGAAGTCTCCCTGTAGGTGTATGTATGAGTGTGAGTAGAAATAACCCCTGCCAAGTGCAGAGGAGGGGTGTAAAGTTTACAAAGTTATGATTATTCTTGTTAATACAAATTTCCCCCGTTTTGAATCAACAAATATTTAGGGAGTATTTTCTTTTTATTATTTTTTTAAGAAATCAACATTAACCAGGCAGCACCTCGAGCTGTTGAAGCTCAAGATTGTGTGCGTGCGTGTGTGTGTTGATGGTGATGTTTATATGGTTTTCTCCTCTAACCACTGCCTTAGCTTTTTGTAGTAAAGTAGCCTTCACTTGTGTCTTTTTTATATTTTATGTTCTCTGTATTATTTTTTTACGTATCTGCTAGACAAAAAAAAGTTTTTTTTCTGTAGCTCTTCCTATTTTAAATTCTTGCTGGCCATTGTTTCTGCCAGCATTTCAATTACACTAACAGCTGTTTTGTTGTTTTAGGATTTTTAAATTTTTTATTTATTTTGTTTAAATATTTATGTTTAAAATACACTTTACCAAAAACAAAAAATTGCCGTGAATTCAGTGCTCTTTTTCACTTTTTGGCATTATCTGAATTCAGTAATATTTTTCTTTTGTTTACATATTGGCAGCACTGATAAAACTGTCAATTTACTGACAGTGATGATATTTTCGTACTTAATTGTATGAATTTACTACTATGTTTACAGCTGTTTTATCTAGAATTCTCTTTTTACTATTTTTTTGCAGTGGTGTGTGTCGCACTTGTGACAAATAATTTTTTGGCCATTTCGTCACAACGGGTTTTTCTAAACAAAGATCAAGAATTTCTCGACCGACCGGGCAGTGTGTTGTTGTGTAGTAATAATATATAAATTATTTAAATTAAGTTTTAAACACAATTTTAATAAACTTAAGAAATGCAGTGTACCCTACGTAACGTTTTAAGCTATGCCGTCAAGGTGAGATTTTGAGAGGTGTTAAATGTGTTTTTTTTTTTTCTACAAAGGAACCATCATGTTCATTTTTTTTTTTTTGGTTATGCAATGAGTGATTATGAAGATTTACATAAAATCTCTAAAAAATTCTGGAATAATTAACAAAATTGTTAAAAAAAACGAAGTTAAAAGAAAGAAATTTTCAAAAGTATTTAAAAAAGTTATGAAATAATAAGAAAATTGTTGAAAAAATGTTTTGATTTCTCATTAGTAGAGATTTTGTTTTTATCTAGATAAGAAGAAGCAAAAAGAAGAAAAGAAATTTCATTAAGGTGGCCCAAAGAGTTTTAAAAACGTGTTGCATTTGCAAGTGTTGAAATAACATTAATTTTGTTTTTTATTGCAAATGATTATAGTTGATTCATAATGTACACACACTTATCACGCGTTTTGTAAGCTTTTCGATGTTGATAACATGACATAGTGTCTATACTAGATAATTTTTTTTTTCAAGAAAAACGTCAAAATCAGTGAGCATCTATACAAGGTAGCCTCAGTTAAACAGCTGATTATTATTTTTGGTTGTTACAGCTGTCAAACTGCATATATAAACACATCAATAAATTCGCTTTTTGTTGTTTTTGTGCAACTGTTACTACCTTTCACAAATTCGGGTTAATTTTGACGTTTGTCTTGATCAAAAATTGTCAAGAATAGACACTTTATTAATTATTGATTTTTGCGGGGGTCAACATTATAAAGAATAGGAATTTTGAAATAATGATATTAATATAAACATTTTTTGGCTTCAATTAAGATTATCGACCCACATAATTTTTAAACAATTTTATAATGAATCAGTAGTATTTTTACTAGTGATTAAAATAATTTAAAAAAATTTGTCCGCACGCTCTTTCTGAATATCTTATTAATTATATGAATACCGTTTAAGGTATTTCTACACGGTAATATTTTGTATTAAGATTTATCAAAAATTCGAATATCATAATACAATTTTATCTTCTAAACACAAATTGTTTGATTATGAAAAAATACTTATGATTTTTTTTTTTTTTTTTTTTTTGAAATACCAATGGCATTTTTCATTTTTTGAAATTATTCAAAAACATTTTCATATGTATCAATAATGTTTTTGCACATTAATAAAAGTGGAAATAAAAAACTTTACATTGAAAAAGAAAATAAAAAATATTGAAAGAAAAATTAAACCAAATTAAATATAAAATCTTTATATTACCCTCTAAAGTAGTTAAGTAATTTCCTATCGGATCTTTTAACATACAAATAAAATACGTAATATTTTGTTTTTGAAAAATGTTAATATTCTGTATTCTCGTATATAAATACCTTTAAAAGTACGTTCAAATATTTATACCCTACACCACCATAGGTGATTGTGGTATTATACGTTTGTGTTGATGTTTGTAACGCACAGAAAAAATCATACAATACCCACCATTAAGTACACCATTCGATTTTTGTTTTCTGAGGGAAGAATGGACTTTTAGTAGAAAAATTTTATTTATAATGAAAGAGCAGTTTTTTGATGAAAAATCGATTGTGGTAAAACAAAAAATATTTTGTAATAAAAAACAAGTTTTGAGGTGAAAAATCTATTTTTTTAGTTAAATAACTCATAACCATTGAGGTAAAAACTAGTTTTGATTTTGAAAACAGATTTTAAAATGAATAATAAGTTTTGAAGTGAAAATTTAGGTCTGTGGTGAACATCCATCTTTACGGTAAAAAAAAATTATTTTTGAGGTGAAAATCTCATTTTAACGTAGAAACTTAGTTTTGAACAAAAATAGCTTGAAGCTTTAAGGTAAAAACTGATTTATTTTAAGGAATAAATCTCATTAAAAAATTAGATTTGTTGTGAAAATCTTGATGTAATAATTTTGATTTATAATTTAGAGTTGAAAAACTACTTTTGAGGTAAAAAACTGTTTTTGAGGTTAAAAACTGGTTTAGAGGTGAAAAATAAGTCGAGGTGAAAAACTAAATTCGTTTCTAGTTTTCACTAGTATATGGTTTATGGTTGATTCTTACCAGTCAATTTTATACTGAGATTAATTTTTAGCCTTCGATTAAACGAAAAAGGAACCCTGCGCAGTGAAGTAGTTTTTTGTACAAATAAATTGCAAAAATTTCAAAGGAAAATTTTTAACTTTCTAAAAAATAAATATTGAAACAAGTTTTAAAAGATTTTGATAAAAACTTATCAGTAAAAATACAATTAAAGAAATAATTTTGGACTCGGTTCCAGAGTTACTTTTGCATAAAATATGATATAAAATCATAGTATTTAGTTAGTGACGTTATTAGAGTGATCTGCGGAAGTAGGTTAATAATAATAAATAAATCTATTATTTTTAATATTTTTTGATCTTCTTCGAACAGTCGTACAACTTCTGTATTCACCGTCAAAATGAGTATAGTTGTTAAAATTTAGTTGTTAAAATTATTGACATATAATGCTCCTTTAGAACATATTAAGGTATATGATAGAAAACGATTTATAAAGCATTGTTGCAAAAATGACTCTTGAAATCAATCAAAATTCATCACAACCTTTCAAACCAATTCAATTTGAAAACGATCGGTTTTCATCACATACCTGAATATAATTCAATTTCAATTGATTTTTTTTATTAATTTTACAAATAATAATCGATTAAAAATCGATTATGGGGTTCGATTAATCAACCATAAAAATCGAAATCAAAATGGTAGATCGCGAAATCAAAAATTGATTATTAATTTTTCTACCATTCGCCAGTTTTCACCAGAAGTGAAAATATTTGTTTGGAGTTGAAAAACTTGTTTTGAGGATAAAATCTAGCTTTAATGTGAAATGGTAATTTTGAGGTGAAAAAAATATTTTTGAAACAAAGTTTTGTGGCGAAAAACTAGTTTTGAGATGAAAATTTCGTTTCAAGGTGAAAACTTAGTTTTGAGGTGACAAATATAGTTTCGAACTCAAAATGTAATTTAGAGGTGAAATTCTAAATTTGAGGTAAAAAACCAGTTTTTAGGTGAAATTCTAGTTTGGAAGTGAAAATCTAATTTTGATTTGAAAATCTAGTTTTGAGGTGAAAAATAAGTTTTGATGTAAAAACTAATTTTCAGATGAAAAATTAGTTTTGAGCTGAAATATTTGTTTTGTGTTAGAAAATTGGATTTTAAGTGAAAATCTAGTTTTAAGGTGATAACTTAGTTTTGAGTTGACAAAAATAGTTTTGATCTAAAAATATAATTTATTTATTTATAATTCAAGTGAAATTTTAAATTTGAGGTGAAAAACCAGTTTTTGGCTGAAATACTAGTTTAGATGTTAAAATATAATTTTGAGTCGAGGTTAAAATCTAATTTTGAGTGAAAATTTGGTTTTTTGGTCAATTGGTCAGTTTGAGGTGAAAAACTAGTTTTATATTGGAAAAACAGATTTTTGATAAAAAAAAATAATTTTTTGAGGAAAAATAAATTTTTCGGTAAAAAATCAGTTTTATGATAAAAAAAATAAGTTTTGTGGTGAAAAATTATATTTGTAGTGATAAATTATTTTTAGGCGAAAATTTGGTTTTTTTTAGCAAAAAAAAAGTAAACTTTGTGGTGAAAAATCCAATTTGTGGTACAAAACTAAGTTTTTAGAATAAAACCAGATTGTATTAATTTTTTCCTTGCTTGAAAAAAAAATACTTCTATTAATTCTCTCTTACAGACACCTTTGCGCTCCAATGGTGCCATCTTGGGAGCCTTAAATGGTCGCTTTTATTCCACCACACATGAAGCTGATTTGGTTGTTATCGGATCTGGTCCTGGAGGTTATGTAGCTGCCATTAAAGCTGCCCAAATGGGCATGAAGGTATTTATTTTTTTCTCCCTTATTCTTTCGAATGCTCTTTTACATATTTTACCCTTTCTCTCTGCAGACTGTCAGCGTAGAAAAGAATCCTACCTTGGGTGGCACCTGCCTTAACGTTGGCTGCATTCCTTCCAAAGCTCTACTCAACAATTCTCATTACTATCATATGGTTCACTCGGGTGAATTGGAGGCCCGTGGCATTAGTGTCAACAATGTTTCCTTGGATTTGGAAAAACTTATGCAACAAAAAAGCAAAGCGGTCAAAGCTTTAACCGGTGGCATTGCCCAATTGTTCAAGAAAAACAAGGTTACACAATTGACTGGTTTGGGTACTATTGTTGGACCCAACGAAGTCAAAGTGATAAAAGATGATGGCTCCGAGGAAACTATTAACACTAAAAACATTATGATTGCCACCGGCTCTGAAGTAACACCTTTCCCTGGTATTCCCATCGATGAGGAAGTTATTGTTTCTTCCACTGGTGCTCTGTCTTTAAAACAAGTGCCCGAGAAAATGATTGTTATTGGTGCTGGTGTTATTGGTTTGGAATTGGGTTCTGTATGGTCTCGTTTGGGTGCTCAAGTTACTGCCGTTGAATTTATGAACACTATTGGTGGTGTAGGTATTGATGGTGAAGTGTCCAAAACTTTCCAAAAGATCCTAACTAAACAAGGCTTCGAATTCAAATTGGGCACTAAAGTCATGGCTGCTGAACGCAGTGGCAATTCCGTAACCGTGCAAGTTGAAAATGCAAAATCCGGCGAAAAGGAAGATCTCACCTGTGATGTTTTGTTGGTATCCGTTGGTCGTCGTCCCTTCACCGAAGGTTTGGGTTTAGACAATGTAGGCATTCTTAAGGACGATAGAGGACGCATTCCCGTCAATTCTGTCTTCCAAACTGTAGTGCCCAATATCTATGCCATTGGTGATTGTATTCAAGGTCCCATGTTGGCCCACAAAGCCGAAGATGAAGGCATTATTTGCGTTGAAGGTATGAATGGTGGACATGTGCACATTGACTACAACTGTGTACCCTCGGTGGTCTATACTCACCCCGAAGTTGCGTGGGTAGGAAAAACTGAAGAGGCTTTGAAGGAAGAAGGTATAGAATACAAAGTTGGTAAATTCCCCTTCTTGGCTAACTCACGCGCCAAGACCAACGATGAAACTGATGGTTTCGTTAAAGTGTTGGCTGATAAGACTACAGATCGTGTGCTGGGCACACACATTATTGGCCCCGTAAGTTGATGAGGAAAATAAAAATTATATTAAATCAATTCTCACGGAATTATTTTTTTCTTTTAATTTAGGCTGCCGGTGAACTTATCAATGAAGCAGTTTTGGCTATGGAATATGGAGCTGCTGCCGAAGATGTTGCCCGTGTTTGTCATGCCCATCCTGTAAGTTAATTTATTGTAACAACCTGTCTCACGATGTCGAACGAAAAATTCGTTTCAACTAATTGTATAGGAAGCAAAAAAAAAAAATGAAATTTATTTGTTGTTTTCTAAATAAATAGTCGAAACGAATTTTTCATTCGACATCGAGGGACAGGCTGTTAATTTGTAAAAAATTTGTATTCATTTTCTTTTGTTTTTATTTTCCAGACCTGTGCTGAAGCTCTGCGTGAGGCCAATGTTGCTGCCGCCTTTGGCAAGCCCATTAACTTTTAATTTCTTCTCTCCTGCCTCACTCTCATCATTTATTTTAATTCTCTTACACATCTTCTTTGTTCCCTCCCCCACAAAAAAAATGCCTTAAGTTATTAAAATTGAATTGATAGAAACTTTAAAATTAAAAATACGAAACATATTTTTGTGTAAATTTATTTCAAAATCTATCTCATTGCAAAAACATAGTCGAAAAAAATGATTTCAGATATTAATAATAAAATATCTAACTAATAAAATAAAAGAACGAAAAGCATTAAAACAACTCAAATTAATTGGTTATTAATTAAAAAAAATTTCACTTTTGAAATATTTAAAAGGGGGTGAGTGAGTATCTTTTGAGAGGTAAAATTTAATTAGTAACTCTTTATAAAATATAATAAATAAAACTCTAAATAGAAATTTAAAAAGTTTTCTAGCATTTTCAATCATTTAAAGGACTTGAAAAAAGATTTAAATAGTGGGGGTCTTTAACCTGATAAAACTAAAGATTAAATTACTGGTATCACCTCATTAAGGTACTATTTTACTACCATATGGTGTAAATCACTTGTTAATATTAAAATATAAATTTATCCATTAATTAAATAGAAAGTCAAACTTAACCTCAAAAAAAATTATTTTGATTCTAACATGCTTTTTAAAAAATATAAATTTTTTGTGATATAAAGTGAATTTATTGTAAAATGATTAAAAAAAGTTAAGAAATATATAAAAAAATAATAACAGAATTCAAAACTAACCTCAAACTTTCTTTCAACCTCTATTAATTTAACATTCTTTGAAAAAAATTCAGATCTTTAGGAAATCCAGATCAATAAAATATAAATAATTACATTTTTTTAAGTAAACGCAAAAAAAAAAAAATGCTTCAAAAAAAAAAAAAAAAAAAGATAAATAAGAGAACAAACCTCTAAGCAATTTCAGGTTTACGTGATATTTATTTACGCGATTAGCTTATAACACGATTCAATAATAGTAACCATTTTATGATGCAAACTTGATATACCGCGTTTAAACAATAACGATAAACCTTGATTTGCTCGAAATTCAGTACTCAGTACTAAGAAAAAATTTTAAAAATCAATATAGTATATAAACAAAATAAAAATAATATAATTGAGCAACAAGTTTTTGAAAATTGCGATTGCTTGGAACAACCTGAAGACGAATCCTTAAAATATGTATCTTAATATATATATTTACAATTATTATTCATATTTCAAGATGTGTCTGTAATTTCGGTAGACAAAATGATTAAAATTGTAAAAATTAGAAAAAAAAACATAAAACTAACCTAAATTGGTTTTATTTTTGTCGATTTTTTAGCTTTAAAATAAACCAAAACTTTATATCCTTTAATTAAAAAGTTTTGTTATAAAAATTTCCTTCAAAATAAAGCATTTACAAATTAAAAATTTAATTTTTATTATTATCTTCATAATCGTCAAATTAACGGTTCTTTTTCATTTTTTCCCGAAAGCAGAGTTGAGTTTCTATTCACCTCAGGAATATGGCATCTCTGTTTCATTTGCTCTTGCTTCCCACACATTCGAACACATGTTTTTTGTTTTGATTTTTTTATTCAAGAATTGTTGTTGCTTAATTTAGGTTTAAGTAAATTTCTTTCAAGCCACAGACAAGTGACGCAAGAATGTCAAATTAAAATAATATTTTCAACAAAAAAAAATATTTTAAAGCAAATATTAAATAAAATTATATATTTTTTAAATAAAATTCTTAAGATTATAATATAATAAATACAAAACCATGCATAGTTTAAAAATTTTGCAAAGATTCCAGAGGCAAAGTGCCAGGAAGGTCGTACAAATGAATCAAACTGCTTCAATATCGGTCAGATCGGTTGAAAGGCCTAAAAGCAAGGAGGAAGAGGTATGATAATAATAAAAAAAAAGAAAAAATTGAAAATTATTTTTCTTTAATATTTTTTCTTTTATTAGAACTGTAATTACCCCCGGAAAATCTTTTCCGGCATACAACCCACCGGTCAATTGCATTTGGGTAATTATTTGGGTGCTATACAAAAATGGATTGAACTGCAAAATAATCAAGAAGATGTTACTTATTGTATAGTGGATATGCATTCTATAACTGTAGATCAGGTGGGAGAAAATTAAAAATGGATTAATGATATAATGATTTATGTAAAATTTTCCTTCAGAATCCTGCAGCTTTACGTGAAAATATATTCGAAATGGCTGCTACTATGTATGCTTGTGGCTTGAACCCTGAAGATGGTAACCTTTTTGTTCAATCTTCGGTTAAGGAACATAGTGAGCTATGTTGGATTTTAAATTGTCTATGTACTATGGCTCGTTTGGGTCATTTGCCTCAGTTTAAGGAGAAATCAAGAAAAGTTAAAGATGTTCCTTTAGGTTTATATGTTTATCCGATATTGCAGGCTGCGGATATTATGTTGTATAAGTGAGTATCAGAATATTTTTGATTTGGTATATTTTATATTCAAATTAGGGGCAAATAAATTAGACGGCATAAATTTTTCCAATCTTTATAATTTTGAATTAATTGAATTTGAATTAAATTGAATAACTTTTTTCAAGATATTTTATTATAATGATAAAGATATTTTATGATAATGATATTTTATCATAATGAAAAATTTTTAATTTTTATTAAATTTCGAAATTTTTAAATGTTCGAAAACTTCGAAATTATAAAAATTAAGTTTTATTAGTTTTGATTTTTTCTAGTTACAAAATTTATAAAAATGTTTAAAATGTTCTATTATTAATGAAATTAAACTCGATTCAATTTCGAAATTAAAAAAAAAAAAAAAAAATATTTTTGTAAATTTTTTATTTTTTTCATGATAAAAGAATAGATTAAAATAATTAAATTATGTTTAAAATCTTAAAATTTCTTAAAAAATTATTATTATTATTTTTTTTGGTGGACGGAAAAAATTCTAAAGATAAATAGTTAAAGAATATATATAATTTCGAAATTTTTTGAAGTTTGAAAAATTTCGATATAAAAAAAACTCAATTTCTTATTTATGACGTACAAAATTATTCTATAGATAAAAATGCTTCAAAATTTAAGACAAAAAAAAAAAAAAAAACCCCGAAAACGAAATTTCTAACTTCGGAAATTTTTAAAATTGGTGAAATTAAAAAAAATATGTTATTTTTACGTTGAAAGAATTATCATATAATTCATTAAAATACTTAAAACATCCAAATTTTAACTTTGAAAATTTTTCGAAATTTAAGAATCTATTTTTTTTATAAAAGAATAAATTAAATTTAAGGACAATGAAGAAAAATTGTAAAAAATTTTTAATGTTCATACAATTTGGAATTTTTTTGAAAGGTTGAAAATTTTTCGAAATTAACAGAATAACAAATTTTTGCAAAATTTAATATTTTTACTTATAAAAATCTCAAATTTATGATAAAATTACTAAAAAATTTGACAGAAAATTTTTCGAAATTAACAAAATTTCAATTTTATTATTTTTGACAAAAGAAATTATTTTAAAACTTAAAAATTTCAATATGCATATATAAGAAATACTTATTAAAATTTAGCAATTTCTCGTTAATTTTGAATTTTTTAAAGTTCGAAAAATTTTTGAAATTAAAAAAAAAATTGTTTTGTCAATTTTAAGATAACTGAAAAATACATAAGACTGCTTAAATTATTGTTTAAATCTTAAAAATTTAACTTCAAATTTTTTTTCGAAATTAAAAAATATTATTAAAATTACAAATTCTATGAATCTGAAGATAAATAGTTAGTTTTGAATTTTTTTATAGTTTGAAAATTTTTAGAAATTAAACAAATTCATAATTTTTGAAAAATTTAAGATAATTAAGGTAAAAAAGCATAAAACTGCTTAAATTATCGTTTAAATCATAAAAAACTGACTTTTTTGAAAATTAATAAAATTTCATTTTTGTCACTTTGGCAGAAATACTATTCTAAAGACTAAAAATTCAATTAATTTCAATATAAATAAGAATTCATTATTAAAATTTACAAATTTCTTGTCAATTTTTATTTTTTTAGAACTTCAAAAAAAAAAAAATCGAAAATAAAAGAATGTTTAATTTTTTGAAGTTTTGTTATTTTTAAGTTATTATATTTACATTCATTTATTTATTTACTTATTTATTTATCTTTATATGTATTTTAAACATAAAAATGACAAAACTTCTAAAAATTCTACATTTTTTTATCCTGCTGAAAGTAAAAATTGTCACCAATGCCCAGCTTTTCAATGCTTTTCCTTCAAAATATTGACTCATACTGACTTGCCCATCGTTCCATCAATGAACACCAAGTTACCAACATTCGCTGCTGGCATACACCCTCACACTATAACTCCTGCACTTTTACAGTTTTAACTGTGTTATTTGCGTCTAGTTCACAGTTGATCTTTTTATCTTGTAATTTAAAAAAAGAAAATTTGCATTTTTTAATTGTTTTAAATATGTTGCTAATAAATGCACAATTGGTGTAAATAAATTATATCTCTAAATTTATTCGATTAGAAGATATAAACTCACAAACATGTAACAGCGATGTGTCTGAATAATTTTGTCCGCCTCTGTATATATAAAATTGCCTTAATTATTGCTTAAATCATAAAAAACTTCCAAAAATTTTGAAATTTAAAAAATGTAAATTTTATTATTTTTGACAGAAAAAACTAACTGTTAAAATTTACATTAAGTACAAGATAAATAAGAATCAATTATTAAGAAAAGAAAAATTTGAAATTTAAAAAATTTATAATTTATAAAATTTTAATATTATGAATTGAAAAAATTTATAATTTTGTAATTTTTGGGGTATAAAAATTGCCTAAATTATTGTTTACATTGCAAAAAACTAACTTCGAAATTTTTTCGAAATAAATTAAATTTCAATTAAAAATTCAATTGTTTTAAAGATAAATAAGATTTAATTAATAAGATTTTTATTAAATTTAACATTTTTGAAATGTTCAAAAATATTTCCAAATTAAAAAAATTTATATTTTTTATTTTTTGTCAATTTTAATATAATATAAAAAACATAAAACTGCTAAAATTATTGTTTTTAATATCTTTAAACTAAACTAACAAGAAAATTTGTCGAGATTGAAAAAATTAATTTTATTATTTTTACAGAAAAACTATTCTAAAAATTAAAAATTCAATAGTTTGCAATATAAATAAGAATTATTTATTAAAATTTTGAAATTTCTCTACAATTTTGAATTTTTTGAAAATTCGAAAAAAATTCGAAATTAAAAAAAATTATATTTTGTCTCAAGTTTAAGATAATTCAGCTAAAAAATACATAAAACTGATTTAAAGTTTAAATTCAACAATTTTTCGAAATTAAAAAAAAAAATCAATTTTATTATTGTCGACCGAAAAAACTATTCTAAAACTTAAAAATTCAATAAATTTCAATATAAATAAGAATCTTTTATTAAAATTTTCAATTTTCTCATCAATTTTGAATCTCTTAGGTTATTTTTAAGGTTATTAGGGCAGCCGTCAGAGACAGCACACTTGGGTCCAATTTGTTCTAGTTGTGAATCTCTTTAAAGTTCAAAAAATTTTCTAAATTAAAAAAATTTATATTTAAATTATAATTATTGTTTAAACGTTAAAAATGTAACTTCGAAAATTTTTCGAAAGTAAAGAAAAAATTATTGTAAAAATTAAAATTTTATGTATTTTTCAAGATAAATGAGAATTATCTATAAAATCTTAAAATTTCTACTTAATTTGCAATTTTTTTAATTCGAAAATTTTTTTGAAATAAAAAATAAATCGTAAATTTTTAAGTTTTTCAAATTTAACGATAAAAAATCCAAGAAAAACTGCTAATTTATTGTTAAAATTAAAAAAAATCTATGAATTCGATAAAACTAAGAAATATTTTCCTACGAAAATTATCGAAGTCTTGAAAAATAAATAAAAATTTACAATAAATATGAAAGAAAAAAATTCAATATTTATATTTAATATTCCTTTTTTCCTCCCTCCTTTCCAGAGCTACCCATGTTCCAGTAGGTGAAGATCAACTGCAACATATACAATTAACACAACATTTATCACGCATTTTCAACACCCGCTATGGACAAACCTTTCCTATTTGTCATGCCATGATTGACAATCAAGAAGCAGCACGTATACGCTCTTTACGTAATCCCTCTAAGAAAATGTCAAAATCTGATCCCGATACCAAAGCCACCATTAGCATACGGGATGAACCTGATGTTATAGTAGAGAAAATTAAAAAAGCTGTTACCGATTTTACCTCAGATGTTACTTTTGATCCCCAAAATCGTCCTGGTGTTTCTAATCTAGTGGCTATACATTCCCTAGTATCTAATACCCCTATAGATCGAATAATCGAAGAAGCTAAAACTTTAGATACTGGCCGTTATAAATTACGAGTAGCTGAAGCTGTTGTAGAACATTTAAAACCTATAAAATCAAAAATTGATACACATTTAGCTAGAAAAACTGAATTAATATATATGCTTGAACAAGGAGCTGAGAAGGCACGTCAACAGGCCCAAGAAACTTTGGAAGATGTTAAACAAAAGATGGGTTTGGGTACTTATGCGAATATACCACAATCTTTAGATGTTAATAGTTTTACAGATAAACCAGAAGAGAAGTCAAATAAGGAGGTGAAAGTAGAATCTATTAAAAAAGTTGATGATGAGGGTAAACCCATAGTACCCAAACAAAAGATACGAGTAGAAAGTAGACGTTCTCAACATACCCACAGTTTGGCACCAGCTTTTGATACAGGATTATCGGATATTTCTAACAAAATAAATACAAAAAAGGATATGGTGGAAGTTGCTACGGAATTAACGGAATCAAACTTAGAGCTTAAGGATGAGTTTAAAGAGAAATTTTTTAATTAAACTGGTTTTATGTGGGTAAATTCATCTTTAGTTAAATTTATATATAAATATCTTTAAAATGTTTTTGTTGTTGATGTTGAAAAAGGAAAATGTTTTAAGGGAGTTTCCAAATTAAATTGGCTGAAAAATAAACAAAATTCTTTTTGTTGAACCAGAAAAAAAGGAAATAATAGAAATTATTTCAAATTCTCTTAATAAAGGAAAAACTAAGGTTAAATCCTAAACCTAGAATTTAATGCTAACCATGGTTTAATCTATATTTAAACCTTGATTAAAGCTGTTTAAAGCTTGGAATATGTAGACCTTATTCATACTCACAAGTTAATTACCCCTTAAATCCATTTAATTTATCTTTCCTTTAATGAAGCTGAAAAGACTCGTAAGAACTTAAATTAGTAGTAGCTGACCTGAAATTCCCTATTTTGAAATAAATATCACTTTAATATTGTATTTTTAATCTGCTCTTTATTTCATTGAATTATTATTATAATTTTTCTTAAATTTCACATCTTACAAATTTCGCTAAATTACAGAAATGTTTTTCGCTGTCAAAGTACAGACCTTTTGGACATCTGTTTACAATTATCTGATCAAAATTACACATATAATATGAGGTACAATCTAGAGGATCTCTTACGAATGTACCAGGTCGTTTGTTTAAACATATCTGTGCAATACCTTGAGAGTGAGAAATTGGATAATTATGTAATTTTCCATGGGATTGTTGGTTTCCGCTAGCACAAGGTGTAGTTGGAGGTTCGCATGGTGTTGTAGATGGAGGATTGCATGGTGTGGTTGGGGGTTCAGTTGCAGGTTCGCCAGATGGTGTGGTTGGAGGATTGCATGGTGTGGTTGGTGGTTCGGTAGCAGGTTCGCCGGGTGGTGTGGTTGGTGATTCAGTTGCAGGTTCGCAGGGTGGTGTGGTTGGTGCTTCGGTAGCAGGTTCGCAGGGTGGTGTGGTCGGAGGATTACATGGTGTGGTTGGTGGTTCGGTAGCAGGTTCGCAAGGAGTAGTGGTTTCAGGATTACATGGTGTGGTTGGTGGTTCAGTTGCAGGTTCGCCGGGTGGTGTGGTTGGTGATTCAGTTGCAGGTTTGCAGGGTGGTGTGGTTGGAGGTTCAGTTGCTGGTTCGCAGGGTGGTGTGGTTGGAGGATTGCATGTTGTGGTTGGTGGTTCAGTTGCAAGTTCGCAGGGTGGTGTGGTTGGAGGATTGCATGGTGTGGTTGGTTGTTCAGTTACAGGTTCGCAGGGTGTTGTGGTTAGTGTTTCAGTTGCATGTTGGCAGGGTGTTGTTGTAGGAGGATTGCATGGTGTGTTTGGGGGTTCAGTTACAGGTTCGCAGGGTGGTGTGGTTGGTGGTTCGGTATCAGGTTCGCAGGGTGGAGGTGTTGAGGGTTCAGTTGCAGGTTCGCAGGGTGCTGTGGTTGATGGTTCAGTTGCATGTTCGCAGGGTGGTGTGGTTGGAGGATTACATGGTGTGGTTGGTGGTTCGGTAGCAGGTTCGCAAGGTGGAGTGGTTTCAGGATTACATGGTGTGGTTGATGGTTCAGTTGCAGGTTCGCAGGGTGTTGTGGTTGGTGGTTCAGTTACAGGTTCGCAGGGTAGTGTGGTTGGGGGTTCAGTTGCTGGTTCGCAAGGTGTTGTTGGGGGATTGAATGGTGTGGTTGGAGTTTCAGTTACAGGTACGCAAGGTGTTGTTGTTTGAGGATTGCATGGTGTGGTTGGGGGTTCAGTTGCTGGTTCGCAGGGTGTTGTTGTTGCAGTTTCGCAAGGTGGTGTGGTTGGGGGTTCAGTTGCTGGTTCGCAGGGTGTTGTTGTTGGAGGATTGCATGGCGTGGTTGGGAGTTCAGTTGCAGGTTCGCAGGGTTCAGTTGCTGGTTCACAGGGTGTTGTTGTTGGAGGGTTGCATGGCGTGGTTGGTGGTTCAGTTTCAGGTTCGCAGGGTGTTGTGGTTGGAGGATTGCATGGTGTGGTTGGTGGTTCAGTTACAGATTCGCAGGGTGTTGTAGTTGGAGGATTGCATGGTGTGGTTGGTGTTTCAGTTGCAGGTTCGCATGGTGTTGTGATTGGAGGATTGCATGGAGTGGTTGGAGGTTCGGTTACATTTTTGCATTGTGTTGTGGTTGGAGGGTTGCAAGGTGTTGTGGTTGGAAGTTCGCAGCGTGTTGTTGTTGGAGGTTTGCATGTTGCTATTGTTTCTGTAGTAATACATGGAGTCGTATGGGTAGGAGTTGTTGTAATACATGGAGTCTTGTTGGTTACGGGTTTAGTTGACGGTTTGCATGTTGTTGCTGTAGTAATACATGGCGTTGTATTTGTAGCCGCGGAAGTTGCTGGTGCTGCTGCCGGCTGTCTAACACCACGTCCTGTACACTTTACAAACTGAGGAAAATTACACATTCTCAATTTATCATCGTAATAGAAGCCACCCAAACAACGCTTACGAAACGGACGGCCCAAATAACATTGATAATAATGTTGACAAGAACGAGGATCTGTTAAAATCGCACCATTCGGCTGCGTTGAACAATCCGGTTTTTTGCTATGAGCTGCCGCATAAATTGTTGGTATTAATACTAAAGAAAACAAAAAAAGATTTACTGGAAATAGACAAAGAAAATATATTAAAAGGAGATTCTTTTTTTTTTTCTAAAAAAATATAATAATTACAGTTTTTCATTTTTTTTATTTCTCTAGATTTTTTTTCTTCGCTCAGGAAAACTTCAACTTTTTTGGTTTCAGATAGGAAAACCAATTGTGTTGTAATATTTAGAAATAAAAGCAGCTTTTATAGTAAAATTTTGTGTGAAATAATTGCTGTTAGAAATTATTTAATTAGATAAAAATTATTAATGGCATTTTCTGATAATTTAATAATTGTGATACAAGGAAACAACTTTTTATATGAAAAATAAAAATAAATAAAACAATGTAACGTAAAATATCTTATCAAAAATGTTATTTTAGTCATATTCAGTAGCTTGTCGACTAGCTAAGGACTTGTAAAACACTGATGATATAATAAAACAGTAAGTTGTTTTTTCTTTTTCGGATTGGAATAGAAACATTTATTTTATATTTTAGTTCCTCAAGGGGATAGTAGGAAATATATAAGCAAATTTTTAAAAATTTTTTGTTTTCCATATAAAATGTCGAAGTGAATTCGACATCGTGGGACAGGCCGTTAGAGAAAATTATATTCTTATTAATTAAACACTTCTTTTTTAATTAAGTCCTATCATACTTTAAATTTAAATCTTTAACACATTTAGCCTTAATACGCCAACGGCAACGTCCCGATTCCACATCGAAATATTGATAAAATGGACAAGTCTGTAATATAGCTTGACCCTTGACACAGTAAATAAAAGAATCACAGCGATTGATATTAGGAAATATATGCTCGCCATATAGAGGACATTTAATACCCCCCTCCCATAAGTTTTCCTCTAAAGCAGGCAAAATCTCTATACCCTCTTCTTCTCCCTGCTCCTCTGAGTCCAGTCTCAAACACTCTGCATTAGAGGGAAAATCACATTTACTTATTTTCGAATTCCAATGCAATTTAGGACTGCAGGCTTGCAGTAAAGCTTGGCCATGATAACACATATAATATTGATGACAATTGCGGGGGTGAGGCAGGAAAACTACAGCATAAAAGTTACGTTGTATGGCATTAAGATTATAGCAATATTTTTCAGCTTGGATAGAAGGATTTGAGGTAGAAACTAAAGAGGGATCAGTTGCAATAGGCGTAGAGATGGTGGTGGTTTTAGTTGTTGTTATTACTTCACATTGAACATTCTCGGGACTATCACACAGTTTTGTCTGAGGATTAAACAACATATTAGGCGGACAAGAAGCCAAAACAGCTTCACCTTCTCTACCGCATAAGTAGAATAGTTTACAGTCCAAAGGATTGGCCACAAATTCACCCCATTCATGTTCCAAACAATAATCTGTTACTCTTAAACTGGCCTTATATTGCAGGGATAGCCTCAGTGTTAATAAAATCAACAATAATTTGGATAGAACTAAAATAATTAAAAAGACATTATTAACATTTCAACAGCTTCTTTAAAAAAATTAAATCATATTACGCACTTTTAAACATTTTATCATTTAAAAATTTTAAATTTTTTTAGAATTTTGTTATCTTTTTGTTACGTTTTCTTTTTCAATACTTGCTTTTTCTTCCACTTCTAAATTGACTCTATATTTATCAACATAAATTTAGCTTTTTTTCTCTCCACCAAAAAATTTAAATATCTTCAAGTAATGATTTCTTATCTTAAACTATTTGAATTTCTTATAAAGATCACTGTTTTTTATGTTAAATATTTTGTTAAGAAATCAATCGGAAAAAATTGAAAGTTAAAGTTGATATTTTATCAATATTTGTTATTCATTTAGCTAGATAAACTTTAGACAAGAAATTGTTAACAAAATGTATGGCTACAAAGAAAAAAACTATTATTTATTTGCAAAAAATAAACTTTAAAGGAAAGTAAAAAAATATTTAAAAAATATCAACAATATCAAATTTTAAATAACTAAAATCTAAACATACGAGGTCAAAACGGACATTTTTTAAAGGTTTTTTAAGTAAAAACATCCAAATATTCCAAGCAAATAAATTTTCAAAATTTTATTCAAATAATTTTTGAGCTTAAATTTTATTAATTTTTTAATAAAATTCCAATTTAAATGAAATTATGAGCATTTTTTAATTGTTTAGCTCATGTCAAAAACGTAAATATTTGCAAAAATAAAAACAATTTGTATTTTAACATAAAATTAATAAAAATCTTATTAAAACCCAATTTATTTGTAATTTTAACATTGTTAACCTGAAGTAAATTATTAAAAAGATATCTTTAAAGTGAAAATTTTAAAATATACAGCCCTAAATATAAAATTAAGTGTATTTTAACAATTGTTTACTTCATGTCAAATATGTAAACATTTACAAAAATAAGAAAAATTTTAATTTCAACATAAAATTAATAAAACCAATTTAATTGTAATTTTTATATTGTTTACGTGATGTCAACAATGTAAATAATTTAAAAATCTAACATTAAAGCGAAAATTTTAAAAATGCAGCCCTAAATATGAAATTAAGTGTCTTTTTACAATTTTTTCCTCATGTCGAAAATGTAAACAATTGAAAAAGTAAAGAAAAATTAGTATTTCAACTTGAAATCAATAAAAAAGTTAATAAATTTCCAATTTAAACTGATTTTTTTATTTTTTACTTGATGTCAACAATGTAACTGTGTATTTAAAAAAATCATTGTAAAACAAAAATTACAAAATATTTAACCTTAATATGAAATTATTAATTTTTAATTATTTACCTCAGAAAAAAATTGAACAATTGAAAAAATTAGAAAAATTTATATTTTAACTTAAAATTATTAAATTTTGAATAAAATTTCAATTTAAAGTGATTTTTCTACATTGTTTACCTCATGTCAAAAATGTAAACAATTTGAAACTTTTTTTAACGGATTTTTTGAACTTGAAGTTTATAAATTTCTACAAAAAAAAAAAAAAAAAATTAAAATTTAAACAATGAGGAAAATTGTTATTTTAACTTAAAATTAATAAAAAAGTTCTTTGCAAAGTCCTGGCTATCTTTAAATAAAGCTCTTTTGAAAGTAAAAATTTAAATTCGATTTCATATATCTATTTAAAAATCCCATTTTGCTTAGTTAGAATTTTTCAAAATAAATCTGAAAAATCTTGAATGAAATCTAAAAAGATCTCTAAATTGAAGCTTACTTTTTAGTCTCTTCAAAAAAATAGAAAGATCTCTAACTAATGCTGAATTATATTTTTTTTTGTAACAAAAATACTATTTTTATAAAAAATATTGGAATAAAAAACCGAATAAATTATTCGATTAAAATTTTTAAAAAGTTCAATTTTTGTTTAAAAACAATTTTTTGTATAACTTTTTTTATAAAAATTATTCGAATAAAAAACTACTTCGATAAAAGTTTTTAAATTTTTGTTGTTTAGACTATTTCTTTTTTTGTGAAAAATAATTTTTATACAAATTATTTGGATAAAAAACCGAATAAATTATTCGATTAATATTTTTAAATTTAAATTTTTATTTAAGAACGATTTCTTACATAAAAATATTTTTTGTAAAAATTATTCGAATATTTTTTTTAATTTTAATGATAAATTTTTCTTTAAAAACTTAAGATTTTGTTAAAAAACTTTTTGTATAAAATTTAAAAAATTATTCGGATAAAATACCGAATAAATTATTCGATTAATCTTAAATTTTTGTTTAAAAACCTAAATTTTTGTTTAAAAACATTTTTTTTGTATAAAATGAATTTTTACAAAAATTATTCGGATAAAAGACCGAATAAATTTATTTTTAACTTAAATGTTTTTTACAAAAAATATTCAAATACGAAGCCCAATAAATAATTCAATTAAAATTTTTAATTAAAAACTTTTTTTGTTACTGTTTTTACAAAAATTATTCGGATAAAAAATCCGAATAATTTATTTTATTAAAAACTTCAAAAACTTAAATTTTTGTTTAAAAACACTTTTTAATAAAAATTATTCGGATGAAAACCTAATAAATTAATCGTTAAAAACTTTAATATTTGTTTAAAAACGTTTTTTTTTTTTGTGTAAAAATATTTTTTATAATATTTTAATTAAAAACTTTAAATTTTGTTTGAAAACTTAAATTTTTGTTTAAAAATAAATTCTTTGTATATATATTTTCTTTTATAAAACTATTCAAATAAAAAACCAAATAATTATCTCGATTAAAATTAAAATTTTTGTTTAAAAACATTTTTTTTTTTTTTGTATAAAATGATTTTTACAAAAATTATTCCGATAAAAAATCAACTAAAATTTAGTGATTTAAATTTTTATTTAAAAACCTAAATTTTTGTTTAAAAATATATATTTTTTGTATTTTTTTTAACTAGTCGGATAAAAATTAAAATAATTTATTCGATTAAATTTTTTAAAAACTTTATTGTTTGTTCAAAAACTATATTTTTGCGTAAAAATGTTTTTTATTATTTATTTATTATTTGAATAAAAACATTGTACTATTCGATTAAAAATTTTTAAATTATACTTTTTCTTTGTATAACTTTTTTATAAAAATTTTATTAAAAATTTAAAAAAAAACAAAACTTTTAAAAGTATGTTTTGTAAATTTTTTTAATTATTCGAATAAGAAACCGATTGAACTTTAACTTATTAATAAAATGTTTTTTTGTTTTTTTTTCGATTTTTTTATTTAGATTTTTATTTAAAAATCTGATTTTGGTAAAAAATTCCTTTTTTCGTTGGGAATCCTAATTTCCCACAATTAATGGCAACCCCCTGCTTATTTAACAAAGAGTCTTTCACTAAGAGTTTTTAAGAGAGAGTATGCATAAAGTATTTAAGAAAATACCTCTTATTAAAATTAATTGCACTTTTCTGACAAAAAACACACACACTAATGTATTACTAATACACCACTAATTTTGTTGTTGCATTTTATCCAATTGCCCAGAGTACCAGTTCGTATGTGTCGGCATTCAGTTTGCGTTGTTAATTCAAAGCGTTAGCATTTATCTAATAAAGCGGTCGGTGAAAACGGAGTATAGAGAAATATAATAAAATAAAAACACAACAACAAAAAAGTGTTAACGTCTTTGTTTTTTTGCCAAACAGTGATTTTAAGTTTTATGTGATTTGTTTTTTTTTTTTTTGTATACTAAAACGCGTCGGGGTAAACGAAAACAAGTTAAAAATTTATAAAATAAAAACAATTACAAAAAAATATACAAAAAAAGTTCAATAAGCCAATAACAGCTATAACTACATACAAGGTGTGTTACCAACGTTACCTTTTTTTTAATTTTTTAAAACGAAAGCAAAGTAAAAAAGATAAAACAAAAACAGTTTTTAATATTTTAAATAAAACAATAATTTAAAATTAATTTAATAAAATTATTAAAATAAGTGTTCTTTTAATAATTGGAATATATATTAAATCAAAAATAACATAAATTAAAAAAATCAAAATTTCTGCCTTTAGATTTTGTATATGAGAGAGTGTGTGTTTAAAATCTAAAAGTTGTATTTGTCTGACTACCTGTTCCCTCCATTAAACTAAAAGCATTTATTGTAAACAACAACAGCATACAAACCAACATATATTTTTTTTTCTTTTTTATTATTATTATTTATGCTTGTCATTCGTTGTGCAAGCCAAACTATTAAAAATAACAACAAAATCCATCAAAATACTAATAAAACAAATAAAAATAACAAGTTTTTTACTTGCTCCCAAAATAGAGATGAGACTCCTCTCTAACTAATACTCCATAATTTGTCTTTACTCTTTCTAGTGTGTTTTTTTTGCTTACTTGCTCATCATCATCTTTAGTATAATTTAATTTTTTATTTATCGTGTCTATAAATTTGATTAGGAAACCCAGAAAAACAAAAAATTAACAAGTTAAATTTATAAAATATCATAAGCAAGTGCACCTGTTTTATTAAGCAAACAAATACAACAAAAACAAAGGAATAAAAACACATAGACCAAGCAAAAGTGTAAAAAATATAAAGAAAAGTAAGGTAAAATTTTTAACATCTTAACAAAAAGGAGAAAAAAGAAAAAAAAAATCTGTTATTCTTTTGATAAAACAAAATTAAACAAATTCATCACTAGATTAGTGTTGTTGTTTTAAGTGATTAATACTTTGAGTGTTGCCAACTTTATAAGCAGGTGACAAATTGGAAAAAATCACTAAAGGTGAGTGTAAAATAATATAATTTAAAGGTAATTATTTAAGAAAATTGGTGTCCAAAAATCTATAGACTAAGAAAATTAATTAAGTTTTAGCGGAATTTGTGAAACCCTTACAAAATAGGAAAAATTATTTAGAATAATTGTTAAAGAATTTTTAAGAAATGTTATCTAAATGTCTTAATAAACAAATTTTAGTTTAATTAATTATTTATCCTTTTTGTTGCTTAATTTATTTTTTTTTTTAATTTTGATACTTTTTAAATTTATTAAAATTAAGTTTAAACAAAATTTTTTAAATTTTATTTTAAAATAAAAATTAAAAAAAAATTTTAAAACCAATTTTTTAAAATTTATTTCAAAACGTATTTTAAAAAATTTATTTTAAATCGTAATCGAACTTTTATTTAAAAAAACTCAAATTTTGATTTAAAAACATTTTTGGTATAAAATATTCATAATTATTATTCGATTAAAAAATCGTATAGAATATTCGATTAATTATTTGAAAACAAATATATAAAATTTGATTAAAACATTTAAATTTGTAAAAAGTTCTTTGAGAAATTTTTTTTACGAAGAAAGATATTTTGTATAGCATTTTTGTATAAAAAAGTATTCGAATAAAAATCCGTAAAAACTTAATAATTTATTCGATTAAAACTTTTAAAAACTTAAAATTTTTGTTTGAAAACAATTTTTTGTCTTAAATTATTTTTTACAAAAATATTCGGATAAAAAAATGAATAAATTATTCGATTAGAATTTTTTAAAAATAGCATATTTATTTGAAAACAATTTTTTGTCTCAAAATATTTTTTACATAAATTATTATGATAAAAAAAACAGAATAAATTATTCGATTAAAATTTTTAAAAACTTAAATTTTTGTTCAGAAACAATTTTTTGCATAAAATAAGTTTTAATAAATGATATTAGTTTCAAAAATCTATTAAATTATTCGATTAATCGCTTGAAAACGAATAAATTATTCGACTTAAAAGTTAAAAATAAAAACATCAATAAATAATTACAAAAAATATATTTTTTTTTGTTTCATAAAAAATCATATATTTCAATATTTCTTATAGAAATATATATTTCTTAAGGAAACCGCATAAATTATTTTATTAATAGCTTGAAAACGAAAAAATTATTTTATCAAAGCTTTTGAAATTTCTAAATACTTAAAAAAAATATTATTAAAAAAGGCTTTTTGTATAGTTATTTTTAATCAAAAATGTTAGAACCAAAATCGAAAAAATTAAATAATAATAAAATAAATTAAAAAAAAAATAAAGTAATTTTTTATTAAAAAAAATTATTAGAAAAAGATTTTTTGCTTAGTTTGCTTTCTATAAGATATTCGAATAAAAAACCGAATAAATTATTCGACTTCATTTTTTAAAAACTTACATTTCTATATAAAGAGATTTTTTGTTCCAAAGTTTGTAATAATAACAAAATATTCGAATAAAAATAATTCCAATAAACCGAATAAATTATTCGATTAAAATTTTAAGTTTTAAATTTTTGTTTACAAATATATTTTTTTATGTTTTTATAAAAATTATTCATATTAAAAATCGAATAAATTATACGATTAATCATTTGACATCGAATAAGTTATTCGATTAAATTTTTTTTCACATTTTTTTGAACCTCTTGTTAAAAAATAAAAAAATATAAAAGATATTTTGCAGTTATTTTATAAAAAAAATATTCGACTGAAATTAAAGAAAAACATTTTTCTTTTATTTTTTTATTTTTTTTATTTTTTTTGTTAAAACTATTGTTAATAAAAAACAAAAATTTTTAATAAAAATATTCGATTAAAAAACCGAGAAAATTATTTGATTCGAAGATTTAAATTAAAAAAATGTGAAAAAGTTAGAAAAACGACTTTCATGCAAATAAATTGGCTTTTTTTTACAAAAATATTCGCATTAAATTAATCAATTAAAATTTCTATGATGATTTTTATGCATCTTAATTTACTTATTTCTTTAAATCGAATAGAAAACCGCTTAAATTATTCGATTAATCGCTTAATTCTTTAAAAAAGTAAATAAAAAAAACTTTAGCTAAACATGATTTCTACACACCACGATTAAATTATGCAAATAAAGAGCAAATAAATAATTCGATTAATCGTTTAAAATTTTGAAGAAAATTTTAAAAATAAGTTATTAACTAAATATTATTTCTATGCATATAATTTTACGGTTATTTTTTAATTCGAATAAAAAACCGTATAAATTATTCGATCGATCGTAAACAAATATTTAAAAATTAAAGAAAAAAATTAGTTTTTAGCTAGATATGATTCTTTTTTGAATTGATTTAAGTCTTATTGAAATATATGCGAATAAAAAATCAAATAAAGTATTCGTCTAATCACTTAATACCTAAAAAAAAGTTTAAAAAAATGAAATTTTAGGCAATTAAATTTTCTGTGCATATTAATTAATTTATTTTTTAATTTAAATAAATAACCGGTTAAATTATTCGAATAAAAAACCGGATAAATTTTTCAATTAAACATTAAAATTTGTACAAAAAGTATTATTTTAAAAAATATGATTTCTATTCAAATTTTTAATTTGCAGTTTTTTAAATTCGAATAAAAATGGAATTATTTATCCGATTATTTTGAAAAAAAAAAAATAAAAAAAGCAATGAATGTTTGACTAAATATTTTATGTATTAAATGACTCTTAAGAAAAATATTCGAATAAAAAGCTAAATCGATTACTGGAATAATTGATAAATCGATTTGAATTATGAACATTCCGTAGATACATAATTTTTTTTATTGCACAAATTTATTTGTTTAAGCTAAACGTAATTTTTTTGTATTTATATTCTTTTTTTTTAAGAAAAATATTCGAATAAAAACCGAATAAATTATTCGAATAATCCTGATATATATTGCAAATACTAAAAAAATTAAATTTAAATTATTCGAATAAAAAACCGAAGAATTTATTCGATTAAACGGTTAAAAATTAAAAAAGGTTCTAAAATATTAATAATAATTTCTTTGTTTAGTAATTTAATATTTTTTAATATTCGAATAAAAACCCGAAAAAATTATTCGAATAATCGGTTCAGATTATGAAAAATTTGTAAAAAGCTCTTGTCTTTTTAAATATGATTAGTTTTTTTTATTAATTTACTTTTTTTTAAGAAAAATGCACGAATAAAAAACCGAATAAATTATACGATTGTCGGTTTTTTTTAATGAAATAAGCGATTTTTATTAAAATCCCAGACGATTAAGGATTACAGCAAATTAAAATTTTAAATTTATAATTATAATTCATTTGGGATTGGCTTTGGAAATAAATTAAAGCCCAGAATGAAAGAAATAATTCAACTGGGCAAATTGATCTCATAACAAGGAACCCGAAATAATTTTAAAGGGTTAAAATTCTATTATCTTACACATATTAAATTCCATTTATTCTTGCAAACTTTATCAATCCATTGCTATAATTTCTCTCAATAAAATATTTTGGTTTTCTCTTTGTTTTTATCTTTAATTTTCCATAAAAAAATAAAATAAAATAATAATTGTTTAATTCTTAATGTACCTTTTAAAACAAAATTATTGTCATTTCCAAAACATTTTTCTTAATTACATTTTTTCGTTTAAAGATAAAAATATAATATCTTAACAACAATTCCCCTAAAAACCTCTATATTAACTAAAACTTCTTATTAAATTAGATCAGTTTATTCGCCAACGCCTTCTACTTCAAAATCAAATCGTTAAAGAAAATGTTTCCTAAACTTTTAAATTTATTAATTTTTATCGGATTTTTGTGTTCTCACCTCAAAGCTGAAGAATTTCTCGAGTGTTTTAATAAAGAAGATGGAACATTTGTAGCTTTTTCTGGCAATTGTTCTAAAGCTGTTTATTGTAGTGGTGATTACTCTAGATTAGTGGAATGTGATAGTCAGAGACCATATTTTTCATCAGGAGATAATAGTTGTCTAACTGATTCGAGTATATGTGGTGATAGACCTTTTGGTTTAGCAACTACTGTGGTAACGCCCAATGTTCCCATAATAGTAACAACACCAATCAGCACCACTTCACCTACATCTACGACAACCACTACAACTGCTACACCGACTACTGCGACGACCTTTACAACTTCTTCAACATCAATTGCTCTCCCATCTCTTACATCAACTAGAAATCCCTCTACTTCTTTATGGTGTCCTTCAGATGATGATCCCTCTAAACCTTTATTTTTACCACATCCCAAATCTTGTTCTCAATATTATTTATGTTATCATGGTGTTGCCATCGTTATGCAATGTCCCAATATGTTGCATTTCGATGCAACCCTACAGAGTTGCAATACCGCCGATCAGGTTAAATGTCAGGTAATTAAAAGAAATGTGTAATTTAAGTAAATTTAATTAAATATTTCTTTTCTTCTCTCTTCTATGTTTTAATTTAAAGATTTCTAATGTTTCACCACGCGATCAATGTTTACCTTATACAGTAGATGTTTATCCTCATGCCTCCAATTGTAATTATTATTATTTATGTGAATATGGTTATTTAATGGTTATGCAGTGTCCCTTTAATATGGGCTGGGATTATGAGAGAAGAGTTTGTGTTAAAAAATCAAAGGCTAAGTGTTATAAAGACACTGAATTAGATTAAAAAAAAACAAAATTAAGTATATAATTTTAATCCAATAAATGGCAAAGAACAATGAATAATAAAGTTTTATTTAATTCAAAAATAATTTCTTAAAATTTTTAAAATCTCCCATAGTCAGAAGTGAGGAAATTATCTTCCACTTGGAATATGGAAGTTAAAGTTTGGCATTTATCAACTTATTTCAGTGAAAGCATAATTATTAAACATTGATATTCAGATCAACCTCAAAGATCGGTTAAAAAATTACATTTAGACTATTGAGAGTTGGAGTATTTCAATTTGTTTAAAAAAAAGATTTTCTTATTTTAATTTTTAATAATTTCGAATGTTTTAGATCATAAAAGCTTCTTTAAATGGCTATTGAGAAACTAAATACCTCTAGATTATTAAGATTAAGTTAACTAATTTTTCAAGATTTTCTTCTCTTAGTTAATCCACATAGATATCACATTTACATCTCATCAAAACTTGTAGGAGAATGTAGGTCTTACCTGGGGGAGATAATTAACAGATGGATAATCTTGTAAATCTTGGAGCTATCCTTGACTTTGGACTGAATATTTTTGACATTGGCATCTCTCTTAAACGGAAGGAAATAACTAATGAATCCGAAATAGCATTTAATTGTTAGCAGAAGGTAGAAAAGTATCTGAACTTTGATGTTTTGGATTTCTCTGAATGCTCTGAATGTAAATCGATATTAAATTGTCCAAATTTCATCTCCATAACTTAATTTGAATTACAACTCTGCTATTGCAAAAGTTGGAACAATAAGGAGAAAGACAAAACGTCATAGAGAATCATCTTCGAAACCGCTCGGTTTTAAATGACTTTAGATTAAAACTATTCGGTTGTCAAATGGACACTAAGCAGAGATCTGGGTGCGATCGACACCTATATTACCTCAATAAGTTGGTAGCGGAAATGAAAAGGCAAGCAAAAAAGCGGAGCCGGCATGCGAACTTCCAAAGAACCAAAGTAAACTTGGGACTTCAAACACTCTCTAATAAGCTTCATATTTAAACTTTTAGATCGCTTTGCTTTTAACACGAGATTTATTTCCTTAAAATATTGAAAATCTCTTTGGAAATGAAAAACAATAAATTTAAAGAAGTTGAGATTAATACTCTTCGGTAGCCAAATGGTCATTGACTAGACATATCGATGCGATCTATAACTTTATTATCTCTGTAAGGAAATTGGAGGTTGAGTTGGTAAGCGACCTTCTGAAGAACCAAAGTCAACTTGAGACTCTAAATATTCTCTAATTAGCTTAATTTTTGAACTCCTGGGTTATTCTACTTTAAATGCAAGATTTACTTAATTAAAATATTGAAAATATTTTAGAAATGAAAAACAATATATTCAAATGACTCGATATTAAAACTTATGAGTTATCAAATGGTCATTAACTAGAGATCTCGGTGTAGTATATGACTTCATCATATAAACAAGTTGGTAAAGGAAATTAGAGGAGGGGAGGAGCTTTAAACGCCCTCCAATTAGCTTTATATTTGAATTCCGATGTTTTTCTCTTTGAACATAAGATTTACTTTTTTAAAATATTATATCTTGGTTATGGAAAATTGAATTTAAATATTATCATTTTGAAATCGAAATATTTTAGCTCCTACACGACACCATGATTTAAACTCTGTCATCGTCTAATTTGTTACGAGTTTACAAGACTTCTTGGAGGTCTTAGAAAGTTTTAGCTATAAACTGGATAATTACTACGTTTAAGTAATCAAAAACCCTTGGAGTTGGTTTTAAGTATAAACGATTGCTTCAAAATATTCGTAACAGAATTGTGGATATTATAAATTTTCGTCAATCATCAGAATCAACAATAGACTTTAAACATTGTTCCCAATGAAAGTTAAACAAATTTTGAGGAACTAAACTCTACTCTACATTATAAATGTATTGTTTCGTACATTTAATATAAAAAAAAATATTTTGAATATTCACCTTATTCAAAATATGTTTTCCTCTAAAATCGTCCTTCAATCAATTTTCGACTTCGGAGTCGATCGAAATGGTATCCTCATCGTTGCCAAAATATATTATGAAATTAAGAAATTGAAACAAATACGATTTATTATCATCGAACAGATTTACCTTTAGCAATTTCACAAATTTTAAGTTAAATTTTTCAAAATATTTATAATTGAGTTTGTGAACTCCAAAGGTTAGTAGTAGTGGAACATCCTTTTCTAAATCCATGCTGAAATGGGGAAAGATAACAAACAACTTGATGCGAAGGAAAGTTTTGGAAATGTTGCATATGCTTCCGGATTTGAACAAAGGTATAATATAAGATTTCCTCTAAACTTCAGGAAAATAACCAATAAATATTGATTTGTTGAAAAAGTGGGCTATTGCAGATATAAGAGAATGTAAACATTAACACAGCTTGGAACTCCGTCAGGTCCATATATATCAGAATATTTTAGATTCCATCCATCGATTTATCTAATGCTGGACAATTTATTAGAGTTGCAGGAGGAATTGCATATGGATAATTGGAAAGTTGATGTAATTCTCTATCAGATGAGAAGAAAACGGCAAACATATCGCAAATATCGTTTGAGGATTCTTTATCTCCAAATTTCATCATGGACGGATATCCAGAGACCCGATGCTTAGAATTTACAAACTTGTAAAAATATTTTGGATTATTTTTAAAGTTTCTTTTCACCTTAAGATAATTATTGTAACATTAGATATTTTCCGAATTGTAAATTGAGTATCTGGAGTATCTCACATAATCAATAGATAAGCCGGATTTTTTGTGTTTTCTATAATGTTTGTTCTAAATTAAACACTTTGAGGAGTTGGAGCAAGTTAATAACAAAAACTCCGCTTAAAAACTTTAAATCAAATGCCAAAGCATTTAAACGACGCACAACAAAAGACTAATGAAAATTGCACGACGAAACTTGAAAGCAACCTATTGACAAATAAAGATAAATAAAGTTAGACCATTGGAAGAATTTCATTTAGATGAAACATTTCCCTATCAACTTTTAGCCAATAGAGCTCTTTGGTATTGGTTCTAGGAAAGGAATTAATATTCATAGGAGGAACAACTTTTATATGAAACAATTTACATTGAGAACTATCCGGAACAATTGAAATTTTATGCACAAATTGTGTCTTATCATTGAAGGAAATAAGTCTCTGGACATTGGTTGTAGGAAAGACATGGAGATTAACAGAAGAAACAAGTGTTGGTGCCAGCGTTGGAAAAGGAATTGATGTTCACAGTAGGAACAAATATTTTTTTCGAAGAATTCTCATTGGCAACTATCTTGAAAGGTTGAAGTTCTTTACTAAAAATATGGTTATTAGGACATTGGAAAGAGTGTTTTCTTACAAAAGTTTATGTAAACTAAGCCCCCGACTATGGGTTATAGGAAAGGAATTGATACTCACAGGAAGAATATGATTTAGAAGGAAAGTTTCTTATAAACTTGCGGCCAACAGAACTCTCGGGTATTGTTCATAAGACGGGAACTGAGATTCGCAAGAAGAACAAGCAATCTAGCATTGGTTGTAAGAAAGGAATTGTGGTTTACAGGAAGACCAAGCCTTTATTTGCATATAGATAGAGCAGTGAGAGTAAATTTCATTCCGCTTATATCCTCTCACAGATAAATATAAGATTTTTCCTCTTAAGTCAAATTTGACCTAATTTCAAAGCTCAAGAATCAATTACTTGATTTAAGTACAGTACGAATCATACTTAAATTTTTATATGCGATTTTTGCGAAAAATAATAAAAAATAAACTTGATTTTAGAATGCAGTTTTTCTTTCTGTGTAGCTACCTTAGTATCTAAAGAATATCTAAACAATAACAGTAAATAAATAACAGTATCTAAACAATATGCACGACTTTTCTACAATTAAAAATGCTTCTTTATTTATTTTTATTACAAAATTAAAATGTATTCTTACGATATTCAAAATTCAAATCTTTAATACATAAAGCCTCCTTACGCCACTTACAACGGCTACTCTCCACATCAAAATATTGATAAAAGGGACACTGTTGCAATATTGCATGACCCTTGACACAATAAATAAAGAAATCACAACGTTGCATATGAGGAAATATATGTTGACCATAAGCAGGACATACAATACCATTACCATTACCATCACCATTACTACTGCCATCGATAGCATTAGATTCTGTAGGAGCTATGAGTATAGTAATAGAACCACCTTCTTGTTTACATTTAGCATTTGCAGGTAAATCACATTTGCCAATACGTGAATTCCATTGTAAATCAGTGCTACATTCTTGTAATAAAGCCTGACCATAATAACACATATAATATTGTTTGCATTTAGAAGGATGGGCTAAGAAAATTAAGGAATCTGAATTGGGTTGTTGATTATAAACATTTAAACAATATTCCACTACAGTTGAAATGGGTATTTCCGAGCTGGTTAGAGGAGAAGAGACCGTAGGAGTTGGAGAAGGCAACAAAGTTGTTTGTTGACATCTAACATTAGCCGAAGTATCGCATATGTGAGTCTCAGCATTGAAATACATATTAGCAGGACAAATTGCTGGCACTGCTTCACCACTTTCTGCACACATATAAAACTTTTTACAATCCTGAGGATTTGGTACAAATTCTCCCACAGCTTGATTTTGACATAAATTGTTTTGCCTTATCCTTAAAGGATATTTAAAGGAAATGCTAGGCTTATAGGCCAGTAATAGCATAAGCAAAGCTAAATTATAAAGAAATTTATTATTTATTAATTTCATATTTAATAAATTTGTTTAATAATAATTTACCTTTCCATAAATGTTGTTTAAAATCATCCATTTAAGTTTAATTATCTTTTTTTAATTTTTCAAAAACAAAAAGAGGCTCTTCAAATGTTCAGCTTTTCTTAACTACTGCTCATTAGTGAATAATTTTGTTTTTTTTTTTTCTAAAATGCTTGTTACGCCAACTAATATTTTTTCTACACATTTTTAAGATAAAACGTTGTTTTGTCTTAATGATGTTTTTATACATAATTATCGTTGAATATTTAAAGTTATAGAATTGTGGAAAAATTAAAACTTTAACAAGAAAATAGTGATTAATTACATTTTGCTTTTCTTGAGCAAATTATCTTAAAGATTCTTTTTGAAATTCCATTAGCCATGACCTCATTTCTTTGAAAGCTTAAAGTGGGAAGAAAAGGGAATTATTTGTGTTTGTTTTTAGAAAGTTTGAAGAATTTCTAGAGTTTTTATTACAACCGTAATAATTCTGCGATATTTAAGATAAAAAGGTAAAGAAAACATTTTTAGAGAGATGATTTAAATAGAGGCTTTTGATGATCTAAGGGAGGTGTTCATTTTCTTTCCTACAAAAGATGTATAAAGCTAATTATATAAGCAGGAAACTGTCCACTTTTGTCTAGAGAAAGTAGACTAAAAGGAGAAAAATGTGACCTGCAAAGTTCCAAGTTTGTAAAATTAACTTGGAACTCACAGGAATAAACCACCGATTTCTAAAAAAGATGTTAAAAGATGAACTTAAAATTTATGAAACGATTCTAGACTCGAGAAGAAACAGAGTTTTTAACTTTTCAAATTGGGAATTATCGGGAATAGTTGAAATTCTATACCAAAAATATGTATGGTTATAAGTCTACTGCAGGAATTTAATTTGGATGAAGCATTTTTTACAATCTTTAGACTAGGAAAGAAACTAAGTTTCATAGGAAAAACAAATCTTATTGCGGACAATTTTCTATCCGTAACAGTTAGAGTTAGACCTTTGGAAGAATTTAACTTAGATGAAACATTTTCATATTAACTTGCGGCCATTGGTATTAGTTCTAGGAAAGGAATTAATATTCACAGGAGGAACAAGTCTTATTTGGAATAATCTACATTGAGAACTATCTGGAACAATTAAAATTGTATGCAGAAACTGTGGTTAATAAGACCATTGAACACAACGGGACCAATAGGACCGAATTGAGCTGTATAGTTACATTTGCAGCTGCCCATCTAACATAACCTAAGACCATTGAAGGAAATAAGTCTTTGGACATTGGTTGTAGGAAAGAAATTGAGATTTACAGAAGAAATAAGTGTTGGTGTCGGTGTTGGTTCTAGAATAGGAATTGATGTTCACAGTATGAACAAACCTATTTTTGGAAGAATTCTCATTGGGAACTATCTGGAAAGGTTGAAGTTCTTTACTAAAAATATGGTTATTAGGACATTGGAAAGAGTGTTTTCTTACAAACTTCATGCCAACTAAGCTCTCGAGTATTGGTTATAGGAAAGGAATTGATACTCATAGGAAGAATTTGATTTGGAAGGAAAGTTTTCTTACAAACTTACGGCTAACAGAACCCTCGAGTATTATTTATAGGAAGAGAACAGAGATTCGCAAAAAGAACAAGCCTTCTAGTATTGGTTGTAAGAAAGGAATTGCGGTTTACAGGAAGACCAAACCTTTATTTGCATATAGAACTATCCGGAAAGGTTGTGACCCAGTTTTGTTTTTAGGAACAGAATTAAGGTTCTCAGAAAGAACAAATCTTTTGGAAACATTACAATTAGGGACCTATCCGGAACATGTACAGTTCTATGTTAAAAATGTGAATATAAGTCCTTTGGAGGGATTTGATTTGGGGGGATTTGATTTGTCTATTATCTTGCCAGCTATAGAGAGAGAGAGAACCTTTAATTAAATCTCTGACTCCATGAGGAAAAGTAGAAGTGCGCTAGAGTATCAATTTGACTTTTGGATAAAATCACAATTACCATTATTTTATCATCAAAATAACACGAATTTAGAGCAATTTTCGAACGAATATCTTCGTTTCTTTATCTAAACAATATAGGAAAGAATATTATATTTTTACTAGATATTTTGCAATTAAAAAGTCTCTCAATTATGATGTCACGAAGGTATGCATATCTGAAAATATTTCAAATACTTAAAATCGTCAAGAGAGCGATCAAAGAGACTTAACCTAAATGGTGATCCACTTATCAGATATAAAAGCAACTCAAATGCGTGTGGAATAGAACAACGACTATATCTTTATTTAGCAGAAGTTTAGAGTGAAATAAAATGACTGAAAGTGTGTGAGAAAAACAAGTCTATTTTTGAATAATTAACATCAAATTATAAAGATTATTTGCTGAACGAAATCGTCCAAAATGTTCCATAAGTAGGTGATACAGCAAAAAGAATCCAAATCATCTGTGATGCGAAGGTCAGTTCGACTTTGAAGAACAAAAGAAAAAAAATTATTTGATTACTATTTTGGAAACATGAAAACTTTTTCTTCCAGGATTTTATAAAATTTTGCTTTTTCATCGGAACATACGATGAGATTTTTTCGCTCAATATTCTTATTGAATTCAATGATGTAATTCGAAAACTTTTCTCTCACGAGTGAATAATACCATAACAAAAGAAGAAAGGATCTGTTAAACTCGATGTACTCATTAATTTATTTGTTATATCTTCCTCGACGAAGAATGAAAATGAGTCGAAAAATATGTATGGAGATCATTCAAACATAATTTATGATCACGAGTTTTGGTTTATAAAATCTTCCCTGTTTCCAGCGGAATAGTGCAAAGTCCAGCGAAGCCTGAAATAAAATTTGATAGAAGTTGAATTTTTCATCGGAACGTAATGACTGATGAGCATATGATGAGATCTTTTCAGCTCGGTATTCTCATTTATCGTGAAAAAAAAATTATAATCGACCACCATTTGTTGGACGTATATACTTTTTCACGGAGAATTATATCGTTATAATAGTATCATACGAGACGACCTGTTCACCTCGATAATTCCGTTCCTTAAATTACTGTTAAGGAATGAAAATATCTTCCTCGACGTAGAAAGAATATGAGACGAATATTCGACCATAATTTAAAAATTGAGTGTTTTCAAAAAATGAGCGTTCAAGGAGATGAAATCAAATTGTGGGACATCCAAACTCCTTTTATATGGGCTGAACAGAACTTAAAAGAATTATGAAATACGATCTCTTTCCTTTATGGAGTTATTATTATAATTAGACAATTAAGGAGATGTAACTAAAATGGTCTATGATCATAACTTGTTGGTTACACAAACTTCTGTTGTATACGAGGAATCGCACCAATATCCGAAGGAATTCCATATGAAATGAGAATGGAGAAGATGTGATAAGGAAATGGAAGTCGATTACAGATCATGAACTCTAACATGCAATCAAAGTTCGAGAATGGTTTTCCACGAAATGTAATGCATAAGAAAGAGAAAAGCACAATATTATATTCGTATTCCTTTATTAAATATAACAAGCAGTAACGTAAAGTTGTCGATCAAGCCGAACGAATATAGACTAACGGATACCCAAAAATAAAACTGAACTTCAAATTATGATTAAGCAAGTTCTCCAAAAATCCTCACAGAATTTCTCCTTTAAATAATTTGCAAAATTAAAACTTCGGAATTTAAAAGCCGCTGTTATATTTTTTTTTTATAAAAAAAACCTATATGTTTTATTTTGATTTATTATAACATTTAGCATACGGACGCAAAACACAGGCTCTCTTCTCATAATGCCAACCCATATTCATAGGACACTGCATTACCTTCAAATAGCCCAAAGCACATAGGTAATAATAATTACAATTGTTAGGATGAGGAAATAAATCATATGTATGAGATAAACATTGTTCTCGGGGTGATACAACATCCATTACCTAAATTTGATAAAAGAAATAATCAAACTTGAAATTTTCGAAGCAAAATCAAAGAAGAATAAAAGTAGAAACTTACCTGACACTTAACCTTTTCCGGATAATCACATTTTTGTTGACGAGCATCGAAATGTAACATATTGGAACAACGCATGGGTAAACGTTCACCATGATAGCATAGAAAGTAATCTGAACAGGATTTAGGATGAGATATAAATATGGCTTTACTAGGATCATCTACAGCTGGACATGAGTTTGGTATCGCCGGTGGTGTAAGGGGAGTAGATGTTATTTGTATAACTGAGGATGATGATGAACTAATACTGATGGAGGATAAGCTGGAGCCGGAAGCTATACTAGCACTAGTTGTTACAACAAGTGGAGGTATAGTTTCCGAAACACTAGTTGCCGGTGAGGCAGGTGTATTAGTTGTAACCTCGGAAGAGCTCTCTTGAATTTCTACCGAATAATCACCATCAGAAAATGGCCTATCTCCACAAACATTACGATCAAGTTCACATGTTTGATCTTCTATGGAAAAATAAGGACTATCATCGGGACACGAGTCTCTAAACGAATCATCACCATGACAAAATATGAAATATGAACAATCTTCCTGTACTGGTATATATTCTTGTTCAACTCCTTCACATTCTTCATAATAATCTGCATCTATGGAGGCGAACAAACCGGCGCTAATCAATAGGAATCCGTAAAAATGATATAACATCATTTAGAGTTTTATAGACCTTACGAGGTTAAGAGTTTTCTTCCAACTAAACTTAAGAATTCGATAACGTTAGGTTTTTAAATTCAAGTTTGTTATTTTTGATTTTTTTTTTATCAAAGGAAATTTTAATTTATTCCCAAAAGATCTTGTTTGATTGTGAGTTAGAGGGTAATTTAAAAAATTTTTATTTACTTTCTTATCTTTTAATGTTGTGTTGAAAGTACTTACACTAGAACAATTTGTTTTTTTTTTTTTGTGTTAATTATCTATGTTTGATACTGCTGACTATGGAAGATCATCATGTCATGAAACCTCATGAGAAATTAGTCATTTGATGACCCTGAAATTCTTTATTTCAATTGCATTTCGTTCCCAAAATTATTGAGAGAGTAAAATGAGGTTTTTTTTTTGTTTTGGAGCTAGGTCGACTGGTTGGTATATTTTCTTGTTTACGTTTGTTTTTAATTATTATGGAGTTACATGTCAATTGGATTTTCAGGGAGAAGAGAGGGGCCGTTTGAGTTACTAAGTAGGTTTGAGGAAATCAAGACTAACTCGAAACTTTTTTTCACCACTAATTAAATTTTTCACCTAGAAGCTGTTTCTTTACCATAAATAACAGTTTTCATCAATTATTCACCTCAAAACAAAATTTTCACTTTAAAAATCAGTTTTAACCTCAAAATCTATTTTTACCTCAAACCAATTTTTTCTCTCAGAAACAATTTTCTCACCTCAAAACTAGTTTTAAATTAATTTCTCACAATACAACCAGTTTTTTACCACAAAACTAGTTTTTCACCACACAACTAGTTTCTCACCACAAAACTAGTTTTTCATCATAAAACTATTTTTTCACAATAAAACTACTACAAAACTAGTTTTTTACCACACAACTAGTTTTTCACCACAAAACTATTTTTTACCACAAAATTAGTTTTTCACCACACAACTAGTTTTTCACCACACAACTAGTTTTTCAACACAAAACTATTTTTTTTTTACCACAAAATTAGTTTTTCACCACAAAATTAGCTTTTCACCACAAAATTGGTTTTTCACCACAAAATTGGTTTTCACCACAAAATTAGTTTTTCACCACAAAAATAGTTTTTCATCACAAAAATAGTTTTTTACCACAAAACTAGTTTTCACCACAAAAATAGTTTTTCATCACAAAAATAGTTTTTTACCACAAAACTAGTTTTCACCACAAAGCTAGTTTTTCAACTTAGTCATATTTTTCACCACAAACCCAGTTTTTCACCACAAAATTAGCTTTTCACCTCAAAATGATTTTTTTCGCCACAAAACAAGCTTTTTACCTTAAAATCATATTTGTCACCACAAAACTAGTTTTTCTACCTCAAATGAAGCTTTTCACCACAAAATTAGTTTTTCACCATAACATGTTTTTCACCTCTAAACTAGTTTGTCACCTGAAAAATAGTTTTTCACCTCAGATTAATTTTTTGAACTTAAAAAAAAAAATAGTTTTCGCCACAAAATTAGTTTTTTAGTTTGTATTCTCTCTGTTACATTTTGTAGTTATTGTGATGGCTTCAATTATAACCTTATGTCCCCAAAAGTTCATTTAATTTAAAATAAAATACTTCTTGACTAAATAATTATTCAATGCTTCATTTAAAATATCTACCCTAATGATCTTAAATATTAAAATAAAAAGAAAAACTTATGAACTAAATGGTTGGCAATAACAATATAATTTTATTTATATTATAATAACAACAGTATAACTTTGGCTAAGTTGTTGTTGATTGTCTACAACAGTACCACTTGGTGATATCGTTAGCTATAACATTTCAAATCAACCAAACACATACACACATAAATAGTAAAACAAAAATTGCAAAAAGTGGCAGAAATAAAAAAAAGAAAAATCTGTGGTGGGCTTTATTATTACTGCATTTAAAGTTAAATTAAGATGGTTTGCGTAACTAAAGATGAAAACCAAAACAGAAAAATCAAACTTTCATATAAAACCAAAATTATAAACAAAAACCTTCAACAAAATAAAGGAAGTTAACATTTTTAAAGAAGGTCAATAAAATAAAATTGTATTTGTGTTTAAAATAAATAATATAAAAAAAGCAATTCATTTTTGAATTTTTTTTTAGAAAAAATTAATCTTAGGATTAAGATTTATTAAAAACTTTTGATGAGTAAGGAAATCAATTAATCATTACATTATAATGAAACTACAGCTGCTTATAAAAAATAACAAACCACAATTATTTATTTATTTTCTTTTATTTTATTTTTTTATTTTTATAAAACACGTAGTTTTTTTAAAGACATGAATAGAAATAACATGTAAGTAATTATTAGGATTAGGAAATTTAATACGAAACCAAGAAAATTGTTTTACACATTTCCTGATTTATTAGCCTGTGGCTTTAAAAATCCCCTATTTAAAAAAAAGATCTTATTACAGTCTTGTTTTAAAGAATTACAATTAAAAGATGAGAAAAAGAGAAAAATTGTAAAATGTCAAACGTGTCAAATCATTTTCAAGCATAATTTCCCTTTTTAAGTTTGTCTAACACATGTAATTACGATATGTTTGTCTGATTTGGTGCGGTAAGTGGTGAATTTTGCACTAGTTTTTATGTTGGTCATTTGTCATGTTCTGTGACAATTGTCTGGTTTGTTTTTGTGCAAATTGTTTATAAAAAGAAACAAAGACAATATTTCAATAATTATTATTTTTGTGTGTAATAAATAATTACCTTAAAATTTAAGTCAAGGTCATGTTGGTAGTTTTGAAAAAAAAAAATAAGTTCAAATTACAAGAGTTGATTTTGCTGTAAAAAGAATATGAAAAAATGTTTTTATTGAGACATAATTAATCTTTAAGCACCGGTATTCTTTTGAATGATAATTAAAGTCTTTTTTATAGCCCTTCTAGAGTCTCAGTGATAGGCATTTTGAAATTAAACGCAGCTCAATATCAAGTCTCAATTTAGCTTAAATCTCAAGTTTTAGTTAGCTGCTAATTTAGCTCTAACTGCAGCGACTTTAATTTCCTAATCTGGCCTAGCAGATTTTTTAAGATCGCAATTTGATTTTAAATCCAAGTGTTTTGAAGGCTCCAATTTAGTCTCATTCGTAGGCCTTTTCAAAATCCTATTAAGCCTTCGTTGTTCACAATTAGTCCCGCAAATTAATTTTTAAAATGTTCCTGTTTAGCCTAAATTTTAGCCTCAATTACAATTTAGCCTTAATTGTAGGCCGTTTTAAGTTCTTTTCATTCCATAACAGGTTTTCAACAATAAGTTGACATTTTACCGGCAAAACGATTTTTTTCACCTTAGAACCGGTTTTTCACTTTAGAAAGAGATTTTTAATTTCAAAACAGATTTTTCACCATAAAACAGATTTTTCACCACAAGACAGATTTTCCATTCCAAAATTAAATTTTCACCACAAAATCGATTTTTCACCATAAAACAGATTTTTCACCACAAGGCAGATTTTTCATTCCAAAATTAAATTTTCACCACAAAATCGATTTTTCACCATAAAACAAATTTTTCACCACAAGACAGATTTTCCATTCCAAAATTAAATTTTTACAACAAAACCGATTTTTCACCATAAAACTAATTTCTCACCACTAAAGTTATTTTTACCACAAAACCGATTTTTCATTACGAAATTGATTTTTTACCGCAAAAGAGATTTTTCATTATAAAAAAGATTTTTCATTATAAAACAGATTTTTCACCACAAGACAGATTTTCCATCCCAAAATTGAATTTTCATTACAAAACCGATTTTTCGCCATAAAAACAATCTTTCATTAATAAAGTTATTTTTTTTTACCACAAAACTGATTTTTCATCAGGAAAATTAATTTTACCACAAAATAATTTTCATAGAACTGATTTTTCACCACAAAACCGGATTTTCACAACAAAATTGATATTTCACCACAAATATGATTTTTCACCACAAGACCGATTTTTCATCACAAAAAGTATTTTTCACCTCGAAACCCATTTTTATCACAAAACCGTTTTTTCATCGCAAAAAAGATTTTTCCCTTTTTTTTCTCATGGCAAATCTGATTTTTCATCACAAAACTGACTTTTCACCATAAAAAACTTATTTTTTATCATAAATCTTTTCTACCTTGTTTTCAGCTTAAAATCGATTTTTCATCACAAGACTATTTTTTCCACCAAAAATCAGATTTACACCTTAAAACTAATTTTTTATTAAATAATTATTTTGTTTGACCTGACCACTAAATTGGTTTTTACCCAAAAACTGAATTTTTACTGCAAACCCATTTTCTCAAAAAAAAAAAAAAGTTTTTTACCTCAAAATCCATTTCTTTAGTAAAAAAAAAAAACAATATTTCACCAAAAAATTTTCACTTCAAAACCGGTTTTACACCTCGACCAATTTTTCAACACAAAAAATAAAACTAATTTTTACTTACTTCTTCATTTAATTCTCTTTTATTTACTTCTTCAAAAAAACATTGTTTTGTATTTTTTTATAATATTTGTGAGATTTTGCAATTTTTTATTAAAAATTTATTTAAATTTATGTTGGACATTTGCTTTATTTACCAATGTGGCAACTTTGTTTGAAGAATATATTTTGTTTACTTTTATAATCACATATTTCATCAAATATTAAACATTTTAATGGGTATTTCATTATAATGATTTAATTATTATAATTATTATAATTTTGTTGCTAAATATCAATAAAAATATAAATTATTTTAATATGTGTAACATTTTTAATAGTTTAAAATTCAATAACCAAAAATTAAATGTCAATAATATTTAAAAAAATTGTATGTATAATTTGTAAAAAATAAATATGTTTATAAAATTAAAATGTGACAAAAGTGTTGAAAAAATAATTAAATATTATGTGTGTGTAAAAAATGTTATTTGAAAGGACAATTTAGGTAATTTTTTTTGCATCTCTCTCAAGTGTGTTGAATTCGTCTGAAGAGTGAGGATTTGTTGTAGTTGTAAAAAAGAGAGCTAGTTTCTTTACCAGTTAATTATACTACGGTGTAGAAGAAAATGTAAGCAAAGCAATCATATACAGGGCTGCCAGATAGTCTAAAAATAAAAACTGCGAAATTAAATATAAATGAAATAAAAAATCGTTAAAAAAATGGTATTTTGCCAAAAAAAAAAAAGTATTTTAACCTAAAAATATAAAATTTTTATAATTTTCTTTTGAAAATAATTAATATTAACAATATTTGAAGCAAAAAAAAAAAATAATAATAATAAGAAAAGTATATTCTCATAAATGTTTTATTAAAAATTATTAAAATATTTTGTTTTGCAAATTTCGAAAAATAGGTTTTTAAAAATAACAATCCTTTAGTCCTTTAGCCACTAAACGGTATAATTGTCATTTATTAAAACTAAAGTTGAAAATAAAGTTTTTAGGAGCCAATATGAGCTTATTTTTATTTAACAATATTTAAACAGCTGTTTTCATGAGTTTTCATTTAATTTATTTTTAAATTAAAATTCTTATTGGAATAAGGTAAATATTTATATATCTCTCCTATCACGTCCCCTCTCCCCTCCCATTATTTTAAAGTTCAAAGTCATTTCCAAAAAAATATTTATGTTTTTACCTAAATATGTGTATTGAAACCAACAGCTAAATAGTGAACAATATGTTTATAACAAATTGAATTTAATCTTTAAAAAAAATTTTTCATATAGAGTATTTTTTACTACAAACAATCAAATCCTATTATAGCAGCTATAAACTTTTGCTTTCACAGCCAAAATAAACTGAAAAGAAATACGTTTTATATTAAAGAAAAAATAAAATAAAGAAAAAAAAAACTATACAAGCAAACAAAGATTTGTGTCAAATATTTTTATGGGGGCATTTTGTTTTAATAAAATCTTTTTTGTAAGCATTTGTATATTTTTAGTTAGAGAAACAAGAAATTGCATGGCTTTTTTTTTAAATCTTGTAAAACAAAATAGAAAATAATTTTGCTAATAGGGGAGGGAGAGGGAGAGAGAGAGAGAGTAGGCGAAAGAAATTGATGTTAAAAGATTTATGGAATTTTTGTTAAAGATTTTGTAAAAAGTTTTGTTAAAAAAGGAACATCTGGCTAAATTAAAAATAAAAAATGAACAGAAAGTTTTTGTTTATTTTTTAATAAAATAATGTTTTTATTAAAAATTTTAATATATATTTTTTTTATTTTCTGCAAAATATTTTTTATTATTTTATTATTTTTGTTTTTTTTGGCAAATTTTGTAAAACAAAACAGAATATAATTTGGCTAATAGGGAATAGAGAAAGAGAGTAGGCGGAGCAAATTGATGGTAAAAGATTTATGGAATTTTTGTTAAAATTTTGTAACAAGTTTTGTTAAATGAAAAAAGGTACTGAAAGTTCTTGTTTGCTTTTTAATAAAATAATGTTTTTATTAAATTATTATTTAAAATTTTTTTAATAAAAAAATTTATTTATTTTTTATTTTCTACAAAATAATTTTTATTAAAAGACAATACTTAAAAAGTTTTTATTTTGTTTTTTAAATTTCTATTAAATTTTTTTTCCAATATTTAGATTGTTTCTTAATTAATTTATCAAAAATAAAATTATTTGGCTTTAAAATGTTTTAAAAATATTGAATTTATCTTTTCTATTTATAAATTAATATAAATATTGATTAATTTTCTTAATTTTAAAATTTTTATTTATTTTAATTTTCAATATGGCATCTCTTTAAAAAAAAAAAACTTACTCTATCTTTCTATCTCTGTCAAAGAGAAAGCTTAATCGCCATCTTGTAAAATGTAAACAAAAGTTTGCAAACACCTGCACACTTGTTTTAATAGGCAAATAACAAATGTAAACAAGATTAATTTACTCTTTCTCTCAGCAACAAATTTAAATAAAAGCTTACAAACACATAAACAACTGTTTTAGTGTCGGCCCAGAATACCAGTGTTGCGGCACTAATTTTTCTCCCCCAAAAAACTTGACCCAGAATAACGGCGCAGAACGCTAATTCAGTGATGTCTACTTTTAAGGAAGGGAATGTAGTAATATTTTATTGACAATAAATAAAATATGACTATAATTTTTAGTTGAAAATAATGCTTGGATAGTTGGTATGATCCTATTGTAAATTCATAAAGCTTTTTCTTTATTTTCTTGTCAACTTTTACTTAAAGGTTTCTTAGCCAATACACCAAGGCAACAAGATAAAACTGGGCCTTAATTTTTAAGTTAAATATTAAGCCTTTTATTATAATTAAAACAACAAAAATTAATTTGCAACTAAAAGTAACCGAATACAAGGTGTCAATTTAGCAGTTTTTCAAGAAAAAGCGCTGAGGTAAAAAATGCGAGTCTTGGTTGGCTGAAAAGCCCTAATATAGCGCGGAAAGGGCTAAATTGGTTTTATTAGGCAAATGATAACTTGCGATCCTCACCTAATATAAAACATTTAACTTTACCGCTAACATCATGTTAATGAATACCATTCAACTTGTTGTTAATGTTGATTTTTTCAATATTTAAACACGATTGTTAAATCGAATGTTAAAAAAACCATCAAGCATTACACACAATATTTTTTTTTTTTTGCCAACATAGACAAATAAATTATAACATGTGTGTGGAATCTAATAACAAAACAATGAGAAAACAAGAAATTAACATGAATGCATGTACGCCAATTTGAGCAGAAAACATTAACATGATGTTTTAACATCATCTCATCTCTTATGAAGACTATACGTAAATGTAAACAAACCAGATTTTCTTACTCTTTCTCTCATCAAAAAAGAAAACATTATAGTCAGCAGTATTTTAAGCCGTTATTTAGCTGTACGTTAAAAAATAACGCCGTTAAAAGATTTTTTAATGGATTTTATTATTAAAATTATTTATTTTATAATAAAATATTGATTATTAATAAAATATAAATTTTTTGTAATAAAGCATTGAATTCTAGTAATGAAATATTGCTTTTAAATAATAAAATATTAATGTTTGGTAATAAAATATTGATTTTTATTACTTCTTTTGTTTGAATTTTAGGAAAATTCCTTTAAGAAAATTCTCTTTAAGTAAAAAATCTCATAAATCATGGGCCTGTTAAAATGTTTCCTATCACACAAATTAGCCTTTAATTTTTTTTTTACTTTTACCATAAATTACTTTGTCTTTTTTTCAGTTTATCAGTCACTTACAAATTTGTAAAGACTCTTTTAGTTGGTTTTATTTTTATGTGATTTTTTTTTTTCATTTCTTATTTGTTTTCAATTCAAAAGCCATGAAAATGTTAAAGAAAACTGTCACAATACAAACTTGTAAATTGCTTTAAAGAAATTATCGCTGTAATTTTTTTATTTTCTTTTTCCAATTTTGAACAGGAAAAAAAGAAATAATTTAGCAAAAAAAGAAAAAAAATTATCATGTGGCACACAAACTATATTTATTTTTAGTTAAAAAGTCAAAAAGCATTACATTTCATTATGGGTCTTTTTTTATTTTTTTGAATCAGTTAGTTCATTTTTCCTTTTTAATGCCATAAAAATACTTTTGTGTGTGGGGAGAACATAATTTTGAAAAGAACAGAAAAAGAAAAAATATATAAAGTTTAAGGCACATGCCACTAAAGCAGGCAACAATTTATGGGCGAGGAGGAGTTAAAGTTTTTTCGTTTTTCATAAACCAAAAATATCTAGGAAAATAAAACGTTTTTCTTGCCCAAAAATAAAGAAAATCATGAAGATTCTTTTAAATTAAAATTAGCGAAAAAAAAAAACTTAATTTGGGAACTAAATTTGAAGCTAAACTGATCTTTAAAATTATTTTTAAATAATTGAACATTGAAGTCCTTTTTTCTTTTTTAGACTTTTTTAATTTAATTTAAAAAATGCCCTTAAGCGGATATAGACCCAAAAAACCGGATATAGACCAAAAAAATTATATCCTTTCTTTTCTTTTTCCAGATAAAAAATATTTTGCAACTACCTGCATGTTCATCATGTTCATTTCTCAAGTATCTCTTCCATATTGCAGATGTGTGGCAAAAAAACTCTTCAAAATTTTATGTTTAAACATTTTTCCACTTTAAAACACTTGAGTGAATATTTCAAGTGTTTCCATGTGATTTAAAGTATGTATACTTATGTATATTACTTTCAAAAATATAATCCTAAAGCGGTCTTTTTTTTTACTAAAGTATCTTCCGCAAATTGTGCATAAATGCACAATTTATGAATGAAGTGAAATTTGAAACCTAAATACAGCTGCAATCTTATGAAAAAAAAAAAAAAAAAAAACAGACAAGAACTTAAGTAATTGCATAATATAGTTTAAAGAAGTATTTTTCTTCTTTTTTTTAACTTAAGTATGTTTAAAAGAATAGGAAATACAAAAAGAGATTATTAAAATAATTTTAAAACCAAAATTAAAAGTAATGCGATATTTTAGTTCTCTAATTAAAAACTAAATTAACCTTGTTTTCTATAAAAACAAAAATAAATTTAATTATAATATTTCCTATTACCTAAATCTTCTTCTAATCTTTTAACACCTTATTCTTAAAATAGCTTTTCCTTTCAAACCAATCTACCCCTGCTACCCACTACTTATTTTACTACTTAAATTAATTTCATATTGAAAATACGTATTATAAGTAATTCATTTGTTTTAAATTTTCCAAAAAAAAAAAACAATTTAATATTTGTTACATTTGTTGCCTGATTTAATTACTTGCTCCTAAGTATTATTTTGTTTGTTATTATTACTGTTTATTTTTATTTATTTCTCTTTGTAAATCCACCAGAGACTGTTGTTAATGATATGTTGACAACTTTACGCTATTATTTTAGGGGTGTATTTTGCATTTATGTTGCCATCAATCAAATTAAAATTCTCTAGATGATTTAAATTGTTATTGGAAATTTTTTTATAGGGGGAGTATTATTTTAAAGATAATTATATTTTATTTAATATAGACTAAACTAAAATTAAGAATATAGACTTAACTATAGTCAAAACTATAGACTATAGTCAAGATTATAGTCAAACTACCGTTAATACTACAGTCTACTAAAATACTAGTACTGGAGTCAAACTATTGTCTAGACTATAGTCAAACTATAGACAAGACTATAGTAAAGACTATAGTCATGAATATAGTCAAACTATAGTCAAGACTTTAGACAAGATTATAGTTAAACTATACTCAAAGTATTAGTCAAAGTATAGTTAAGACTTTAGACAAACTATAGGCTATAGTTAAACTATAGTCAAGAATATAACCGAGACTATAGTCAAGAATATAGTCAAAGTATAGTTAAGACTTTAGACAAACTATAGGCTATAGTTAAACTATAGTCAAGAATATAACCGAGACTATAGTCAAGAATATAGTCAAAGTATAGTTAAGTCTTTAGACAAACTATAGACTATAGTTAAACTATAGTCAAGAATATAACCGAGACTATAGTCAAGAATATAGTCAAACTATAGTCAAGATTTTAGACAAACTATAGACAAGATTATAGTCAAACTATAGTCAAGACAATAGTCAAAGTATAGTCAAGATTATAGTCAAACTATAGTCAAGGTTATAGTCAAGATTATGGTCAAAGTACTAGTCAAAGTATAGTCAAGATTATAGATAACTTATAGACAAGGCTATATTTAAACTATAGCCAAACCGTAGTTAAGACTATAGTCAAACTATAATGGTCTATCTATAATCAAGACTATGGTCAATTCATAATCAATCTATAGTCAAGTCTATGGGTTTTGGTGGCTAAATGAATAATCTATTATATTTTTTTCTTCCTTTTTTCGACCATAGTTTTTAACAGTTTTAACAGTTGCCATATAAATGTAATGTTTTTAAACAATTTTTTTCATTACAATCTAATATCATATAAAATATATATCTTCTTCATTTGAAGTTAAAAATCTAAATATTTTTTTTGAAAATCCAAATCTAAGCCATATTAAAAATACTCGAGAGCTCGTTTTTGGGACTTTGTATAAATGTGTAAAAATTAATATTTTCAACTAGTGTTTATTATAGTTTAAGTTTGTACAATATTATGAATTAATAAAGAGTTAAAAAAAAAATCAAGTCTATGGTCAAATTATAGTTAAGACTATAGTCAAACTATAGTCAAGACTATGGTCAAACTATGGCTAAAACTATAGTCAACCTATAGACAAGACTATAGTCAATCTGTAGACAAGACTATAGTCAAACTATAGTCAAACACAGTAAAAACTATAGACAAACTATATACAAGACTATAGCCAAATACTATAATCAAACTATAGCCTAGGCTATAGTCAAACTATAGTCAAGACCATAGTCAAATTGTATAGACCATACTATAGCTTGAAGTCACGACTACAGTAAAACTATAGACAAGATTATAGTCAAACTATAGTAAAGACTATAGTCAAACTATAGACAAGACTTTAGTCAAACTATAGTCGAAAATATAGTCAAACTCTAGTCAAAACTACAATCAAGCTGTAGTCAAGACAATAATTAAACAAAGTAAAAACTATAGACAAACTATATACAAGGCCATATTCAAGGACTATAATCAAACTATAGCCAAGGCTATAGTCAAACTAGAATTAAAACCTTAGTCAATTTGTATAGACCACACTATAGACTGTAGTCATGACTACAGTCAAACTATTGTTGAGACTATAGTCAATACTGTAGTCAATACTAAAGTCAAACTGTGGACAAGACTTTAGTAGTCAAGACTATCGTCAAACTATTGTAAAACTATAATTAAACTATTGTAAAGACTATAGTCAAACAATTTTCAAGACTGTAGATAAGATTATAGTCAAACTATAGGCTAAATTTTAATCAGAACGGTAGCCAAGGGTAAAATAAAACTATAGTAGAGCCTATAGAATATAGATTATAGCCATGTTATAGTATATAATCTTGACTAAAACTTTAGACAAACTATAGTCAAGGATATATAGTCAAGACTATAGTTAATACTATATTCAAACTATAGTTACACTCTAGTCAAGACTGTAGTTAAACTATAGTAAAAACTGTAGTTAAACTATACTATACACTATAGTTAAAATTATGGTCAGAATTATAGTCAAGACTATAGTCAAATTATTTTCAAAACTAAACTCTAGACTAGGCTATAAACTAGTTCATAGTATAATCTACATATTTTAATACTCTTCTGTTTTTTTTTTTTTTAATTTAATTTTTAACATTTCTAATTTTCTTCATTTCAAAAACACAAACTGCTTTTATAAATTACATTTACCTGATAAAACATAATTAATTTTCTAAAGTTTGAAAATTAAATTGTTCAACAAATAAAGAAAATAACTAAAAAAAAAGAAACACAAAGTTAACAATAAAACAAACATTAGAAATTGTAACAAATTTACAAAAAACATAAAAACAAGAGGAATAAAAATAAAATAATAACATTTTTACAAAACCAACTAAATGAAAATCAACAAAAACACACAAACATACGTTAAAAAAATATATGTGGCAACTTTTATTTACACTAATTTTAAGTCATGTCTAACATTAATAATGATAATAAAAAGAAGAAGAAAATACTTAAGTTAACGGATCAGTCAGTTTTTAAAAATAATTGTTTATATATAAGAGTGGAGAGGATACATGAATTTTTACTCTTAATCATTATTTTTCTGTTTAGACATGTACATACATATGTAGGTTTGTTTATAGCTATAGGTTTGTTTTTATTATGGTTTTCTATATAAATTTATAAATATTTGTCAGTGTGTGTATATTTTTCTTTATAACTGTTGTATATGAATGAATTTACTTACAATATTTTTGTGAGGGGATAACCCAGTAGTATAGAGATATAAAAGAAGAAGATGAGAAATCATACATATGAAAACTTGTGAAAATCAAACAAACAAACAAACGAAATAAATAATAATTGCAATAATTTCATAAATTCTCACGTTCAAAATGCATTTTTAAATATCAATTGTTTTTAATTTATTTTTATATATTTTTCTTTCATGTTATTATTATTATTGTTTTTAGTATTATTTTTATTATTTTCAGAAAATTACGTTTTAAGCACATAATTGCATAATTTGAAAAAATATAGATAAAAATTGAAAATAAGAAAAAATAGAAAAAAAAAAACAATTTAAATTATAATTGAAAAATTTTATAAATTAAAAAAAGAAATGAAAAATAATTTATTCGCTTATTAATAAAACTTCTTAATCTTTATTTGATTTAAGTATTTAAGTATTTAACCTCAACTAAGCGTGAAGTTGTCTCCTCAATACCCTTTTTTGTGTAAGCAACAGTCTTGTTTAAAAAGGTAGTAAATTATGTTTCTACTGCACATTTGCCAAGTTCAACAACCGTTGATTTGTTTATTTTTCTTTTATTATTTTAAACGTGTGTTTTTTGTTTATTACAATATATTTTTTTAAGCCAAATTATAGTTTTTAATTAAATTGTTATTATAAAATTGACAATAATGTTAAGAAATATTTAAAAGAAAATAATAATAAATAACATTTTCTACTGGAAAGGTTTAAATGAAATGTTGTAATGTTTCTTTTTTTATTTGAAGCTAAAAAAATATAAAGAAAAGAAAATTAAAAGATTTCATTGATTTCTATTAAAAGCTGCTTATCAAATAAAAAATATAAATATTTAGAAAGCGTAAAAAATATTGAGAAAATAATATCTAGGGTATTTCCTTTGCAAAACTATTAAAAAATTGCAGTTATTGTTATAGCCTAAGATTGTTACCAAGATAATTTTGTATATCTTTATACATACGAGGGCGGATCAATAAGTCCGTGACTTTTTGAACTTCCCTCGTAGTTATGCGAAATGCAACACTATTCCCATCAAATACCACCTGTTAATAGACTACTGTCAAATTTTGAGCAAGTCATTTACTTTGCGTTTAACAGCTGTTCAAAACATACAACCTCGTGTATTTTTCTAAAAATGGAAAAAAGGGATTTTGGAGCGCTCATTATTTTTTGCGAAAAAAAACCGTCAATCAAACCAAGGAAAAGCTCGATAAATACTATGGGTACTCTGCACCATCGATTTCAATGGTAAAAAAGTGGTTTACTGACTTTCGTTGTGGCCGCACAAGTACAAATGATGCTGAACGTTCTGGATGGCTATTTGAGGTCAGTATATCCGAAAATGTCGAAAAAATCCACGATATGGTGTTGGCCGACCGAAGAGTAAAAGTGCTTGAGATTGTTGATGCCATAGGCATTTCATATGGTAGTGTGGTTTCGATTTTAAACGATCAGCTGGGTTTAAGAAAGTTGTCTGCAAGATGGGTGCCGCGTTTGCTCTCAATTGACCATAAACGTAAACGTGTGACAACTTCAAAGGATTGTTTGGAGTTGTTTAACCACAATCCGAATGAGTTTTTGCGGTGTTTTGTAACTGTGGATGAAACATGGATCCATTACTGTACCCCGGAGACCAAACAATGGGTTTCTCCGGGCGAACCTGCTCCGAAGAAGGCCAAGGTAAGTTTGTCGGCCAATAAGGTGATGGCAACAGTTTTTTTTTTTGGGATGCACGCGGGATAATCCACATCGATTACCTTCAAAAGGGAAAAACAATAAACGGCGAATAATATGCCAACTTATTAGACTGATTTAATGAGGATTTAAAAAGAAAACGACCCCATATGGCCAAGAAAAAAGTTCTTTTTCATCAAGATAATGCAGGGGTGCACACGTGTGCAGTCTCAATGGCAAAACTCTATGAATTGGGCTACGAATTGGTCATATTCTCCGGATTTAGCCCCTAGTGACTACTTCCTGTTTCCAAACCTAAAGAAATGGCTCGGTGGAAAGAGATTCAGCTCCAATGATGAAATTATTGACCAAAAAAATGCCTATTTTAAGGACCTCGAAAAATCCTATTTTTTACGCAAAGTAAATGACGACACTTGCTCAAAATTTTACAATAGACTATTAACAGGTGGTACTTAATGGGCATAGTGTTGCATTTCATATAACTACGAGGGGAGTTCGAAAAGTCATGGACTTATTGATCCGCCCTCGTATCTTTAAGATAACTATGTTCCTGAAAATATTTTGAAACATTCTTACACTTGAAAATATACTCGTATTTCTTTGACAGCATGTGTTTGTTTGATTTATCTATTAATTATATTTTTCAAATACAAAAACAAAAAAAAAAACAGATTTTTCATTAATTCCAACACATGTTACGCAAAAAAAAGGCGTTGAAACCAGAACACCGAACTAGACAAGAAAAACCAGCAGGTATATAGTTTGTAAAACTTGCCTTTCCAAAAGGCAACATTCTTAGGGGTAGTTTTCATTTTAGCATTAATAATTATAAATATTTGCTAACGCCTTAAAACAAAATTAAAACAAAAAGAAGCAAATAAACTAAAATTTCTTCATTCAAAACAATCCAAATGTTAACAATTTCCTCTCAAAAACTTTAGAATATTTTCCAATTAAATAACCATTGAAATCTATAAGTATTTTTCTATAAAATTATTAAATTTTTATTTTTTTTAATAACAAACGCAACAATCACGATTTTAACCACATGTTGTTTTAATTAAAAAAAAGGTAGACGAAACAAACAGACGGATAGACAGATACACAAGCTAAGTATTTTTATTAATTACTTGAATCGTTTGGAGAGTTCCAAGGAGTAAAAACAGAAACCATACAGTGGATAGACAGACGACCATTATAAAACTTGCATAATATCTGACCAATATAAAAAGAAAAATAATTAAAATATTTTTTTTTATTTACTTGCTTGGCATAATAATCAATCATAGTCAAATGTTATGTGTGTGTGTGTGTTTAAGAAAAAAAAGCTACACACACTTTTTTGTTTTTAATGATTAAGTTATGAAATTCACGTTTTTAGCTGTTGGCAATTTATGGTAAAAGGTCTTTTATGGTGGCCAACTAAAAGGCCACCTAAAGACATTTTTATGGGAAGAAATACGATTTAAGAATTATTATTTTTTATTATTTTTATTTAAATTTTATTTATTTTTTATTTACTTATTAAAGAGGTCATTGATTTCTGGACAAGAATAAAGAAAAAATTATGAGTATTTCTTTTTTTTTGAAATGAAAGGTATTGTAAGGTTAGAGAGATGAACTAAAAAGGCGATAGTCAAGATTTTAAACTACACTATAGTCAAAACTATGGACTAGACTATAGTCAAGACTATAGACTAGACTATAGTCAAGACTATAGACTAGACTATAGTCAAGACTATAGACTAGACTATAGTCAAGACTATAGACTAGACTATAGTCAAGACTATAGACTAGACTATAGTCAAGACTATAGACTAGACTATAGTCAAGACTATAGACTAGACTATAGTCAAGACTATAGACTAGACTATAGTCAAGACTATAGACTAGACTATAGTCAAGACTATAGACTAGACTATAGTCAAGACTATAGACTAGACTATAGTCAAGACTATAGACTAGACTATAGTCAAGACTATAGACTAGACTATAGTCAAGACTATAGACTAGACTATAGTCAAGACTATAGACTAGACTATAGTCAAGACTATAGACTAGACTATAGACTAGACTATAGTCAAGACTATAGACTAGACTATAGTCAAGACTATAGACTAGACTATAGTCAAGACTATAGACTAGACTATAGTCAAGACTATAGACTAGACTATAGTCAAGACTATAGACTAGACTATAGTCAAGACTATAGACTATACTATAGTCAAGACTATAGACTAGACTATAGTCAAGACTATAGACTAGACTATAGTCAAGACTATAGACTAGACTATAGTCAAGACTATAGACTAGACTATAGTCAAGACTATAGACTAGACTATAGTCAAGACTATAGACTAGACTATAGTCAAGACTATAGACTAGACTATAGTCAAGACTATAGACTAGACTATAGTCAAGACTATAGACTAGACTATAGTCAAGACTATAGACTAGACTATAGTCAAGACTATAGACTAGACTATAGTCAAGACTATAGACTAGACTATAGTCAAGACTATAGACTAGACTATAGTCAAGACTATAGACTAGACTATAGTCAAGACTATAGACTAGACTATAGTCAAGACTATAGACTAGACTATAGTCAAGACTATAGACTAGACTATAGTCAAGACTATAGACTAGACTATAGTCAAGACTATAGACTAGACTATAGTCAAGACTATAGACTAGACTATAGTCAAGACTATAGACTAGACTATAGTCAAGACTATAGACTAGACTATAGTCAAGAATATAGACTAGACTATAGTCAAGAATATAGACTAGACTATAGTCAAGACTATAGGCTAGACTATAGTCAAGACTATAGACTAGACTATAGTCAAGACTATAGACTAGACTATAGTCAAGACAATAGACTAGACTATAGTCAAGACAATAGACTAGACTATAGTCAAGACAATAGACTAGACTATAGTCAAGATTACAGACTAGACTATAGTGAAGACTGTAGACTAGACTATAGTCAAGACTGTAGACTAGATTATAGTCAAGACACTACAGTCACGACTATAGACTAGACTATAGTCAAGGCTATAGACTAGACTATAGTCAAGACTATAGACTAGACTATAGTCAAGACTATAGACTAGACTAAAGTCAAGACTATAGACTAGACTATAGTCAAGACTATAGACTAGACTATAGTCAAGACTATAGACTAGACTATAGTCAAGACTATAGACTAGACTATAGTCAAGACTATAGACTAGACTATAGTCAAGACTAGACTATAGTCAAGACTATAGACTAGACTATAGTCAAGACTATAGACTAGACTATAGTCAAGACTATAGACTAGACTATAGTCAAGACTATAGACTAGACTATAGTCAAGACTATAGACTAGACTATAGTCAAGACTATAGACTAGACTATAGTCAAGACTATAGACTAGACTATAGTCAAGACTATAGACTAGACTATAGTCAAGACTATAGACTAGACTATAGTCAAGAATATAGACTAGACTATAGTCAAGACTATAGGCTAGACTATAGTCAAGACTATAGACTAGACTATAGTCAAGACAATAGACTAGACTATAGTCAAGACAATAGACTAGACTATAGTCAAGACAATAGACTAGACTATAGTCAAGACAATAGACTAGACTATAGTCAAGATTACAGACTAGACTATAGTGAAGACTGTAGACTAGACTATAGTCAAGACTGTAGACTAGATTATAGTCAAGACACTATAGTCACGACTATAGACTAGACTATAGTCAAGGCTATAGACTAGACTATAGTCAAGGCTATAGACTAGACTATAGTCAAGACTGTAGACTAGACTATAGTCAAGACTATAGACTAGACTATAGTCAAGACTATAGACTAGACTATAGTCAAGACTATAGACTAGACTATAGTCAAGACTATAGACTAGACTATAGTCAAGACTATAGACTAGACTATAGTCAAGACTATAGACTAGACTATAGTCAAGACTATAGACTAGACTATAGTCAAGACTATAGACTAGACTATAGTCAAGACTATAGACTAGACTATAGTCAAGACTATAGACTAGACTATAGTCAAGACTATAGACTAGACTACAGTCAAGACTATAGACTAGACTATAGTCAAGACTATAGACTGGACTATAGTCAAGACTATAGACTAGACTATAGTCAAGACTATAGACTAGACTATAGTCAAGACTATAGACTAGACTATAGTCAAGACTATAGACTAGACTATAGTCAAGACTATAGACTAGACTATAGTCAAGACTATAGACTAGACTATAGTCAAGACTATAGACTAGACTATAGTCAAGACTATAGTCAAGACTATAGACTAGACTATAGTCAAGACTATAGACTAGACTATAGTCAAGACTATAGACTAGACTATAGTCAAGACTATAGACTAGACTATAGTCAAGACTATAGACTAGACTATAGTCAAGACTATAGACTAGACTATAGTCAAGACTATAGACTAGACTATAGTCAAGACTATAGACTAGACTATAGTCAAGACTATAGACTAGACTATAGTCAAGACTATAGACTAGACTATAGTCAAGACTATAGACTAGACTATAGTCAAGACTATAGACTAGACTATAGTCAAGACTATAGACTAGACTATAGTCAAGACTATAGACTAGACTATAGTCAAGACTATAGACTAGACTATAGTCAAGACTATAGACTAGACTATAGTCAAGACTATAGACTAGACTATAGTCAAGACTATAGACTAGACTATAGTCAAGACAATAGACTAGACTATAGTCAAGACAATAGACTAGACTATAGTCAAGACTATAGACTAGACTATAGTCAAGACTATAGACTAGACTATAGTCAAGACTATAGACTAGACTATAGTCAAGACTATAGACTAGACTATAGTCAAGACTATAGACTAGACTATAGTCAAGACTATAGACTAGACTATAGTCAAGACTATAGACTAGACTATAGTCAAGACAATAGACTAGACTATAGTCAAGACAATAGACTAGACTATAGTCAAGACAATAGACTAGACTATAGTCAAGACAATAGACTAGACTATAGTCAAGACAATAGACTAGACTATAGTCAAGACAATAGACTAGACTATAGTCAAGACAATAGACTAGACTATAGTCAAGACTGTAGACTAGATTATAGTCAAGACACTATAGTCACGACTATAGACTAGACTATAGTCAAGTCTATAGACTAGACTATAGTCAAGACTGTAGACTAGACTATAGTCAAGACTATAGACTAGATTATAGTCAAGACTACAGACTAGACTATAGTGAAGACTGTAGATTAGACTATAGTCAAGGCTATAGACTAGATTATAGTCAAGACACTATAGTCACGACTATAGACTAGACTATAGTCTGTTATATAATCTTGGCTATATTCTATTATGTAGTCCTGACTTTAGTTCTGACTATAGCCTATTATATAGTTCTGACGAGTGCACACTGAATAGATATAATCGTTGGCCCAGCTAATTTCTTATATATGGACTTTAGTGTACAGTAAATGTCAAAATTCATATAAAAATATATATATATATATATATATATATATATATATAATAAAATAAAATCATAATACAACTCTCTCCTGACTACAGACTAGTCTAGTCTTCTTTTAGTCTTGACTGTAATCTTGTCTATAGTCATGACATAGTCTTGTCAATAGCTTAGTCTATAGTTTTGATTATAGTTTATTCTATATTCTTGACTAGTTTAGCCTATAGTTCGGCCTATGATATTGCTTGTAGTCTTTACTGCTATTTTATTTTTTCATGTTTAATTCTTGTTTAAATATTTTTTAGGTCAATTAAATTTATTGTTAAATTTGGGTCATTACAAATGTTAACCCAAATAAATAATTACTATTGTGTTCAATATTTTTATTTCGTATTCAAAAAATCAACATAAACACCTTTCTCTATTTATTCTTATCCTTGACACCAAAAAAAAAAAAAAAACCCAAAAAGCAAAGAATAACAATAAACTAAAAAAGGGTGATCCCCTTTCCCTTGTAATCAAATTTCAATTTGTGTAGTAATTATTATTTGTACATTTGTTATTTGAATATTTACAATTATTCTAGTATTAATAGCGGCAAAAGTGGTAGAGGTAATTTGAATACTAAAACTACCGGTATTTTTTTTAATTTTTATTTAATTTTTTTTAGGTTTAAATTGTTGCTTCAACTTAAGGAAAATGAAAAAGTAGCAACCTGTTGAATTTAGTTAGATTTTTTTGTAGTTGAAAAATTCATTTATAATTGTATTATTACAGAAAACAAATTATGTGGTTTTTAAGTAAATAGCGTGTTAAAATAAAAAAAATAAAATGAAAGAAAAAACTAAAAGCGGAAAGAAGTATTGAATTTAATTATTTTAACATGAAACGTTTTAAGCAGAAAAAAAAAACAAAAAACTTATCGAAATGGAAAGTTCTTAAAATAAACAATTTATCTAGAAATTTGTATTAAAGAAAAATAAATGCAAAATTTAAAATATAGGAAACTTGTTATCAATTATTTAAAATATTAAACTGCTTTTTTAAACAATTCAGTTTATTAACCCTTTCAGTGTCAAATTTTAAGAATTGGACCAAAAGGTCCAATATTTTTCCTTTTAAATCTAGGGTTGACAATCTCTATTCAATTTTATGATATAATATGTGTAAACGGCATTTTTGTGGTTCAATCTAAAAACATAAGAATGACCTAATCTCGAAGAAATTTGATGAACCAATTTTTTTTTTGAATAATATTATTATTATTTATTTATTTATTTTTTTGAAATATTAAAATAAACTTTATTGTACACACTCCATTCTGTTTTCATAAAAATTTTCTTATTTTTATCGTCTTTTTTCACATTTTTCGTAAAATTAAAACAGACATTTTTGACCCTATAAAAAAATTTTGATATTTTTTTTTTAGTTAAATTTAAGAAAAATTTAAAAAAAAATATTTGAAAATTATTAAGAAGACTTTAAAAAATAATAATCTAATAAAATCTAAAATAAAATTCAGCTTAGTTGTAGGCAAAATATCAAAAAGTGCGTGTTACTATATAGCAATAAATTCGTGAAAGGGTTAAACAGAGTTGCTTTGCTAAATAAGGCTGCCAGATGGTGGATAATTTATAAATTAAGTTTCATTTTAATTTGTTAATTTTTTTTTTTTTTAATATTTTTTACTTATTTTGTTTGTAATTTTCTTGTCTTTTCAGCATTCTTTTTTTTCTATATAAACATTATCAAAAATCCTTTATTTTTAAGTAAACAATATGGCACCTATGCCCAGTATTAAAAGCAACAACAACAAACCCAATACAAATTATTTGTATGCCACAAATGATTCCGCCGATAGCTGTTCTACACCTTCAAGTCCACCCTCAAGTACAGGTAGGAATTTTGATCTTTATTTTTAAAAATAAAAAATTAAATTTGAATTATTTCTTTTCTCAGATCCCGGTAAATCACAATGTTCTTCTTTGTCAGATGGTGAATCCTTTGAGGGTTATGGTGAAAATGAATTAGTTAGTATACATTCCACACATGATCATGTTGATCATTCCCTCTCAACTAATGACGGCAATAATAACTTAAATGGTAGCTCTGGTATAGAACTAGATCTGGCACCTCATGGCGGCAATTCTTCGACACCACAGCAGTAAGTTTTTTTTTTTTTTTTTGCTATTAAATGATTGTTAAGATATTAAACAATTAATTGATTTTTGTCTATTTTTTTCTTTTCATTTCTTTTTATTTTGTTGCTGGTTTAGCGATGATGATGATTTAAACTTTATACCACGCGATAATTGGGCACGTATGAGTCTAAGACGTACGCCCACGAAGTAAGTTTCTTATTTATTTTATTATTGAAATTTCCTTGAAATTATTGGTTTCTACGTAATTGAATTGTTATAGTCATTATTTACTATTTTTACGACTTAATGCCAATTTCTTTTTTATTAAAAAGCCCCCAATTAACGTCTTTTTTTTATTTTAAAGCTTGTCATTTATTGTTTTGTTTACTTCGTAAACCCTCTCTCTTTCTAAATCTCTGTATTATTTGTTGAAATTTTTATATAAATTTAAATGTTTTTATCTTTTGTGCTAAAAATTGCAATTTTTTTCTGTTTATTTCATATTTTATTTTTTTGTCTTTTCTTCTTTTGCTTTTTGTTCACAAAACCGGTTTTGCGGTTTAACATTTTAATTTATGATTATTTATTTTTCTTTCTCATTTATTTGTTTTGTTTTTTTTTTTTTTTATAAAAAGCCAACAAGTAAAAAAAAAGTAGCTTGACCCAACTACCCTGACTGCTATATGGCTGGTTGCTGGCTTTAATACATTTCGATATTTTAACCATGAGTCAGATTTTGATTTTTATTTCGTTTGGCAGAGATTTTATTTAATGTCATAAATCATTCTCTTTCTCTTTGTTAGAGTTCAAGGTATTTAAAAATGCTCTTAAAGAAAGATACTCTCTTAAAATGCTTAATAGTTTACCGTTGTTTATAAAATAAAAAACAACAGAGATGCTAAATGATAGAAAATCTATTTCATTTAACTCTTTTAAATTTAATTAAAAATCATAAATAAAGAATAAAGTTATAAAAGTGTTAATAAAAAATTTATAAAATTAATAAAAATGTATCCTTAACTTAAATTTATTCAAAAACCCAAACATTTCATAAAAATTATTTTAGCGATTTTCAAGGTCTTTTTTCAAAAAAGATTAAAAGATTTTTCAAAAGATTAATTTTATAAAAAACTATTTTAACGATTTTTTTTTCAAATTATAATAATTATAAGAAATATGCATGTATTTGAGTTAAAATTTCAAAATTTTAATTTCATTTAAAAAGCGGTAAAAATTTCATCAAAATTATTGTAGCGATTTTAAGGATTCTTTCCAAATTATAAAAAAATGTTTGTTTAAAAATATGAATTATAATGGGTTTTATTATATACAAAATTATTTTTTACTGAATTAGATTAAAAAACGCAAACATTTCATCAAAACTATTTTAGCGATTTTTTTGTTTTGAATTATAAAAATATTAAAAAAATGCTGAAATTTTAAAGGATTAATTTTATTAAAAAAAAAAAAAAATGGAAAAATTTCATAAATTTTATTTTAGCGATTTTAAATTATAAAAGCAATTAAATAATTTTAGCTAAAAATTAATTAATAATAAAAAACAACAAAATTCCATAATAAACTCCAAATTTTCGTAAAATTGATTTTAGCGATTTTTTCATAGAGTTTTTTTCAGTTTTATAAACAAAATTCAAAATTTAAAAGAAAATTTGTTGAAATATTGATAAACGTCTAGTCTCAAAGAAAATTAAAAAAATTAATAAAAATTAGCAATTTTTTCCAAAATTACCTTGCATGTTATTAAATAATAAAATAATTTAAAATATTTAAACTTTGTAAAAAAAAACGCCAAATTTTCATAAGACTTATTTTAGCGACTATCAAAAAAGCGTTTTTTTTCAAAATTGCATTAAATTTTATTAAAAATCTCAACATTTAAAAGAAAAATTGGTGAAATATTGATAAAAGTCTAGTCTCTAAAGAAAATGAACTAAAAACTTCAAAATTTTTATAAAAATTATTTAAACGATTTCTTTCAAATAAATGTTTAATAACTGAATAGAATTTTATTAAAAATCTTTTAAGGAAATCTTACCCCAAAAATTTTATAAAATATATTTTAGCGATTAAAAAAAAAACGTTTCAATAAATAAATCAATAAATTATTAATAAATTAAAAAAAAAATCCGGAATTTTAAAAGAAAAATTACTGAAATAATTATAAGAGATTGTAGGCCCTAACACAATTTTATAAAAAAAACGCGACATTTACTTTTAAGTTTACAGTACATACAAAATTTTATATAAAAGAATATTTTTTGATTAGCGTTTTTTCGAAAATTTCTTATTTTTTTTTTTTTTTTTGAAATTTACAGAAAAATTGTATACATCTTGCTAGAAAAATAGTATCCAATGAAAACTAACTTAAAAACGCAGAAATTTCATAAAATTATTTTAACGATTTTAGCGGTTTTTTTAGAATTGTTTCAAAATGTAGAAATTATTTATTTAATAAGAATTGCTGAAATATTATCAGAAAAATAGTATAATAAAATTGACTTAAAAAAATGCCAAAAATTCATAAAATTTATTTTAGCAGTTTTTAGGACTTTTTACAATTATAATAAAATTTTTTCAAATTTTTATTAAATTTATATTTTTATAATGCAAAAAAGTAAATATTGATAATACAGTAAATAAAAATTTGAAAATTATAAAATATTGTTTTTATAGCAATTTAATCAAAATGTAAGGAAAATAAAAACAGTTTTTTTTTGTAATAAAAATTTTTTAACATTTAATAAACTAAAATTTATTTAAAAACATCAAAAATCCATAAAATTTTAATAATTTTTAAGTTAATTTTTGTAAGAAAATGAATTTTATAATGCAAAAAATGCTAAATTGACTTAAAAACATAAAAATTTTAAAATATTAATTTTAGTGATTTTTGGGATTAAAAAAAAAAAAAAAATAATGAAAGATAACACATAAAAATTAAAAGAAAAAAATACCAAAATTTTCTTTGAGTTTTGAAATTTAATAATGCTTACTTTTTTTAAGAAAATAGATTTTAGCGATTTTTTAATAAAATATACATTACATAAATTTCCTCTATATGGCTTTTTATACTAAAATTTGGAATAATTCTATCGATGTTTTTAAATACGTTTTTGGATTTTTTAAATAAATAGAATAGAATTTTTAGAATTTCCTTTATTACTCTCTGACTGAACTTATGAGCATGTCCAAAATGTTAAGATTTTTTTCAATAAAATAGAATTTTAGCGAATTTCTATATAAATATTAATTTCTTCATGGATTTTTGCTTTTGTTCATATAATATTAAATCCTCTTTACGGTATAGATTTTTGGCTGTTTTTAATTTTAGGTTATATTTACGGTATAATTTCTCTAGAACAAACAAAGAGTATAAAATTCTCAGTTTATTTATTTTTATATTTTTCTTTTTAATTTTATTAAATATTGTAATTTATTTTAGTATTAAGTTTAAATTTTTATTGATATTGTTGTATTTTCCAATTGTTTTCTTTTAATAATTTTTAAGTTTTTACGGCATAAAGAAGACAGAGAGCTAAATTGTACGGTATATTTATTTTTATTATGCCTTTTCCTTAATACTAGCTCTCTTTACGGTATAATTTTTATCATAATTTTATTTACTCTTTACGGTATATTATTACAAGAGAAAAATTTTTCTCCATAAAAGAGAGTTCATTTTGTAAATATTAATTATTTAAACAGACTCTTTTTTCAATATTCCTTTAGATTTCTCTTATAATTTTCTTTTTTTTATGTAGCATAATTTTTATTTAAAGTTTTAATTATATCTTTAAATGAAATTAAATTAAATTAAAATGCTGTTAAATACAATAATAAACGTTTTCTTTTTTCCAGAAATCCAGACAGTTTAGCCAATCGTCGTTGGGGTTCCATGAGACAGTAAGCAATAAATTTAATTTTATATTAAATTTTTATTTATTTTGGCTAAAACTAGTTAAAGGGTTTAAGGATTTTTAATTTGATGTTTTTTTATTTGGATTTTGTAAATAATTTATGGTTATGGTTTAATTTTTATCACTGTAACTAACATATAAAACTAAAAAAATTAAGGCGCCAAAATTATGTTCATTATTTTGGCTTTAAATGTTCCTATTATTCATTTATTTATTTTTTTATTTCCATTGCCATTTTCCCCCATTTAAGCCAGATTAATTGCTGTTGATTACTTTTAGTTGGTAATATGTTTCGTTTAAATGTATTTTGTTACATTTACATTGTCATTTTGTTAATTTTTTCTGGAGGGCTAGGGGGATTTTTCGTTATCTTCTTTTATATTTAGAATTTTATATTTCTAGTTTTTATATTTTCTTTAAGGTTTATGTTTTCTTGTGCCAAGAATTTAGCACAGAATCAGTAAAATAAGTCAAGAATTAAGCAAAATAATATTACAATTGTCTCTTTATTGGTAAGAGCGTGTTTCCCTCCCCCCTCACTGTAAATAATAACTATCTACAAGAGTTGTTATTTACAGTGGATAAAGAAAAAGTAGCAGAGAGTGTTTTTAAGGTTTGAAAAGGAGTTTTAAGGGGAATTTAAGCAATTAGGACAGTAAGAAAGAAACTTTTAATAAAAATAGTGGAAAAAATTAATATTATAAAAAAATCACAATTTTTAATACAAAATGATTACATTTTGTTTTTTTACAAAATATAAAAAATTTAAAATAATAATTATGAATCAGGAAATAAAAAATTAAAAATAAATAAAAAATAATAATTAAAAAAATATACTAACAAAAAATTTAAAAACGGTTATTTATATAAAAAAATAATAAAAAAAAACTATTTTATTTTTATTAACAAAATGATAAAATTTATGTTAAATAAAAATAAATAATTTTTTGTAAGCAAAACAAAAAAACAAATTATTTTTTTTATAAAAAAATAAAATAAATAAAAAAATAAAGAAATATAAAAAAATAAAGAAATAAAAAACTAAAAACACAAAAAAAAGTTGAACAGTTAAATAAATAAATTAAAAAATTAAATTAAGAAATTAAATAAATGAATAAATAAAGAGATAAGTAAGTAAATAAATAAATAAATAAACAAATAAATAAATAAAATTATTTATAAATAATTATTAATTAAAATCTAAAAAAAGAAAAATTAAATTAATATCAATTTTAATAAAATATACATGGTATATTTATATTAAAAATATTTTAATTTAATTATATTTATATTAAAAAATATTAAAAAATATTTTAAAATAAAAATAATAAAAAATATATAAAAAAAATATATAAATTTATTTTTATTATTTGAAAATTAATAAATTTATTTATTTATTTGTTTTTAATTCAAAATATATATATTTTTTTGATTTTATTTATTAATAAAGTAATTTATTATCTTAAATTTATTAATTTTCTTATTTTATCGGTTTTATTTAAAAAAAATAACTATTTATTTTTTAATTTTATTTTGAATTTTTTTTAATAATTAATTTATTTTTATTATTTGAAAATAAATAAATTTATTTATTTATTTACTTATTTATTTGTTTTTAAATAAAATATATATATATATTTTTTTTAATTTTATTTATTAATAAAGTAATTTATTTATTATCTTAAATTTATTAATTTTCTTATTTTATCGGTTTAATTTAAAAAAATAACTATTTATTTTTTAATTTTATTTTGAATATATTAGAATAATTAATTTATTTTTGTATTATTTATTTTTATTAAAAAAATATATAAATTAATTTTTTATTATTGTATTATATATATAATACAATAATAAAATAAAGAAAATAAATAAAATAATAAAAAATGAATTTATATATATATATATTTTTTTTAATAAAAATAAATAATAAAAAAATAAATTAATTATTCAAATATATTCAAAATAAAATTAAAAAATAAATAGTTATTTTTTTTTAAATAAAACCGATAAAATAAGAAAATTAATAAATTTAAGATAATAAATAAATTACTTTATTAATAAATAAAATTAAAAAAAATATATATATTTTATTTAAAAACAAATAAATAAGTAAATAAATAAATAAATTTATTTATTTTCAAATAATAAAAATAAATTTATATATTTTTTTAATAAAAAATATCAGTAAATAATAACAAATAAATTAATTATTAAAAAAAGTTCAAAATAAAATTAAAAAAATAAATAGTGATTTCTTTTAATAAAATTAATTAATAATTAATAAAATAATAATAATAATAATAAATTTTAGATAATAAATAAAGTACTTTTTTAATAACTAAAACTAAAAAAAAAATAATTTAAATTAAAAACTTAAATAAACAAATAAATTTATTTTCAAATAATAAAAATATAAAAAATAATACAATTATAAAAAATAAATTTGTAATTTTTTTAATAAAAATAATATCAATAAATAATAAAAAAATAAGTAAATTATTAAAAAATATTGAAAATAAAATTTAAAAAATAATTATCTTTCAAATAAAACTGATGAAATAAAAAATTAATAAATTTAAGATAATAAATAAATTATTTTTAATAAATAAAACTAAAAAATATTTTAAATTAAAAACTTAAATAAATAAACAATTAAACTATTATAAAGCCAAATTTATATTTTTTAATAAAAAATAAAAATTAAATTCAATAAATAGTAGAAAAATAAATTATTAAGAAACTATTCAAAATAAAATAAATAAAAAGCTATTTTCTAAAATTTACTAAACTGATTAAATAAATAAATAAATATAAATAAGCAAATAAAAAAGTAAGTAAAAAAATTTATAAGAAAGGAAAATAAAATTATAAAGGACTATTAAAAAAAAATAAAGTAAATTTAAAGAAACAATAAAAAAATTTAATAAAAAAAAAAAATTAATTTCAAAAATAAAATAAGAAATAATTAAAAAAAAAAATATATTATTTAATTATTATTTTTTGAATAAAGAAATAATAAAAATTAAATCTTGAAAAATATAAATTTATTTCATTTAATAAATAAAAAATTAAAACTCCAATTAAAATAATAAAAGTTAAATAATTAAATTAAAAAAAATAGTTTAATTATGAAAAAGAATTTCAACTAAAATTTTGCAAATTATTCTGAACAAAATAAAACTAAAAAATAAAATATTTAAATAAATAAATAATAAATTTTCAAAATAAATCAAGATTTTTATTAAAAAAAATTAATAATAAAATAAAAATAAAATTTTAGTTGAAATTAAAACAAAAAATACTAATTTGTAATAAAAAGTCATAAATTAAACAAAAATTAAAAAAAAAATTAAAAATTAAAAAATAATTTATATGATAATATTTTTTTTTAATAAAAACTCAAAATAAAATTTAAGAAAAAAATATATAAATGGAAAAATAAGTTGAATAACTAAATTTTACAAAAAATAAAAACAATAATAATTTAATAATTAAAAACATTAATAACACAAAAACTAATAAAAATTTAACTTAAAAAAATTAAATTAAAAATAAATGTTAAAAATTATAAAAAATAAATTAATATTTATATTAAAGATATTATAAATTTTAAATAAGTAAATGATACATATAATTAAAATTTTTTTATATAAAAAAATACTTACAATGACAAAATAAAATCGGAGAAATAATAACAAAAAAAAAAAAAAAATAATAAATAAAAAATAAATAAATAAAAATAAATAAAAAAATTAAAATTCAAAAGAAAATTGAAATAAAAAATGTTTGTTGTTATTATTTTTTTAAATAATTAAAAAATAAAAAACAAAGAAATAATTTTAAATTAAATAATTTCAAAAGATGAGAGATTAAATAAAACAAATAATATAATAATTAAACAAATAATAATAATATAATATATAATATATAATATATAATATATAATATATAATTGAAATCTAATAATTGAATTTTAAAAAGATGTTTTCTTAATTTTTTTAAATTAATTATTTAATTTTTTTTTATATGAAAATTATGAAAATTAGAAGAAAAAGATAACAATTTAAAATTATTAAATATAATTATATTAAAAAATTTTTGAATTTATATAAACAATATAAGAAAAAAATAATTTCAAAATAAAAATATATTAATAATTTTAAATTAAAAGCAAATTAAAGAATTAACAAAAATAAATAAATAAATAAATAAAATAAATAAATTTTTTATAAAAAAAATAATAAATAAAAAAAATTTAAATTTTTTACAAGAAAAAAATTTAACAATAATAAATAAAATATAAAAATATTTTTAAATTAAACAATTTTAAAATTTAGCACAAAAAAAATAATTTCAAAATATAAATATATTAATAATTTTAAATTAAAAGCAAATTAAAGAATTAACATAAATAAAAAATAAATAAATAAAATAAATAAATGTTTTATAAAAAAAATTAATAAATACAAAAAAATTAAATTTTTTAACAAGAAAAAAATTTAACAATAATAAATAAAATATAAAAATATTTTTAAATTAAACAATTTTAAAATTTAGCACAAAAAAATAATTTAAAAATAAAAATATATTAATAATTTTAAATTAAAAGCAAATTAAAGAATTAACAAAAATAAAAAATAAATAAATAAATGTTTTATAAAAAAAATTAACAAATACAAAAAATTTAAATTTTTTAACAAGAAAAAAATTTAACAATAATAAATAAAATATAAAAATATTTTTAAATTAAACAATTTTAAAATTTAGCACTAAAAATTTAATTTTATAAAAAATTACGAAAATGATTTTAAAAATAATAAAATTAATGTAAAAACTTTTTTTAAACAATTTTAAAATTTAGCACTAAAAATTTAATTTTATAAAAAATTCGAAAATGATTTTAAAAATAATAAAATTAATGTAAAATTTTTTTTTATGTATAGAAACAATAAAAAATTACGATAATAATATATTAAAATTTTAAATTAAAAGTTTATTTCACAAAACGAATTTTCATAAAAATTTTATTTTTTTAATTAAAACTAAAATAACAATAAAATGTTTAAAAATGCAATTAAAATAAGAAGTAAATTTTATAAAAACAATAAAAAAAAAACAAATAAAAAATACATACAAACAATTAAAATAAATTAATTTTTTATACAAAAATTAATAAAAAATATAATTCAAATTATTTATTTTTTAATAAAAAAAAATTTTGAAATAAAATTAAAAAATTACTAAAATATTATATTATAAAAATTAAATAATTTTTTTTTTTGTTTAAACTATGTTTTTGTCCCCATCTGTTGCTTTTATTCCCTCCTGCTCTTTTTCCTTCTTTACATTTTTTTTTATTTAAAAGCAAGAATTTTTTGTTATATTTTATTTAATGTATATTTTTTCTAAAACCAGTTTGTTTTCTATAAAATACCTACAAAAAAAAAAAAAAAAGAAAACCAATTTTTTTTTGCGGTAAAGAACTTCATGATCATCAAGATGGCTTTTAGGTTTCTTTTTTTCTTTTTATGTTTTCTTCGAGTGCCAATAACACAAAGGTAAGCTGAAATGAGAAGAACAACAAAAAGCTATCTTTCTTTAACCAACTTATAGCATAACATATTTTTTTCACATTCATTAAACTTTAAATATTTTTATGCTGTTAAGCTCATGCGTCACACCGTCATGGTTAAGGAATGTCTCATACGATTTTTTTTTTTTTATTCTTATAAACATTTTAATGGTTTCTGGGTTTTTGTTACATTTTTATTGTTTATGAAAAATCTAAATAAAATTCTCTTACATTTAATATTCTAAATAAAAATCCATTATTAACATAAAATTCAACACAATTTGGTTAATAAAAATAACTCTACTTATTAACAACAACATCAGCAACAACAAAAATAATGAGAAACCATGTAAACAAAAACTCAGCAATGCATGCAAACATGCATTTTTTCTTACATATACAAATGTAAGCGGAAACAAGTTAACAACAAATAAGGAGAATAACAAAACAATTTTTAGGAGAGTTGTAAACAGGAGAGTTAAATAGGAAGAGTGTTTGCTTTTTAATATGCAGGTTTGTGTGTATGTTAAATGTTTTTTTATTTGAGTAATTTATTTTAAAGGTTTCCTCTTTTATTTTTAGTGTTTTTTTCTTCTTAATTTTTGTTGTTTTTTCTTTGCTTTTTTTTGTAATTTTGCCAGTTTTGCTGTCAACTTTTTGTATATTTTAATTTAAAATTTGTTTCTTTTATTTCTTTTTGCGGTTTTTTGATGTAATAATTTATTTTAGAACTAGTTACATATATAAATACAAAATATGTATGTAAGTGTAAGACATATGAGCAGTTTAAATTACTAAAGTAAAAAGTTAAATAAAACTAAATATAAGTTGGATTAATATGGTCTAGTAGATAAGATGAAATATAAGATTTTTGTTTGTTATTTAAACAAAAATCGAAAAGGAAATCTTGTTGGTTATTTGATATACAAACAAATAGAAATGAAAGATGTTGTAATAATAATACAGTAATAATTTTATTTAGTTTATAACAAAAAAAAAAAAACAAAAAAACATTAAGGAAATAAAATTGCGTAAAAATCAAGTTTCTTTCAGATTTTTAGATCAACTAATTTCAGAAAATTCTTAAGAAATACACAAAAAATAAAATAAATTAAATAAAAGTTTTAAAATATACTTTTTAATTAAATTTTTTATGAAAATAAAAATATTATAGATTTGTAGAAAGTTTCAACTAAATTAAAAGAATATTAAAAAATATTCCTTCAAATAGTTTTTGTTTAGAAAATAAAATTTCATTAAGTTTTTAAAATAAAAACATTTAAACAAATTTGCTTAAAAATTCAAAAGTTTATTAATTAATGTAACTAAATGTAAAAATAATTTGGGACCCTAAAAAAACAAAAAAAAAAAAAAAAAAAAAACAAACTTTCGTTAAGTTTTTTATTTACACAAACTTAAGAAATTTAAATGGATTAGTATTAAAAATTATCAAAATTTAATAAATCAAACACAATTTTTGTTGCAGCAGCTTTCGTTAAAAAAAAAAAAAATAGTTTCGTTAAGTTTTTTTTAATTAAACAAAATAATTTTTTGTTTAAAAATTTATATTCAAAATTATCTAAATTTTACCAACAAAGCATAATTTTTGTTTAAAAATCGTTCGCTAAAGAATTAAAGTTTCGTTAAGTTTTTTGTTTCTTCGAAAATATGAAATTTTGATTAAATTGTTTAAATTATTAATTCTATTAAATGAATTTAGTAAAATTGTTATTAAAAAAGTTTTCGTTAAGAAAAGAAAAGTTTCGTTAAGTTTGTATATGGCCAAAAATACACAATTTCAATAGATTTGTTTAAATCTAGCAAAAATTTTATTGTAGCAAATTTCGTTAAAATAAGTTTTTTATTCACTTTAAACGAAAAAAAATTGTGTTTTTAATTAATTTATTAATTTTGAATGAATCTAGCAAAATTTTTCCTGAAATATTTTTTGACTGTACTAAATGAATTTAGTAAAACCATTTGTTCTAGTAACTTTCGTTAAAAAAAAAATAAAGATTCGTTATTATTTAATTAAAAAATATCTTCATTAAGAAATTCAAGTTTCGCTAAGTCTTTTATATAGTCCGAAATAGAAAATTTTAGTGGATTTATTTAAAATAATAAGTCTACTAAATGAATCTAGTAAAATGTTTGCTGAAATTTTTTCGCTAATAAAATTAAGTTTCGTTAAATTTTTTATTTAAACAAAAATAAGACCTTTTTATGAATTTATTTAAATTATGAACTCTATTATTTAAATCTAGCAACATTTTTGTTCTAGTAGCTTTTGTTAAAAATCTAAAGTTTCGTTAAGTTTTTATATAGAAAAAAGTACACAATTTCGATGGATTTGTTTAAATTTTATACTCTATTAAAATAATCTAACAACATTTTAGTTGTGAAAGCTTTTAATTAAGAAATAAAGTTTCGTTAAGTTGTTTAAATTGTCTCAAATTAAAAATTTTTATTGATTTTATAACTTTACTGTTCATTTTATACGAATATATTAAAATATTTGTTTTAGTATTTTTAGATTCCAAAATGAAGTTTCGTTAAGTTTTTTAAATTGTCCAAAATTGAAAATTTTTAATGATTTTGTATGTTTATTAGTCATTTAAAAGGAATATATAAAATTGTTTGTTTGACTGTTTCTAGTTTCTAAAATAAAGTTTCGTTAAGTTTTTTAAATAAGCAAAAATGAAAAATTTTTCAGGATTTTGTAGGTTTATTATTTACTTTATGGGATTATATCAACACTTTTGTTTAAACGTTTTTTGTTTAGAAAATAAGGTTAAATTGTCAAACATTTAAAATTTTTCTTGATTTTATATATTTATTTTTCATTTTATACGAATGTATAAAAAAATTCAGTTTGACTGTTTTCAAAAATAAAGTTTCGTTAAGTTTTTAAATGATCAAAAATTTAAAGTTTTTGTTGATTTTGTATGTTAATTATTCGCTTTATACGTATATATCAAAATTTTTGTTTAGATATTTTTAGTTTAAAAATCAAGTTTCGTTAAGTTTTTTAAATTATCCAAAATTTAAAATTTTTGTTACTTCTTTAATTTTCTCATTCAGTTTATAAATATATATATATATATATATATATATATAAAATTTTCTCTAGATATTTTTAGTTTCCAAAATAAAGTTTCGTTAAGTTTTTTTAATTTTTAAAAATTAAAAATTTTTCTTGAATATATCAAAATTTTTGTTTAGATATTTTTCGTTTAGAAAATACAATTGTGTTAAGTTTTTTACTTGGGCGAAATTCAAAATTTTTCTATATTTTCAACGAATATTTATCAATATTTATTTTATTATATAATAATTAATTTTAGTTCTTTAAAAATTTATTTTTTTAAGGGTTTTTCTTTAATTTTTAAAATTTCAAATTTTTCTTAATTTTATTTTCAATTATCCAGTTCTGTAATGTTCTATTTTACTCTTTTCTCCCTAAAAATATGCTTTAATTTTCATATCATTCTTAAATTCTTGGCTTTAAATCTTAAATTTATTATTTTTCTAGATTTTCCTTAATTTTATTTTTATTTTTTTTATTTTTCTTTGAATATTTTATTTTTCTTTTTACTTCTCATTATTAATATAAAAAAAGTATGAGAAATTTACATATTTTCCCATAATTATTGCCAAACAGCTTGAAGAATATTGAGAAAAAACGTGTATCTTTTTTATAAGCACTTAATTATAGTTGTTGTTAAGAAAAACTTTAAGAATTCTTAAACTTTTTCTTTTATTTTTTTCTTTACTTAATTTGTGTGTGTATGTTTTTTTTAGTTTCCCACTTTTTTTTAGTTATGTTCACAAAACTTTTAAATTATGAGAAAATGCAGTGAAGTGTTGAATAAGAAAGAGTTTTTTAAGTTTTTCCCTGCGTTTTTGTTGTTGTTGTTGCTGCTTTTTATGGCTAAAGTGCATGAATTAGAAGAAGTTAAATGAATGAAGTTTATTTCACATGTTTTTTTAAGAGACTAAAAAGAGAGGGAAGAGTTAATAAAAGGGCTTATAAATTAAAAGACTTTAATTTAAAATTTTTCTATTAAGAAATTTAATATTTTTTTATTAAAAAAATTTTTAAATTGTCTTTAAATTCCATTTTCTTTTTTGTTTGAGAATCCTAAAAATTCTTTTTTAACACTTGTTTTTTTTTTTGTTTCTTTAAATTTAGTGCAAAGCTATTCTAGTCACGTTTTATTCTTTTTTTGTTATTCTCTTTCCTGTTTTTCAAATTTAAGCAAACATAACATAACATAAACAACAAAAACCTCTACAAAATCCTTAAAACGTGATAAGCTCCTTTATTTAGTTAAAGAACACACCCAAATAATAGTAAAATAACAAGAAAAACAAAGAAATTCCTTTATGTTTTCAAACTATTTAAATCATAAGAGAATTCTCTTTATTATGCTCACTCTATACTCTTTGTTTACTTTATAAAACTCTTGTAATTTGTTTACATTATGTATTTCTCTTGTATTTTATTCAAACTCTCAGCGTTGTCAACTTTTTTGAAACAAAACGCGCAGGTCATCATTCAAATACGCGCTAAAAAGCGCTAAATTTTGTTTATTTTTTTTCATTTTCTAGTTAAAAATTTATTTTATATTACAAACTAAAGAAGTTTTTACATACATATTTGTTATTTGAAATTCATGTGTAAATATTTAGTAGTTTTATGCAATATTAAACATTAACGTTTTTATTAAAAATGTATATCAATATTTAAGGTACCTTTTATAACAACTTTCAGTTCAAAGTTTTAAAATTGATAAATATGTTAAATTTAAATATAAAGAGCTTATGCCCGGTGCTATACCACTCACTTAGTTGCGAAATCGTACTTAAGTTTTAAAAAGAGTTATGTTTTACAACTTCAGCATTTTTTTCATCCCTTAAGATTTTTTTAAAAGTGAAAATTGTCTGACGTCTTAAAAATATTTATTGAAAATAAACAAAAATATATAGGGGAAATTAGGTTATAATGGCTTATGGGGTAATAAAGAAAATTTTAATTCTTTTACGTATTTTTAAACTACCGATTTGCCATTATTGCACTACATTTCTAAATTATATTTCATCCATGAAACCTCTGATTTTATTGCTTTTCGAGCAAAACCAAATAAAATACATTTATAAAGTATTTTTAAGTGCTTATTTTTCTGAGGAAAATATGCAAATTAAGATCAACTTTAAATCGTTGCATACAAAATACTTTATTTTGCAGATATTTCAACTGCAAAAATGTTTTGCCCCCAAAAAAATAGGAATTTTTCAGATCTTTACTTGACGTAAAAATTGTAATAAAAATATATTGGGGTAAAATGCAATTTATAATTTAACAAATTTTCCATACATTTGTTTTGCAGTTTTTCTGAAAATATAGTAAATAATTGGTTTAATCACCAATAATAATAATAATAAAAAAAATATTTAACAAAATCTAATAAAACAGAATAAAATTGTTATGCTTTAGTAAAATTAATAGAACATAGGAAAATTGGAAATAACTCAATGAACTCCAGAGCGATAAGACTAAAAATTCTAGAACCAACTTGTACCATTAGTTTATTAAAGGCAGAAGATCTAGATTTAAAAATAGCAGAGATAGTGAATGCTGTAAAAATACACACAAGGTTTGATAAAATTCTTGCAAATGGTTTGTTCTCTTATGAATTAGATTATTCCAAAAACAAGAAATAACTGTCTATTTTTAAAAAATTTTGTTTTATTATTTTTTATTAGTTCTGTTAGTTGTTATCTGTCTGTATTCATTACCTATTGGAATTTTGATATTCGTGTGGCTTCGTAAATACAAACATCATTTAAACATATTTAATAAATGCTAAATATCTTAAAATTTTTGTTTTTATTACTTTCCAGTTTACTCCAACATTTCGCTTTTTACATAAAAATAATTAATTTGAAAAAACACCAAAAATGATACCAAAAGATTAAAAAATCTTATTATTTTTATGCAAAACGTTACACAAAAATCCATTATATATAACAGTTTCATGAGAAGGTTCAAAATATTATTGCCTGGTATTTTATTATAGTAAGATTAAAGTATATTCCAGTTTGCCCCAATTTCCCCTAGATATACGAAATATAATAAATTTATTAAATAATTTTGAAAAAAACGCTTTAAATTTGTATTTTCTTTGTTATATACTTTACACAAAAACTTTTTATTTCACTGGGCAAAATCTGCAAATTTCTTTACATCTTCGAAACTATTTGAACATTTTCAAAAAAAGATATTTAATAAAATATTAATATAATTATGAGAAAACATTTCAGTTTAAATAAAATATAAAATAGTTGAAAAAATGCTTGTAAAGCTGGGACGACGCTATTGTAAATACATGGAAGCTTAAAGCTTTTTCTTTGTCTTTCTTAGCCAATACACTAAGGTAACAGTATAAAACTGGGCCTTAATTTTTAAGTTAAAAATTAAGTTTTTATTATAATCAAAACAACAAAACTTCTACATATTTGTGTTTTAAATTCAGATTAAATTCAGAAAAATTTAACAATAATTCTTCGCAGGTATAAAAGAAAACATGGTTATAATCTACAATTAAAGTAACGGAATACAAAACGTGTCAGCTTAGCGCTTTTTCAATAAAAAAAAATCTGATGTAAAAAATGTGACTTTTGAGTTGCTGGAAAGCGCTAAATTGGCAACGCTGCAAACTCTTGTTTATTATCTACACTCTCTTTTAAATAAAAATCTCTTTCTCATTAATTTATCGTTTATTTTATTGTTTTTGTATATCTCTTTATAGTTTTTATTTGTTTTATCAGTTTTTGTTAATGTTTTCTGTTAAGAATTTGCACAAAGAGCTGCTTTTGATTATTTTGACCATATTTACTATTAGTTGCTTTAAACACGTTGTCGATTAAGGTTGATTTGTGCTGAAAACGCGTTTCTCTCTTTCTAGTGTTTTATTCAATAATAAAGCGTGTTTTAACGTGTTTTTTTTGTTAAAGATTAATTTAGTGGAACACCTTAAATCGTAGAAAAATAACAAAAATTATTTATTTTATTTTTAAAGTTGTTATAAAAAAATCTAACAAAATTTCACACCAAAGGTTAAAGTACGTGTTGAATAATATTTTTTTTTTTTTATTAAAGAGAAAAAAGTTAATTAATTTTTTATTTCTTTAAAAAATAAGAAATTTATTGAATAATTGGTTTTTTGTGTAATACGGCATCTTTAAGCCAAATTAAACGGTTTTAAAGTGTAAAAAAAAAAAAATATAAAAAATATAAAAGAAAAAATTTAGAATAAAAAATTTTTTTGAGTGAAAAATTATAAAAAATTATAAAAAATATAAAAGAAAAAATTTAGAATAAAAAATTTGAGTGAAAAATTTTAACATAAAACAACGTTTAGTTGTAATAAAAAGTGGATTAAATTTCTAAAAGAAATTAAAAAACTGAATAAAAACTGTTTATAAAAATTTTAAAAAAATTTATAAAATTTTTTTATTACTTTTTACCAATAATTTTATTAAAAAAAAAAATGAAAAATGTACAAAAATTGTCTTCAAAAATTATTTAAAATTTTCTTCAAAAATTGTTCAATTTATTTATTTTTTTCAATTTTATTTATTTTTAAAAAATTTTCTTTAAATTTAATAAATTTATTAAATTTAGTTTTTAGCAAAATTTCATTTTATATTCGTTTAAAAGCCATTTTTTTGTTTAAATTTTATAAATTTTTTATATACAACGAGTACATATATTGTTATATTAATATTTGTCACGCTTTAATAAATTTGAAAGTGTAATTAATAAATGTTTTAAAACTTTTGTTATTATATTCTCAATTTTTTTATTTTACCAAAAAAAAAAAAAATTGTATCAAATTAAACAAATTTTTGAGTATTAACAAAATACAAAATAAACGCAAAATTTATGCTTTTCCCCCACTTCACGTGATCATTAAGTGCTTTTGTTTTCATTTAACAAAAAATAAAGTTTTTTTTTTATTTTACATGAGTGTTAGTAATAAATTTTATATTGTTTATTATATTTCTGTTTTTTTTTTTGTCCATATAATTTCCAACAACTTTCATTGTGAAAATTTTAAAATTAACCAACTTTATTTTACAATGAAAAGAGAAGCAAAACAATGTGCACTAAAAATTTTTACTCTAAAAAAAGAAAAAATAAATAACTTACAAAATTGTTGTTTCATACATCATGAAAACATGATGATGAAATTAATAAAAAATTTCATACATAAAACGCATTAAAAAAATAATAAAATAATAGAGGTAAAGATATAAAATATAATAATTGTACTTTGAAAAAAAAAAAAAAAAAAAATAATAATAAAATTTTTTATAAAAAAGTGAAAAAACCCATAGATGAAAAGTTAAAATCAAAACTACATCTTTGTTTACTAAGGGAAAAAAATTAAGTAATAAAATAAAAACGGAAAAATTTTTAAATAAATTTTGTAAAAAATTCTCTAAAAATAAAAATCTTAAATAAAATTTCTTAAATATGCGAAAATTGTGCTAAAAAATCTTAAAAATTAAAAAACGCCAAAATTATAAAAAATCGCTAAAATTAAAAAATCGCTGAAATTATAAAAAATAGCTAAAATTCTAAATAATATTTGCTAAATTTGTGAAAATTGTGCTAAAAAATAAAAAAACGCTAAAATTATAAAAAATCGCTTAAATTAAATAAATCGCTTAAATTATATAAAATCGCTTAAATTATAAAAATCGCTTAAATTATAAAAAATCGCTAAAATTATAAAAATCGTTTGTTATAAAAAATCGCTAAAATTAAAAAAATCTGAAATTATAAAAAATAGCTAAAATTCTAAATAATATTTCCTAAATTTGTGAAAATTGTACTAAGAAATCCTAAAAATAAAAAAACGCTAAAATTATAAAAAATCGCTTAAATTAAAAAGAAATCGCTTAAATTATAAAAAATCGCATAAATTATAAAAATCGCTTAAACCATAAAAAATTGCTAAAATTAGAAAAATCGTTTGTTATAAAAAATCGCTAAAATTAAAAAAAATCGCTGAAATTGTAAAAAATAGCTTAAGTTAAAAAAATTGCTTAAATTATAAAAAATCGCTAAAATTAAAAAAATTGTTTAAATTATAAAAAATCGCTTAAATTATAAAAAATCGCTAAAATTAAAAAAATCGTTTAAATTAAAAAAAACGCTTAAATTATAAAAAATCGCTAAAATAGTAAAAAAGTGATATAACCCAAAAATCTTTAATATCATATCTTGGCTCTAAAAATAAATAGAAAATTTGCAGAATTTGCAAAACAGACACCTTATATTATTAACTTTTAAAATTAAAAAAGTAATCTATTAAAGTCACAAGAAAAAACGGAACGGAAAAAAATGTCACTTAAACTCTTAGAAACAAAAATAAAATGCTAAAATTACAAAAATCGCTAAAGTTATGAAAAATCGCTATAACTAAAAGAAGCTAATTTTCTGTTGCCGCCAAAAATTGTTAAAGTACTTTTTTGTCCTATAAACCTAAATTTGAATTGGAATCTGCAGCACTTCAAAAATCGCTTTTAAAATCTTTCTAAAAAAAAAAAAAAAAATCGACGAATCACTTTCCTAATAAATCTCAAATCTTTTATTTTGACAAAAACAAATATTTTAAAGAAAAATTCCTAAATTTAGGAAGATTATGCTTAAAATTTCAAATTTATCTAAAAAACGCAAAAGATACAAAAAAAAAGCTTCAATTTTTTTTCAGATTAAAAAATATTGCTAAAATCTATTTGTTCTAAGGCTTCAAAGTTAATAGAAATCTTCTGTATTTCTAAAAAATCAAATCAGTCAAATCAGTTTTGTAGTAAACAAACAGAAAATTAAAATTGTAATTCCAAAGAAATTGTAAAAAAAAATACTTTTAA